>JAEAOA010001385.1:2342500-2472500 GCA_016746295.1 Potamilus streckersoni | reverse complement strand
ATGACAACTGACAATAAGCAATGTCTACATGTTTCTTTTTTATACGCATCAACTGTAATTCAAGGAGTATCTAACCCAGTTAAAATGTTGTCCAGTAATGTACACCTTGCAAATAATAAACACACAGTTTATATTTTTTAATCTACATCTACTTGCCTTAGCGAAACAGGTCGATCTTAATTGACAAAACTATTAAGACAACACTTTTCAGCTTCCGCGTTGCATGCAAATAGTCAGAATTGGGAAGGCAGGGATTATAATGCAACGCTAGGTATCTTAAGTCTAATTTAGTAAAGGACATGAACAAATATGTAATCGAGTTGACGATACCGTCAATTATATGAATAAAAGTATTGGTTGAATGAGATACAGCTAGCTATGCAGTTTTTGCGGGTGGCACGAGGGAAACGTTTCAGCTAAAATTGTAAAGTTTTACTGAGTGCTCCGGCAAACACATACATTATACAAACCGTGTATAATATTTGTTCATTCGAGGTTACTTTAAACATGGATATGTCTTTTTGATGTATCTACAAAAAGAGTTTATGAATAATAATTCAGTCTATTTGTCACCCTAACTGCAAATAAGGTATCTCAGAAACATGCTAGCTAATTGGAAAATAGGTCCAAATATTTGTATTCCTCTTTTATAAGTTTAAAAGCAACTGGAAGATGACTTAATATTGCAAACATTTCTCTTCATTGGTATCTTTAGGTACCGATCCCCTACCTACAACGAACGATACTACGTCTTCCACCGTCTCATCATCTACAACTGCTGCCATTGCTGGAGGGGTCGCAGCTGGCGCCGTAGTTTTTGGCATTGCAGTGGCAATAGTGGCAACAGTTGTCAGACTGAAACTAGCACGTGCCGCAACGATTGCTCCGGTAACAATATAAACCATAACTTTGACTGGCGGACCAGCACCAAAAAGAGCACATCATAATAACAATTTTCCCATGCAGTAGTTCTTTTTCTTTCTTTTATTTGTCTAAACCGGCAAAATATTTGTAAATTCATTAATAAGTCTCTGTTGACATTATTAATTTTAATATTTAGAACGACTACAAGTAACAAAGCAATTTAATCATGGCAAAGATGGGCTTCTTTTGAGAATAATTTATATGTTATATCTAGACAAACATAAAAGGAAAGCTTTTGTACATTTATCTGCTCATGATTATGATCTGCAATTACCGGCAAGAAAATACGAACTTTGTTCTTAATCGTTGATAAACTCTACTAAATGATGGCGATATATATTCAGAATTGCTTGAAATGAATCATTGACTTGTGCATAAAAGCTACATGAAAGTGATTCTCATATGTGTGATGTATTATATTATGTGGATCTGTGGATGTTGCTTTGCTGATGCTTTTGTTTTCTTTTACACCCGAACAAAACAAAAACAAAAGATTCGACAACGTGAAAGACAAATTCTTCGTATATCATCACTTTTCTTTAATTGTGATCGAAAGTTGGAGAGAGGACTAAATAATCATTTTAACTTTCACAGAGAAAATTTTTCCAGTATCTTTCTTGTTTGGTTTGCTTCTGTTTTGTCAACATCAAAACATAACAGATATTCATGGCTTAATATACTGTAAATGTATTTGCAAGTGTGCGTCTCAAGTCTGTTTTTTGATAAGACAGAATTTTTTTTATTATATAAAAGTTTTCTTTTGTTTGGGTTTAATGTCTGCAAATTTAACTTACTAAAATTGTATTTACCGTCTTTCTTGTTCTGTGATACAATATACCAAATCAAATATTTTTAATATAATGTCATATGTTACTAGAATAAATTTATTATCGAAGATAATACATCCTTTTATCTTAAATATCAAGTGTCAATCTGATTGTATTACTACAAATAGTTTAATGTTCAAAATAAATCCTCCAACGTTTTTACCGTTTTTCTTTATTAGTTATTTTGTCCCTCCCGTCCATTACTTTCTCAGCTCCAGTATAAATCCGTGAATATTTAGTGACGATACATGATAATCATAAATATTCTTCACATACACAATAAATATACAAATTTTGAACCCTGCTTCAAGTCCGTTGTGTGATAAAGTAAATGAATTTATGCTGGATTCCAAAGTAAATACACAATTATAGGTTCAGTAATACACATTAATAGTATTAATGGACACATCACCACCCAGACACCTTTGAACTTGATCGCGCGCTTACTCATTCGCTTCAAAATATACTTCGCCTTTGCCTGTTTAAAACTGAATTTTAGAGTAATATTGGGAATGAATGCTCATTGAAACAATCTCTTCACTTGAGATGGGATGAATGGGTCTTATTTTTATGATGATTCAACGTAAGTCTGCTTTTCTAGTTGTATTGGACTGTATTAATTAACTGTGTAAATGCCTTACGATGCCTGTGACTGGCTGAAATTCATGCAGTTGCACTTGTGTTTCTCGTCTGTCATTGATTGCTTGGATTTATAATGAGAGAAATGCTATGAATTTCTTTAACTGAAATTCACAAAAAGACGCAAGATTAGATTTTGTTCTCTAGAAAATATTGCAAGCATTTATTTTTAGGTACACAAAAGAGAATGTGGATTTATTATACAAGACCATGAAAGTGTATAATCACTTGATATCTTTTGCACATTGATGTGTTAGCATATTATATAAGCATTGGTAATATGCAAGGTTTAGCGTCTTGCAGAGAAATATAAAACTATTTAACTCCATACCTTATGCCTGAAAATATTGACTTGCATTCCAAATTTAAATTGGAGGGGTGTTCAACACTTAATTGTTCTTATATCCAAGAGGCATTCACTCTCAGATAGTTTCTACAACTGGCAGCTAAACGGTGCTAAGAAATATGGTAATATTACTTGTATTTTGCCAAACTTTAGCCTTTTCCTCTGTCTACAGATTGGTGAGGATTTATCGTATCGTAATTATGCGGAAACATAATTGCATTTAGATATTCAGGATTATATTGCTTGCTAGACAGAAGTCTGAAATATTGCATAATGCGAATAACAATAAAATATGATCTCGCTCTCTTTATTTGTGTAATCAACTAGCATCATTGATTTGCTGTTAAAAACCAAAATACATGACATATGACTCACATTTTACATGGAAAAGGGTCAAACTACGCATATATTTGTTATGCATGGCAAGTGGAAAACTATTTCCTTCTTATCGATAAGGGCACACCTCAGAAATATGAAATAATAAACTGAACTTTTAAACCCTAATTTAGCAGAATGGAGTTAATACGATGAAGGAAATGTTTATGAGAATCTACAACGTAAGCTGATACCACTGATCTTATGCCGCATGGACATATTGATAAAATATACTCTGCTGATGTAATACAATATTAAAAATACAAACATTGATAGGGATTCTAAATTAAAATTAGGGTTTGTGGCAAAAGAGCTGTCAAAGATTAAAATTTAACCATATCCGAGAGTATTGGGAAATGTAATATAAGATGTAAGGCTCTTACATTGATCTGCAAATCAGTTATACATTAAAAATAGTTTTCTAATATTACTATCTAAATCTGTTAAATTTCAGGAAATGTGGACACACTTAAAAAGCTTAATAACAAAATGAAACACCTTATACAGGTCTTATACATATACCCTGTCGATGTGCATGAAAATCTTTTGGTGTTTTAGTCGATCTTTGATAATTTTAAAGTCATTTGTGAAAAACAATAGTCCGATTCTAATAACTTTTTTCCAATTTTGTTTTGCCATGAAGAGGTAATGTTAATAACCTGGACATATTTTTTGCTATGTGTTTGTAAGTGTGGTTGTGTACATGAATGGCGGGACGTAGGAAGAGGGCCTTGATGCATTTAATTATTTTAAACATTCTATATTAGAACAGAAATTACAATTTTACTCTTGTCTACCTATGCTTCTGTACCTTTGCCATTAGCGCAATGTCTCAAAAAAGTCCTTTAGGTTAATCTTTATAATTCTCTTTTATTCTGGTCAAATTTGCGTTACATCGTTGGTTATCGAGCTGGACTTTCAATAGAGAGGGTGCCTGAATCAGTCACCGTGGTGTGTGTATCCAATACACTTTACTAAATTTACATCGACACACACTAAACTTCTTGTGTCGCCGTGCTTTTATGCTTCCAGTTGAAACAAGTCAATCACTACACAGACATCCGCGTATTTTATTTCGCTATAGACAGAAAGATGGTAAGATAAGGGGGTATTGGTGCGTGGTGGTTTAATTATCGTTATCTAGAGGATAAATGACCAAGGTTTTATTGTCCTGATCTAGTAAATGATAAAATAAAATATTAAATTAATGGATCGAACAAACAAAGATCTGCTCAGATATATCATAGAACAATACTAGCCCCACCCCGTATATAAATGACAATTCCCTTTGAAATATTTATCAAGTTTATAAAAAGACAATTAGTCACTCTGTTTAAATAGGTAAGCCAAATTGCCTAATGATATCGAGTGATCTATCGAACTCAATTGTCCATAATGCTTGCATAAACTAGTTGTTTGTCGGTTACTCCAAATTCAATGCTCTCCCCCCCTCTCTCTCTCTCTCTCTCTCTCTCTCTCTCTTCTAGCCACTTTGGGTCAGCAACTGTCATTTATTTTGTTGCGTGTTTTTACTGTACCAGAATGTATATATATATATATATATATATATATATATATATATATATATATATATATATATATATATATATATATATATATATGAACTGTTAGGTTCCGTGTCCCTCAACTTACAGACACCTGTCCTTTATACAATTTATAATGGAAGAATACTTTCTATTTCTTAGAGCTATGAACTTCTTGCCTTCAAGCAGAAAATTAGACAGACTTATTTTTTTGAGGATGAATGCTTAAACATTGAATTTCGTCTGTGACACCCCCCATAATTTGTCTTCGACAATCTGGATTCACTTTATCTAATCTCCTAACTTTAAACCTGCTGGTCACAGGATTCGTAGTAAACATACAAAATGTGGTTTTATTCCAAGAAAGTAGAAAAAGGGGAGTGTTGGTGTGTGTATTTAACACACACGCACACACAAATACACACACACACAAGCCTCTAAATTTTGATGTTGAATAACATAACCCATCTGCATTTGGTCCAATTGCAGACCGAGTCCGATATAATAAATATTATTTCTTCCTTCGCAGAGTGCAGTCAACTTTGTTAACAAGCCTATTTGTATTTGACATTTGATACTTTCCTTCCAAATTTTAGCAAAGGTATTTTGTCGATGTGTGTTTATTATACATAATGGACCGTATATCGTAGCACGGACAAAATCAATCAATCACACAACTTTATAGATTATACTACGAAAGATACATTCAAAATTCCATTCAGTAGCCACTTTTGATATATAAATTGTGGCGATAATTTGTGACTGAAAATGCTGGAGCTGACTCACCTTCACAAGACGAGCATTTAAAAGTAGCTTCTGCCCCATCCCATATACTTGTAGGAGAATTATTCTCACCCCTGTCCCACAATACTTGGAAACAAGATCTAAGTAAAGTACGCTTTAACAAACTCGACACTTCTAAACAAAATTACATGGCCGTACTAGTTGTTAAACAATATTCAAAGCAAATATAGACGAAAATGATAAAATTACAACATTAAACGAGGCTAAACTAGGGTTCAGAAGGTTATGTTCAGGTAGATTATCTCTCCATCTATCAAATGGTATACCTAAAGGTTCATTTCCTTAATCGGGGAGTGGAGAGAAGTGTTTACTGGTTATATAATAATAATAATAATAATAATAATAATAATAATAATAATAATAATAATAATATCAGTGCGAAAATAGACAATTGTAAAAAGGATGAAACCGTCATGCGAGGCTCGCCTTTACCTAACTTTAACGCACAAAATAAGCGAAGTTATTACAGACAGACAGAAAGACGGAATGAGGATACGACAGATGATGGATGACAACGTTATGTGTAACTTTCACATTCTATAGAAGGCATCCGAATCATTTTAAAAGAGCAAAAGAAGTTCGGTAATTTCCTGGGGTTCTTTTAAAAAATCGAGTGTTAAAAAGGTTCCCTGATAACATTTAGTTCTGGTCACAACAACAAGGGATCTTTTTTCATAAATTATGCTTTATTTCTGGAGAGAAAGTAAATACAGATAAATTCTACTTCAAAAACAAAGTGAAAAGGTGTATTTATTTCACCTTGTTGGAATAATAATACCATTTTACAATAATCAACTTCGCAATTTGGCCACAAAATTACCAATGATTAAGTAATTTTTAGGATGCGTATCCAAGTACATTCTGGATCTTTCAATTAATGGATGACATGTATGTATGTATGTATGTATGTATGTATGTATGTATGTATGTATGTATGTATGTATGTATGTATGTATGTATGTATGTATGTATGTATGTATGTATGTATGTATGTATGTATGTATGTATGTATGCATGCATGCATGCATGCATGCATGCATGCTTGTATGTATGTATGTATGTATGTATGTATGTATGTATGTATGTATGTATGTATGTATGTATGTATGTATGTATGTATGTATGTATGTATGTATGTATGTATGTATGTATGTATGTATGTATGTATGATAAAATTGCAATAGTCAGTCCTATTTTGTCCAGATATCATGATTTCATTGTACTGACTCAGGTGGACTAGGCTGGAGACATCACACGCTTTGTCGAAGTGAGTAAATACCTTTTACATTTTTATGTCATAAAAATGGCGTGTATTGATGTCCACCATTATTTCATCAATCTAGTCAAAGATTTATAATAACTAGAAGCCTAAAGTAAGGCAGTAATATCCCGTTGAAATTTTCAAATATGATGATGATGGGGATACTACAGAAAAGCACACTAAGAATACGTCTGTCTGTGGATAACTTAGCGGTCGTAATCTATCATAATCTTCCTGACCTGCTGTGTCAAACAAACCCAAAGTGTATGGCTCTTCCCCAGACATCAACGTCACCGCATGATGATCAAATACCTGTAACACTACATTGAAAATTAAATAATAAATTTAGTTTTTAACCTGGTTGTGATGGAATAATTAATATTCACGGATAAGAGAGAGAGAATTGTACCTTCTGAAGATTATAGCCTAACGATCTCTTGTCTCTCCATAAACCGTCTCGCTGCTCGCTTATTTTGTTCTCTGCGCCTCTCGACTTTCGCCATTTCCTTAGAGTTCAGCTGAAATGATTTAGACAAACAAATTTTCAGTAATCTGATTATATCATAGAAAATATTACTTAATATTTATTACAAGAATATAAAAAAGTTGAGAATATGACGAATAACATTGACAATCAGTGCTTTATACTGCTAATCTTACGGTTTAGTGCCCAAATATCAGGACACTAAGCCAAAGGCTTGATAAGTTTTGGGTTAATGCCCAAATACCATGACACTAGGATAAAGGCTTGACAGGTTTTGTTTGATTGCCCAAATATCTTGACACTTGGCTAGAAGCTTGACAGGATTTGAAGTAATGCCCAAATAACAGGCAACTTAGCTAGATGCTTGACAGGTTTTGCTTAAATGTCCAAATATCATGACACTAGGCAGGAGGCTTGACAGTGTTGGATTATACAAGTTAATATAAAAAGTAGCGATGTAATATTCAGCAACGTCCCATTGCATTTTGAATTGTAAACTTTTTCTCGGAATTTGATGTATTGATTTAATTTTTGTTTTGTTCTTGGTAATTTTCATCTGTGTGAAACAAGCCGTTAATTTCAGTATCCAGATTATTTTTAATTTTTTGAATTCATTATTCGATACTTTATTTTAGTTTCGCGTAGTGAACGGGAGCCAGACAAATGGAAGGAGAGAATAACATCCAGCAATACGCATTCTCTTCCAGTTTTGAATATTCAATAATTACCAGTGACTTACACGACCCTCAGTGAACTGTTTCTTACATAGACATGAAAATATTTTTTAAATTATTTACAGGAGACACAAAAGCTCGAGTCAGACAATACACAATTGAACTATAAAATTCGACAGTTGAGAATTTTAAAGGATAAACTGCAAAAGGAATGAAATGAACATCTGTTTGTTTGCCCGTTTTAAATTCTTATTGACGCTGTCCCAAGCGCGAGCTGAACGGGAAGGAAATATATTTCCTATACATACTACTTGAAACATTGTTATGATTTTGATTACTTATATCAATCACCTTTTGATAGTGTCATACATTTGTCAATTTTCGGGTTGTAAATCTCTTACAACAAATACTAGTTTTGCACTTAACGTGGCGGAAGATGCGTGATGCGGATGAAAAGAAAGCGAATAAAGTGAGTTTGTTTTTACAAATTAAATTTGATGATTAAGAAAGCACGTCAATGCAAAATTTTACTTTATAAGTTATGTGATATTGCACAATTGTGAAGATAATTGCGGCAAGGTGCTTGTTTTAAGTAAATAAAAATAATATTAAACCTTATTTCGTCCCGATTTGTGTCAAGTATAAAATGTCTGTACGTGATTGGTTGCTTGACTTAGGAGCATTCAGAAAACAAACAAACAGACAAAAAGCACGTGTATTCATGAAAGCATTATTCATGTTAACTTTAACTGCAAGCTTGTTGGATATTGATTCACACGTGTACAGATTGTAATCACCGTGTACATTCTCCTACCTGGTAGTGAATATGATAACCCATGTTACGCACTATACAGATTAATATGTGATAGTCAGTTGTTTTCAAGTATATACCAACTGCATTTTTGTCCTCTTCATTTCTTTGTTAGTGCCCACGTAGTCAATACGTATAAATCAATATTTAAAGTCGTATATAATCGAGACAAACTTAGATTACTTTTTTGGTCCGAAGGAGTAGATTTTTGTTCACATTACATGTGATTAACAGTAAGCTCATTACTTTATCTGACCAATGGAATTCTTTTTGCATTTTTTTGTGTCAAAATCATAAAAGTACGTAGCCAGTGCTATTTAGGGAACTATACTAATGTCGGACTAACATTGTCCGCATTGGACAAGGAAGACGTACACACTATTCCGTATTATATTTAATCTCACTACCGAATAATTATGTATGAAACTGAGGTTCCCACAAAGATATCCAAAATAACAAAATACATGAAAACAATCAAAATCCCCAACAAAATTTCATTTTAAAGATATGCTAATTGGTAACTGTTTCATTCCTGGACTTATCGATGAAGGTCGGCGAAATCTTTTTGCCCTCTGCAGTACTACTGTCATAAAAGATTCGTTCAGAAACTGAATTTACAATCCATGTAGAAACAAATATTGGCATGTACTTTCTCTCTACCATTCAGATTGCCGCCCAAACGACGATGAAACGTGCAGTATGCTCCTTGTGTATGACAATCATCTATTTAAATAATGTATATCATGCAAGTTTTATTATAACTTAAATGTGTTGATCATAATGTATGTATGACGTTGCATATATTATAATATATTGTTACTGTAAAAGAATACTTTAAAATTTCATGTGTATATTTTAATTTTTTTTATTTAACTTTATTACATTCCTACCTCGTACATCTGTGATACAAGTTGGTTCTCTCTCTCTCTCTCTCTCTCTCTCTCTCTCTCTCTCTCTCTCTCTCTCTCTCTTTCTCTCTCTCTCTCTCATAATTCATGTAATTACAAGTAAACGAAATCGCATGCATCGTTTAGACATAAAACCTTATGTATATAATATGCATGCGATTTCGTTTACTTGTGATTACATGAAAACTGTTTTGTCGTCAGGTTATAAGCTGTTGTTTACTTTTTGTATAAATCTTTCCATTATAATTTGTGACGTTTGTAATTTTCTTTTCGATGGAAAGTCTTTGATGTAACCAATGTAAAAAAGGGAACACATAATTACTACAATTGTAGTTATTAAGAATTAAATTACAAATTTTCTTATTTTGGATTATCTGCATTATCCACTCCTCATTTTCAACGTCATAGTTTGTCTACATTTTCTTCTTCTTCTTCTTCTTCTTCTTCTTCTTCTTCTTCTTCTTCTTCTTCTTCTTCTTATTATTATTATTATTATTATTATTATTATTATTATTATTATTATTATTATTATTATTATTATTATTATTCCAATCGGCACACGCTTGCTTGTGCTAAATGTAACAGTACTTTCAACACATTACTGGCTATGTCATGCTGAGAAATCTGGGACTGAACATTCCCCATGGACACAACGTGGTATCAACCCGCGCTGGCATAGGCCAGTGTCAGACATTATTCAGTGAAGCTACCGCGGCTGAAAAAAAATAAACAATTGCTAATGGCCAAATATCCGTTTCTCCGTCTTCCTTATTGATTTGTGTGCCATCTAGAATATTATTCTCTTTATTATTTCATCTTCCTAGTGCAAAAAAAAAATGTTGTTCTTCGAATCTCATGATATTCATCAGTGAATATTCTTGTGCACGTACGTGCTATAGGGGTAGGGTGTGATCTGTTTATTAGTTTCATTATATAAAATTTTAAAAAGCGAGTATTTTATATATGTGTTTTTTGGAGTTTAGTGAGTCATCCATGTAAAAGGTATAGTTTATAGCAAAAAGATTATTTTGTATCTTTTATGCATGCTCTTCAACGTAAATACAATGTACATGTTCAAACTGATTTGAATTATTCGATTTCTTAGTTTTTGTGATTTGTTTAAGAAACGAGGCAAAAATGAAATATACATATATTAAAAACGAGTATCTTTCTTCCCAGATATATATCTAATAAACCAACGAAATCTAAATGTGCATATGTTTGTTCTGTCATACTTATATATCATTATATATATATATGTGTGTGTGTGTGTGTGTGTGTGTGATAGAGAGAGAGAGAGAGGAGGTGATGATGATGATGATGATGATGATGATGATGATGATGATGATGATGATGATGATGATGATATTAAACTTCAGGATAATATATCTGAGAAATCATATGGACATAATCATAAACCCTGATCTTCGACACTTTCTTCAACGGCAGATTAGAGTATATGTTGTTTGCCATACGACTCGGAATTGTAGCGAGCGCAGACGATATTCCAATAATTGTAAACTTTTCTTGTAACAAGCTTGTCATATTACTACACAAATATCCATTTAATTTACAAATTTTGCAATAATTTCTTTTTTTGGCACCATTGAAAAGTGTAAAAAGAAGTCAGTGGGAGGCTTGTAATTCTGACAGTCGATACCCAGATCGTCTAAATGGTGGAATGTGATCTCTTGCGTCCCAAAACATAGACAAAACTTTGATGGATATAGGTCTTGTTTGTCGTCACATGATCGATCAGCTGAATATGAAAATGACAATTACAACATGCTTTTTTGCATGAATGTATGTAGAAAGTTTTTCTCGTATTTGGTTTGAAGGGAAAAAAGAAATTGCAATTAAAAGATATTTGTAAAAATAAACGGTTATATAATAGGGTTGGAGAACCCTCTAACTTTCGGGCTTGGATGTATATTATTTTACTTGTATAGGAAGAAATGAACAACTCCAGTCTGTATTATTTAAAGTTTGAAAATGTATATTTTAATGATCGCTTGTCCTATAAATAAAACTTTATTGCCTCAATCATTCAGACACGAGTGACTCGTTACTATCTCTTTAGGCAGAAGGAGTGCTAGGATGCAAAAAAGAAATAATAAAGAGGTACAAAAACAATGGTTTCAGATAATTCATTCGATATGTTAAGTATGTATTTTAATATTTACATCAACACACATCGCTGATCAAAATTTCGTATGACGAACACAGTTAAACTTTGAAATTATTATGCATAACACTATACTTCTTAACAGAAATTATTTACGATTTCATTATTAATATTTTATTAATTTACCTTGAAGGCAGTATAATCATAAGACATATAAAAATATTAAGGATAAGAATATATACTAAATACATTAATATATTTTTGCAGTAAATTTCCGCTTACATATGTTTTCGAACAGTTTTGAAACTCATTTTTATTTTTTACTGACAAGAAACACTTAGGTTATTGCTATACTAATTTGAACTACAAACGTAAATATTGTCTACTGTAGTATAATTATGCCAAGTTGTAATTTTACATTTTTAAGAATTATGCAAATCATTTTAATAAACACATCGCTTAAACTGAAACATGTTGTTGCCAAATACTGCATGTTTGTCGAAGGTTAACAGCTTCTCATGTCACGTGATTTGGTAAGCGGTGCTATCTATCATCTAACGTAAGACCAATTGTAGGAGTATTATTTGCTACTGAATATTTAAATCAGACCTTCTATTGTAACATAATTTGTTCAGTTTCTCCCTGATTCTATAACATTCTTTGAATCATACTGGCTAATTTCTAAAAGACTTCATATGCATATACAGTTCCCTTGTTCTGAAGCATTGCAGTGTTCTTCATACGCATGCTTTGAAAGTCGCTAATTCATCACCGCCAAAACATTAAGTGAAACACACACAGTATGAAGACAATACATTAAGTTAGAAAAGCATATTTATTTTTAAAATATATTTTAGATGCACGAAAACTACAATGCTCTATAAATATTTTATTATATAACAAAATACGTTAACGTTTTGCAAAAATCAATAACCACAGAGTCCATTGGTTGCATGACATTAATTGCATTCAGACGCCTTGAAACTTTTGTACTCTGATATCAGGACACGATATTACACAATTGCAATATTGAAAACATTGAACCTTGTGATTAAATTTCGTACCAACGATTTCATGCTTTGCAAGCATTATATCATATTAGTATCATTAATACCATGCACTGACGTCATTATATGATATTCTAAAAATCCCGTACAAGACTTGAAAGGAGAGGATATAGAGTGCACGTTTGAAGAGTTAATCTATATATAAAAAACAAGATGACACATTAAAGATTTAAAACAACTTGAAGAGCAATATAGATGGACTATAACAAATGTGTTATTTGTAGCCAGATTAAACATCTTGTCTTGTAAATAAATATAAGAATGATAACACATAGACAAAAGTGTAGAGATCTAATGAACTAAATGAATCACATGATTTAGAAATTATCACAGAGATAAAGAACATGACATTGAGAAATACAAAGTTGTTGTTGTTATGGGGTTTAACGCCATTTTTCAGCACACAATAAGCTATACCTGGCGGCCAGTATTAATGGTGGAGGAAGAAACCGGGAAATCACCGGAAAGGACCACCGACCCACGAGAAGATACTGGCAAGCTTCCTCACACATCCACATTCGCCGAATCTTAGACTCGAATCCACGCAGACATAGGTGAGATGGCAGTGATCTGTAACGTAGATCGCGTTAGACCACTCTTCCACTTGGGGTTAAGAAACACAAAGATGAATCCTGCAACGTTTTGTTTTTAAAAATCTGAGAAAGAGATGCAGTATAAAAGACTACAAGCTAGTCCATGAAAGTCTATGGTACGTTAGCGCAAAAAATCACATAAATATCGAATATCGAATCATTCATGCGTACCTTCTTACAACGTCACTGATTTTATTCAAAGAAGGTATAGTAAGTACACCAGAAGTTATTAATTTTTCCTGGGTTCGCGTTATATAATTTCATAGTATGCATTAAACCGTCTGCCACAAGAAAGTACCATAATCACTGTTTAAGTCATTTCATATTGAAATAATTACTACAGGTGGATGATGAATTAAAATCAAGTGCATTGTGTCTCAGTGTGCACAAATGCACATTTGGAACATGCAAGAACTTCGTTTAAACTTGTATAGATTGAAATTAAAATACACAAATAAATGGTAAAATGATGCAAATTTAACAGGGAGAAACTGATAGGTCAAATGATGCAACACACACGATACAAAATACAGAGATACAAAGTGTGTGTAACATTAACGAGATTATTGTGGTACTACAGAGGATAAATAAAGAAAATATAAAGAAACATCCAGAGGGAATTTCATGTGAATATTTAAAGATATTACTCATGAGCACATTAAAGATGATATTCAAAAATATTTTTTGAAATCTAATTAATAGGAAACATTATCAGAAATCGATACAGCATTGCATTTGTAGTAGCTTGAGGCAGAGCCAGATTTAGACAAAGCGAGGCCCTAAGCTACGGGAAGCTATAGAGGCCATATTTGATATAAAATAAATTTGAGACTGAATTCAGACTTTGGGTTCATAAGCTGTAGCTTGTTTAGCTTATGCATAAATCTGGTACTGGCTTGAGGACTCAAACCTAACAGTAAAAAGTGTCTATTCCCAAACTAATAGACCCCGCTCCGGTGGCAGAGTGGGTAGAGCGTCCTCCTCAAATGCGGGAGGTCGTGGGTTCGATACCCGGTCGAGTCATACAAAAGACTTAAAAAATGGTACAAACTGCTTCCTCGATTGGCGCTCAGCATTAAGAGGTTAGTGTTAGGATTGGTCGGCCTGGTTTCGGGATAATGTGATTGGGTGGGACATCATGCTATATGTCTGCGGTATGATGCCCAAGTGCTAGACATCCCTAAAAACTGCCACACTGCAGACATCGTAGCGATATGACTGAAAAATTGTTAAAGCTACGTTACAAATCATAATCACATCACATCAGACCACGGTTCGAAAATACTAATTTCCTTTCAAAATGTATTAACAGTCTCTTGTTTGATATAATGGACTTAATATTTTGAAATGCCAACATATACAGCAGATTACCATTGCTATACCAAAGAGTTAAAACAGTAATTCTAACCCAGGAACACCAAACATATTAAACTAGAAGCAAAATGTTATTTTAACCATCATACCATAAAACATGTTCATAGTTTACGTCAAGGGATATGTAGATGGATAAAGATGACAGAACGACGTAATATCTTGGCAAAGTCTGTTACACTTGATAGTATAGACTGAAACAGCTGGTTGTGGAATTTCAGTACTTCATTAAAGAGAGCTATCTTCTTCAAAGCTAATTCAGTAACTACAAAGGCTTTACATTTAATTTTAAAATCTAGGCTGGCTTTATTTTAGCTAGTCACCTCGATTTGAAATAATTTTAATATTGTTTGCTGCAGTTGCTGTTGTCATACATACATCGAATGAAGATAAAAAATATATTGAATATTATGTCAATGTCTTCAAATGCAAATTTTATTTAGTCCAGAGATTACAATAAACGTCGAGACAGTTAAGTAAATCCGATTATAAAAATTAAAGAAGAAATTATGTATAGTTAAAGAAATAAAATTCTAATATGGTATTCTATCTGGTATCTACAATGGAACGTCCAGTCTCAAGGGAAAATAACAGTCATTTTTTAACGTGCCATAAATGTTAATCTGACACTTCAGGTACATTGAGTAAATCAGACCCAATCTAACATTGACCTTTAATTTTTATTTCAATTAGAAAATAGTAAGCAATTTACCTTTTTAGATGTTATTGAGAACAACTGAAATTGTAATAATTCTGTCTAGGTTATACATAATTTTGTATCCTATGTACATTATTCTTCAAATAGTATTGAGATTAATTTGAAATTCTTGACATATTGAGTAGATAAGACAAAAATGGCATCCAAAGATATATTTCTTCACCCTGGAGAAAATAATTCACACTGTTTTAACATTTTTGTTAAAATACAAGCAAAAGTTAAATGTCCATCCCTGTTGTAATGTTTTGCTGACGTATAAATAAATATATGTTTGTGCAATACATATTGATTAGGCATATAATCAGCAATAGGAAGGCATAATTAAGAATTCGCATAATAAGGAGAAAAAAGTATAAGCCAGACACTGTTGTCATTGGAGTCATAAACACAAAGAATGAAGAACCTTAACTTCGAAGTATAAATGCATGCAAGAGGTAAATGCTTGAAACATAACTTTTTAAAGGGAAACCTGGATGTAACCCTTTGCAAATATTTAGACAAAATACATAACATTTTTGTTGTTGTGGTTCAATGATAAATCCGCCATCCACCATGGAATACTTAACAATGGGAGTAAATCACATACGATATTAAATGTACATTTATCAATAAAGTTTTTGAACAACTTAGACATTAGTTTCACATATATTATCCTGTTTTCATTATTTAGTCTCAGATACGTAAACAAACCTATCAAATATTCCAATGCAGTGCAAAAAGATATTAAGCTTTCCTTTCATGACCTGGTGATGGAGAAATTAATGTAGTTCTCGCCACAATATTAAAATTATACAGCAGGTAACTGTCATAGAAGGCCTATGAATATGTATGAAAACAATATTTAGCATCTTCTGTGATGAAACTAAAAGTGTCAAAAATATACTATATAAAATAAAATTATATGTAATTTAAAATGATTAAAACGCATAATGATGGCGGATAACTACAACATCTTTGTTCTTACAGAGTACTAATCTGAACTTATGGGAAGACTCGCATGCACTGCGAATAGCAGCACAGTATCGGCGCTAAATCTATGAATGAATCTGGTTTTTGCTTTTTCGTGTCCGGCTTGGATTAAAAGATGAAATTGTCGCTAAAATGTTCTTGCATGAACATAAATAAATAGTATGTATTGCTTTTTATCATCTTCGTTTCTTGTCAAAATAAAAAGAGTACATTAAGCCGAACGAGAAGTCATCAATAATTAGCTACTATGGATTGTAACCTTGAGAGAGAGAGAGAGAGAGAGAGAGAGAGAGAGAGAGAGAGAGAGAGAGAGAGAGAGAGAGAGAGAGAGAGAGAGAGAGAGAGAGATCATTGAGGTTTTATTCGGCTTGAGCTTAGTTTGTTTTCTAGAATCGTCAAATGTCAAGTAAATCTTTATTCTGAATATGTGACTAAATGACTGCAACTTTGAGCCAAAGTAGTATTGATTATTTTGTCAGCTAATCTCAGTAGAAATTTTTTTATTGACACAAGAATATTGTTAAATAGATCACTGTCCTAGCTATACAAGTTGTATTGGTCATGCGCATTTCGTATTGTATTTTACCTCCAGTACAAGCTGTTCTACGTGTACTTTTGATACATTTCTCTAGCAAATAAGACACTCAATTGTTAAAAAATGGTTTTCGTCTTTGCCAGTAAATACCATAGCTTTTCGTTAATAGGTTATGTGCTATGTTAGTAATTTTAGTCAATGAATACAGTCATAGCCACTGAACGCTGCTAAAGGTTTCTTGTTTTCGCGTACTGATTTTACATACAGAGGCCAGAAAAAATGTCTTTGTTGTTTTACCAATTTAAATGCTAAAACTGAACACTCTTTCTAAAGTATATCTACGGACTTATATAAGCTGAAATACAATCATTTTGCTTCTCTGGCATGCTGAAAATTTTAGTGCCTATTTTACATACGCTTTAACTCTTTATTTAAGGAATTCTAACTTACTAAGTACTGATTTTTATACTTTTTTGTAAATACTAAAAGTCAATCAATGTTTTTCAAATCATATCTATCCAAATTGTATTTAGATGGTTTTTCAAGACCTCAAGTATTTATTTTGATTAAATCATGTCTGAAGCTCTCAACTAATTATTGCAAGTAATTATTGCATTTGGATGATGTCAGAAGCCCACAATTAATTATTGTAATTAGATAGTGTCTGAAGCCCTGAAGTAATTATTGCATTTGGATGGTGTCTAAAGCTCTCAAGGATTCCTGTATTTGGATGGCCTGAATTCCTTCTTGAATTATGTAAAAATCCTATATGCACCTTATCCTACTTGAACTGGATGTCTTATAAGTCTGATTGTCAAATCTAATGGAGCTATTGCAGAATCAAACTGTCCAATCATTCCAATTATGAACACCATCAGGAGGTTCAATACCAATGAGTATAACATTAAACTTTAGTTTTACCATGGTACAAATTATACTCATTTACGATACTATAAAAAAGTCTATTTACGTTTCTTGTAATTCTTTTAAAATTTTGTTTCTTCTTGCATCTAAATTAATCTCTTGTTGAACGATGTATGAAAGAAGTTTGTGGGTGTGTTTGTGTGTGTGCGTGTGTTTTTGTATGGTCATAGACATTCAACAATTCATATATAATATGAAGTGCACCATGAATCACTACTACCAGGAGGATTCCGTTGTGCAGCAGATCTTTACAATCCGCGATGTCACCTTATGCTAAAAAAATTATGAAATTTATTTTGCCCATCCGACTAACGAAGTTTTAAATATTATCCTTCTCTTATCACTCGGTTCTTTAATAAGTTAAATACGAGACCTGTCTTTCTATGGAATTTTTATTTCTGGGCCTCTTCTCTGTTCATATTTATTCTTTCTTGCCATTGTGTCATGCGGCTATCATCATCATTAGTGAACCACAAACACGATAAATTCCTCTAAAGATCATTCTAATTTGCCAAGCTCTTCGCACGATGACAAAGCATCTTTGACGATGGTCTCTTATTTATAAGATCTCCATTATGTTTTAACTTCGTTATATAATGTTCACACATATTAAGCCCTTTCCAAATCCCATAGCTTATATTCAGTTTTTATTGCTGAGCGTAATAAACTGATGTTATATTCTATAGTGGCCTCTATTTCCAAAAGAGAAATTATAATCCTTGACAAGAACCGAACCGCGATTGTTTTGATTGGCACATCACCATGCTGCATTTAGACTGGTCGCCTTTGCTTAATGAAGTTTTACCTATAATATATGCTCTAATATACATATAATGTACCGGAAATCATTTATTAAACTGCGCTAAGCTCAAGGTTCATCAGTCGTTTTAACAGTCTTATTCTTTCTAGGTACGAATAGCTAAGTTCATGTTGAGCTTTGTAATTAATTATTAAATCATCTTAAAAATGTTGGGCGAAGACTTGAAAGCTTAATTTATAGTGCTATTAATTGAAATAAAATTATATATATATATATATATATATATATATATATATATATATATATATATATATATATATATATATATATATATATATATATATATTCCTTTTAACAATGTTTATTTCTCGTTCTGTCAAAAAACGTGTTATAAACCATACTTTTGAAAACGCTAGTGGTTATGCTTATTTTTGTTAGGTATTTTCATAGGCGATGAATTTAATCGATAGCGAAATTAATGATAGACTAAAATGCTGTGATATATGAAGTTTTACTCTAGAAGCGGTTGCTAAATTTACATGAGCGTATCGTACGTTAACATTCACAAGGCAATTTCAATATATATTTTATACCTTTACATAAGAAATAACAGCTTTGGAAACGAAGAGACACATTAAAAATGATTGCAAAAAATTGAGCTTCTCATAATTGCCTTTTCTGTATACCTTCATTTGATTCCATATGATTCCATATACAGAACTAATGCTTAACGACCAAGTATCCAGGCACGTATATATTTATCATTTTAATATTATGCATTTAGATGTTGGCAGGTTTAAACGAAATGGTTGTTATTGACATAATAAAGCTCCTTTACAAAAGTATTTGTATCAATGTCATCTACTATTCTGGATGATCAAAACTTGTCACGACCTGACCGTTCTGGTGGACATGTGGTTGGAGCGTCAGCCTCGGATGCGGGAGGGCGTCCGTTCGATTCCCGGCCGAGTCATACCAAAGACATAAAAATGTTCATAACAGCTGCCTCACTTATCAAGATAATGTGAATGGATGGGATATCATACTACATGTCTGCGGCATAATGCCCCAATGATAATTATTACTATAAACTGCTACACTGCTGACATTGTAGCGATATTACTGAAATTTATTTAAAAGCTACGTTAAAAATCCAAATCACATCACACATCACACACTGTTAGGTACGTATATATGTACACAATAGATATGAAAATTTAGTCTATCCTACCAACTTAAGATGCCTGAACAATGTTAACGTATTTGTATCTAGGGAAACGAATAAATCAGAAAGACTTGCTAGAAATGATAGGTGTGGGAGGTTTATGAACAGATATATCTATGAACAGGTATGTAATTTTGCATGTCTGTGTTTGCTTCTAGCAAACAGTTTCTAGATATCTTTCGAGAAGACAAAGTGGTTCATGGGGGATATTCAATGTGTGGGATGCTTAACTACTTGATTAGGAACACTCATGGCATGATACTTGTATCCAGCTTTCGCTAATAAATTTGACATTCTTAGATTATCGTTCCTTGCGTTCTATCGTTTGTTTTCTCTCTCAATATTTCTGTTACTGCTAATTTTAAAGTATTTTTATTATCCATACCGGTCTCTTGAACTTGAATCTGTAATTTTTGTAAAGATCAGAACCTTAGCACAAGAGATAAGGGTTATTATGTTGGTTTGTGTAGTAGCTTACTAAACTTTACTAGTATTAACGCCTTTAATACGAGAGTGGAGCCAGCACGACGAGCTAAATATTTACTTCCTGTACTAATACGGTAACTAGGTAACATCATTCAAGTGAGTAGTGACGAAATAGAGACTGTAATATTTTCAACAATTACAGCAAACATATGCAAACACCATGATATTGAATATTTAGTAACTTTAAAATTTCTGAATGTTCAAGATCAAACCTGTATTTGCAAGTACATATGCATCATGGTTCTGTCTAGAGTGGTGTTTTCAAACAGTCATGTCATGAGCTTAGTAATTAGTTTATCAAACTAGAAAAGGACTGAAATACCATCGACACAATATTGTCTCTACATATTTTAGTTCAGCTGTAATTCATTCCCAAAGGATTATTTTCACTCAAAGTTTACTTTCATGATCAATCAATCCTGGCCGGCTGGACCAATATAAATAAATAAATAATATATATATATATATATATATATATATATATATATATATATATATATATATATATATATATATATATATACATATATATATATTGTTTTATATTCACACATTTATAGACTGGTAAAAATTATTGTATATCTTAATACCATTGTTCATTATACCATTATATATATATATAAATAGATAGATATATATATATATATATATATATATATATATATATATATATATATATACACACACACATAAATATATATATATATATATATATATATATATATATATATATATATATATATATATATATATATATATATATATATATATTTGCCATGATAAAATAACATTTTATCTTATAACTGATTTCATAATTTCATATACATAGAATACAATTAAAAAACATCGATCGCTACTCCCTCAGAGAAGTATGTGGTCTGTAGTATTTATTCGACATGTCACAGAAAAGTGTGTGGTCTGTAGTATTTATTCAAGAAGTCAAAGAAAAGTATGTGGTCTGTGGTATTTATTTGACAAGTCACAGAAACGTATGTGGTCTGTATTATTTATTCGACAAGTCACAGAAAAGTATGTGGTCTGTAGTATCCATTCGACAAGTCGCAGAAAAGTATATAGTCTGTAGTATTTATTCGACAAGAACCCGATGCTTCCTTTTAACCTATTGCTATGATCAAAATGAGAGAGAGAGAGAGAGAGAGAGAGAGAGAGAGAGAGAGAGAGAGAGAGAGAGAGAGAGAGAGAGAGAGAGAGAGAGAGAGAGAGCACTGCCTTAAAAAATTGTAAACTCTTGTGATCAATAATTTGCGACCAAAGATATTGGCGGAGTTTGGAATTAGGAGTTAAAGGTTGCAGAAATTGAAATTACATATCGTCATTCGTACATGACAAATTGTGTAATATATAATATATTGTTCATCACTGTGCCATTATGATCGAGTTTTATTTTTGCCTCATTATGATCAATTCAGAAGGTATGTAAATTAATTAATAAAGCATTTTGACCAGCTTTGGTATCGGGTGTCGCAAAGACCTTGTCGAATGAATTGAAATGGTCCTATCGATGACGTTATCAATGAAACATTGATGGACTATTTATGAAGACTAAATAATTTTAATTAACCAACCATCAAAGTTAATGAATGAAATTATGAATATGCAAGGACATTCGTTTGAATAGATTTTGGCGTTACTGATGATGGGCTTCAAAGAATTATCACCCTCGAGGCATTTATTTTATAGCTGATTGGGCAATACTGCTTGCAAAGAAACATTTGAGTCAACTTGAAATATAAGAGTCGTTGATAACAAATTGTTTTCGATATTTGTTATACCTAACAGGAATTCATTACAAATAACAATTTTGTTAGCGGCAGAAGAGGAAGACAAAGATTTTGGTGACCCTTTACAAAGAAGAATCCAATTGAATATTTATGTGATTGTACAACAATCGAACAGTGGATATCGATAATAGGAAGTACACGAGTTATTAGTGCCAGTGATAATTTGGCAAATGTCACTATGCCAGGTGTGCTATTTTTTCGAGAAAAATTTTCAACTACAAGGATGTGACGATTGCAGACAAACTGGATATTACAGTGACCAAAACGTTCATGAGTGGATATTCAAAAGAAAACAATTATATTCATGGCAAGTACAATATTTATTATGAACTAAATTTATGGTGTATGTTGTTCTGAATTGTTAACCTTGCTTTAACAATTTTGTTAGTCATATCGCAACACTGTTTTCAATGAGGCAGTTTATAGTTTATGTCTTGCACGACTTCATCATGCCACAGACATGCAGCAAAATGATCCACCCATTCATATTATCCTGACACCCGTTCGACCAGTCCTAACGCCTAACGCTTTATGTCGAGTGCCAAGCGAGGCTGCTGCTTGTACCATTTTTTAAGTCTTTGGTATGGTTCGGCCTGGATTTAACACCGCCACCTCCAGTATCCAAAGCGGACAGTTTGACGACTAGGCCACCGGAGTGGTAACTAAATTTTTGGAAGTTACATCACGCAAAATTTAGGTAAATCTAAACTTTCATATATTTAAAAAAAAGTGCAAATTTGTAAAATGAATGTCAAACATGTTAGTTTTTAAAAAGGAAACTTTCAAATTGATTTTTACAATTGCTTTCGTCTTCTCCCGTATATTGATTTGAGAATTGTTTTAAATAGATGATGCATTGTGACTTTTGGATTACTGTTTGCTTCTTCTTTCTTTTTCGGCTTTTTGTTCAACTCAGCATGATATCATCTCTATTTGTATAACATATTTCTGAAATGTTGAAATAACCATTTTACCATATATTTTAGCATTGAAGTAATAGTAAGATAAAATTAACATTTTAAATGTGAAGGTAAAGTGTAACATTGCGAGTAACTAGGCAAATATGCTAGATTGCAATTACCTAGATATTTTAGCACTAAAAGTAATAAGGTAATTCTAGTATTATGTTATTAAAATCTTGCAGGCAATAACTTAATATTAGTCCTCGAATCCTCCTTGCATACATTTTTAGTGATATTTTATTTTGCCATCGTGAGAAGCTAGGGATGTACGATTATGCTATTACTATTATTATTATCATCTGAATATTGGCCTATTTGATTGGTAAATATTTATACATTTTATAGATTTTAACCTCTTGGTAACTATTTGTTTTTGCATCAATATTGCATTAATCCTAAAGTATGTACTTTTGCATTTATGTCTCCGTTTACAGCTGCTTTCTTATATTTTACTGATCATTTGTTGACCATGGCGAGCCCGTGTTTGAAAGAGATTTCTCATCCCCGAATAAAGACCTAATTCTAGGAACATATATTATAATGTACAGCATTTACGAGAGTTTATGAAGCACATCACTCCTTCGCCATGTTCAAGCCGATCTGGATCAATAGGAAACTCAGAATCAACACCAATATAGGAATATTCAGCACCAATGTGAAGACAGTATTCCTATTCGGCTCTGAATCATGGAAACAAACAAGGCGCTGGATCAGAAGCTCAAAGCCTTCAAGAACAAGTGTTTGAGGCAGATTCTTCATATCCGGTGGCAAGAGCCAACAACTGCAATCATCTCTAGAAGGAAATGGCAATTGGTGATCCACACTTGGAGAATAGGCAGCAGTAACATCGCGAAGCAGGTCCTAGAGTGGAATCCCCATGGAGAAGAACACTTGATGCCGAGCTGAAAACCATGAAACTATCGTAGGGAAAATCAAAGAAAGTGGCACATGACAGTGACCGATGGAGGGCAGCGGTGGACGCCCTATGTGAGAACTAGGCACGAAGAGGTTTAAAAAAACCTAAATCGTGACATAATATATTAATTTCGTAAAATGAATCCTTTCTCATTTCCTGACATAGGGAATTCTCTGAATATTTTAGGTATACACGTTTAGTAATTTTAGATAGGAATAATTATTAGTATTGGATATTAAGAGAACATTTACTCAATGATTTTAATTTTCAGATAGTATAGATCCTTACACTACTTTGCTTATTTAGGGCTTTTACTGTCAACCAGTTATGGTTCTCTAAACATGCATGTATTGTTCATCCATTTCTAGATTGATTCATATTTTCCCGTGTAATTAATATTACCAGTCATGCAGTAGATCGCATCGGGGCTTTTTCCTCGCCCATGATCAAGCTCGCAGGGATTGTGCATGTGTGTGTGTGTGTGTGTTTGTGTGTGGTTGTGTATGTGAGTGAGACAGACAGAGTCATATACATATTTTGATTATTAATATTATTTTCTGTCTCCAAACAAAAGAAAGGGGCAGGGACAGAAGAGACTTAGGAAAGGGAGTCACAGATTGTGTAGGTCATACTTGGCGAGCTCGGTTTGGTGAACGTTGAGTTAAACGGTCATGCAATTAATTATCGTGCCGATCCACGGTTGCTTTGCCCGGTTTTTATTACTCTTCAATGATGCATGTATTTCTTTTATACGGGATCGATTTGGAATGTTAAATAAATATATACTATAGACAACAACCTAACGTACAAGTT
The DNA here is from genome assembly GCA_016746295.1 of Potamilus streckersoni. Taxonomy (NCBI): domain Eukaryota; kingdom Metazoa; phylum Mollusca; class Bivalvia; order Unionida; family Unionidae; genus Potamilus; species Potamilus streckersoni. The sequence continues at coordinate 2,447,637 of JAEAOA010001385.1, read as the reverse complement.
GATGTTTTATTATCAATTATCAATGAATCACTAATGGTATTTGAAAAACGAAAACCCAGTTGAAATTCTAATTACGCAGCTATCAAACATATTTAATTAAAAATATAAAAATCTAAGCCTCTTTTTTATACAGGTATTGACGCTGATTTTGGGTGATTTGTATGCGAGATCTAACTATACCTTATCATATTGAGTTATTTAAACCTACACAGGAAATTTTAATGAAAGTAAAACAAATTTAGCGCAGTGCTAAAATTATGTTGATTTATACAGGGTATTACATAACGTAATGTATATACTATAGAACATTCTGTATAAAGAAGCTCCCTTAAATTTGCTCCAAGTTCAGTTTTCTTAAATTTATTTTCATCTTTAGCGAGAATCGTATGAACAGCCACAAACATAACTTATTAAAAGTTCAGTACTTTTATAACTTTTACAACTTGAAGAGTAAACGTGTGTAAAGCTGAAACAGATTTCCCTTCATCTTTTCTTTCTCACTCCGTTCACTGTCTTTACAATATTCCGTCAATTGTTCTTTATATTTCAAATGTTACTTTAGTTTCATTGTCAAATTGCTACTAATTCCGCAATTTTTCTTATAGAACAAAATGCTGTTTGATTACACAATGTCGCATTTTTAATAATATCTTTGAAAATAGATAATTGAAAAACTATAATTAAATGGTCTAGTTTCACAATATCTAAAGATTATGTTCTTGAGTCATCTCGCAATTCCAAAAAGAGACGCTCCCTAAAAGGAAATTTGCAAACCATCAAATTGTCAAATATCGACTATATCATAGAGGATTTAAAATATTTAACTGTTAAAAGATTAAAAGGAATCTTAAATCTGGACAATAATATTGTCAAAGGCCACACGGCCATGCTAGTATATCGTACCCAAGTCCTAGTTTGTTGGAGTAAGGACAACCTGAATTTAAAAAAAAAAAAACAAAACGTGTAGGTGTGATGTCGACATCCAACATTTAAGTCTGTTATGGTTCTCCAAAAACGCTCAATGCACTGAAGATTTTTTTTTTATCAGAAATAATAAGAGGTTAAATAATATAATACATAAATGACTATTTAGTAGAGAAAAGAAAAACAGCGCTGAAATGAACTAAATTTAGAAAAATAGATTGCATTTTCATTTATCCATTAAAGGCCTGTGAATTGAGATTAAAGTTTTAAGAAACATAGACCTTATTTGAGTATGCGAGAAAGGATTGCATTCATGAAAATAATAAAACTACAGAATAATGTTATTTTAAATTAAAATACCTAAATTGTAAAATAATATTATTAAAATCAAATACAAAAACTACTAATATTATTTTTTAAATTTGAAATACCAAGACTATATAATTATATTATTGTGGCTAAAATATCAAACCACAGAACAATGCTATTTTAGCTAAATAGTCAAAACGATAAAATAACCTTATTTTAAACTATAATTGTCAGACTTGGAACCAGGATTTTGAGGATGTAGGGACATCACTTAAATTTGTCCATTAGTCAGAGACTAATAGATTTAGAAGCATACTAGAAATTGATATTAATCTCATGGGATAAAGAAATAATTTTAAAAATTTTAATTCTATAGAAGAAGTTGGGGTCTGGCTGCTTGATGCCTTCTGAATCTGGAATGCTATTTATTGTTTTTTTTCCACTGATTGTTGCAACATTATATTAAAACTGCATACGTCTATATTCTTTGAAAGCTAAGTTGAATATGTTATTACCTATAAATATGATTTGACAAATATTAAAACTTAAAAAAGAACTTGCTTAAATTGGTTAGTGCAAAATAATATAAAATACATTCTAAGACAAATTTTTAGCATAAAACCAATTTTTAAGAAAAATTTGTTATGAGTTTAGCTGTGTAAATCTTATTAATATTTAACAAACATCTTGTGGAATGTTTTATATTATTATTATTTTTGTCATCATCATTATTATTATTATTATTATTATTATTATTATTATTATTATTATTATTATTATTATTATTATTATTATTATTATTATTATTATTATTATTATTATTATTATTTCTCACAAGACTAGCTCCGCGGATTTCACCTCTAAATATATTTTGTCATACATTCGTAAAACTTCATACCTGACCACTACAAATTTGCCAGTACTCCACCCCGTCTCAAACAATTTTGCGGGGTCCCCTGCACATATCTGTATATAGCAACACTAGAATCGTGAGATCAAATGCTCTGTATATATTGTTTTCCCTTCATGATATTAATTATCGGTTGTGAGACATGTGAGTGACCGAAAATGAACTGAGAAACAGCCCACCTCATTTAATTGCTAAAAGTCTGCCTGACATTACGGGTCCCGGGCGGATTTCTCCACTTTGCCATTGACTTTGCCCATATTTGTTTGAACGGTGCAACAATTATATAGTGGCAGAAGCACAGACCTATGCCATGTAATTATCTGTTTTAATTTCGTTGTTGCAGAGATAATGCAGTGTTTTTAATTTGGATGAAGTTTTCCTAAACAGTGAAGTCACTGAATATCCCCAGTTAAACTCATAAAGGTTGTAATTTAATTCGGCCAGGCCTTAGTCTAAGTCATAGAAAGAAGTTCGAAAAACGCGGAAACAGCGTAGTGTTTCGAATAAAATATATTTCATAAGCATCAAGACTTCAGCAAGATTAGAAAAAAAACATTTCAAATTGCTTTTAAAACTGTGGAGACAGCTTGACGATCATTTTAAACTATAGGTCAAAGAATTAAATTTTGTTTGATTCAAATGACATCCTTAGACCAATAAGATACGATACTTATGCATATTTGTATTAATAGATGCGTTATTTGCATAACTATTGTGATAAGTTTCGGGACGATATTAATTTTCAATAAATTTTAAAACTGTTTATATTTTTAAGCCAACTTCGAAAAACAAACTCTCCTATATACAGTAAGTATTTCAAAATAAATGGTAGTGATATTGCATACTTAAGACTTGTCACGTCATACCATGTAATGTGGCAACTAGTCGATCTGAAAATAAATCGAGACATCCGACAAAGCGGAGACGATAGAAAGCTTTAGAAATTAATTTTTGTGACCTTATGAAATTATAGGTCCAATTAGTTTTAGTAGCTTATAAGATAAAGCGTTGTATATCCTGTTAGAGAGATAAATTGTTAGCAACGATATGTCTCTAGTTCCGTTTTCCACTTCCTGAAATTTTAAAGTTTTAATTTGATGGTGAGTCATGTGATTTTTTAAAAGTATATCTAGATTTTCATCAAACTTGGCACTAGTGTGCGCTTGAAAAGCACAGATTATCAACACATGTGAAAGCAAGTAAGGTGGTCATTTTATTCACTTTAATATATTAAATATTAGATGCCTCTCGTTGTTATATGAAAAATGCAAACACACATCTAATACCTTATACAAAATAATCAAATTTTCTTATTTTTTCAGCGAAATGCACAACTTAGTGGAATTAAAGAAAATCATAAGCTCCAAGAACAAACGTGCCGATAAGAGAGATATACCTAAAGAAGAGCTTCAAAAAGACTTTGAAAATAACACGGACCTTTCTCGAATGTTTAACAAAAGTTTATTCGCTTCACAAGGAGGAACGGTTATTTTTGCTGCTGAAGCGAGAAGGACCATGGAAAAGAATAAAGAAAGTGAATTTAGCAATGAAGATCGGAAAATGACAAATTCAGAACTACTCACAATGCGTTTTGTAACGGAGGACCTGAGGTTGAGTTACAAAGGGCACGATTACGTCAAGCACGTTTTGACTCGCGCGGTAACATAGGAAAATTTGGATTTTTTCGGTTATGTCAAAACAAAACAATGGGAAGATATCATGTCGTGTTATTACATAGTCAATGATGCCATTCAAGTAACCTACGATATGACATGAATGCAACGACAGGGTCGCGATTCGTACATTAGCCTAACATTATTTATAACCATATTACTGGCGAATATCTAGGTCTGGTAGGTTTAGAAGGGCCATTAGAAGATCTCGCACCTCCAGCCACGATATACACAAAGGAATATATGCAGTTTATAAGGATATAATGGCAGAAATTTCACAGGCTTTTGCAGGTGGCGCCATTACTACTATTACTACCTCTCTCTCTCTCTTTCTCTCTCTCTCTCTCTCTCTCTCTCTCTCTCTCTCTCTCTCTCTCTCTCTCTCTCAATACAATCATCTTTATCACACCGCTTTACTTTACTGCTTGCTTTTAATATCAATCTAAGAAGATTTTGGATAGTTAGTACATAGCCCTAAAATGTTCGCCCGATTAAAGGTGAATAAATTCTGTATGATTCAAAGCAATTAGCAATAAGTAGTAATGAAATTCAATGCCTGGTAAATTACACTTCTTTGATCATATCATCGAATAACGAATTCATAATGCATCTTTAACTTACACAGTATAAAATTATTAAGTAAAATTATATTGATGAAGATTTATATTCCTTCCATTTAATTGTTTTCTTATTTCTGGGTCCTTATTGAAATTTGTGAAGAAATACATTACATAACAAAATTTCCCGCTGTCAGATTGGAAAATGGTACAATAATTCAATATATTTACCTGTCTAATGTAACAAATTCCTTGAAAAAGCGGGTACCTGAAACTTATTAATTTCAATGTGCTATTGAACAATGTAAAATATGTATCATTTTTCTTTCTTTGAAACTCCCACAGCGCCCATCTTATCATCCTATAATAATGTACTTGAATGTATTTATTAAGTAGCCTAATTCTTTCTAAAATGTAATTTTTTATGCTAATTAGATTAATTATCAATTAGTGCAACTCCTATTGAACAATCTATAATAGTATATAATGCATACCTAACCATTTACAACTGCAAAGATATCCGATAAAGTTGAAAAGGTAGTTGTCAAATTAGGGTGTTGGTTAAAGCAAGATGTTTCGTTGTGGTGTGGTTGGGTTTAAAGTAGCCAGGTGAAAAGCAAAAGTAGACATGTAAAACACACACCAGAACTGGAGAGCTGTATTGTTTTTCCCTAAAATATTAATATCTTCATGCTACATCACTTTAATGTTGAATAAAACAATTGATGAAAGTAAAGTATGCAGCTATCTCTCTCTCTCTCTCTCTCTCTCTCTCTCTCTCTCTCTATATATATATATATATATATATATATATATATATATATATATATATATATATATATATATATATATATATATATAAAGCATTCCAAAAATATACCAGACAGATCAGGCAGGGCAATAACTGGATTCTGTAGTACAATCTTGATAATAGTGGGCAGAATTTAATAGTTTAATACAAACAATAATATCATACAGGTTAGAGAAATTAAATTCGCACTCTACTGAGTTTCGAACCCAGGTACGTGAGTAAATGGCACCCATTGCCTTGCCTGCACGCACCAGCCCATATACGGTCACGACTAAGTACACATCACCACAAAATGATGGCACTGAATCTGGGTTATATAAAGTAGTTCGTAGCATACATACTCGCATGACGACCCAGATTCATATGATAGAAATCAAGGTATAATGGCATTTTTATTAGAGTGAATTATAAATATATATCAGAAAGTACAGACAGTTCCAGATTCCGTATAGGCACATGGTGTATATTTTTTTATTAGAGAGAATTATCAATATATATCAGAAAGTACAGACAGTTCCAGATTCCGTATAGGCACATGGTGTATATGATCAAATAATTAAGAGAGAGAGAGAGAGAGAGAGAGAGAGAGAGAGAGAGAGAGAGAGAGAGAGAGAGAGAGAGAGAGAGAGAGAGAGAGAGAGAGAGAGAGAGAGAGAGAGAGAGAGAGAGTAACCTAAATAGTCAGTTCACTTTGCATGAGATCACTCTGAGACGCGTTCATTTCTATTGAAACTGCATGCATGATTCATACTACATCCAGAGTGCAGTGTTACATTATTCCCCATAGTTCACTGTACGTAAATGGATTTATTTGAGGACTTTATAGATACATGTTCTAGCAACTAGCAAGAATTATAAAATAATAAACTGCTTGCATTGACAGTTTTAAACATTGCATTTATCATGCTTTAATGCATACTTTACAGACAACAGATTTGCTCTCAACATCTTGAATATGGGGATGCCATCACATGACCCAGGAACATGTAAAAGAGATTCAGCTACTAGTCTCAGATATTCAGCTACAAATCACACGTCATGTGATGCTGATGTAGAGCTATCAAGGAATGGTATGTCGAACTGTAGATGTCAACATAAGCTCAGGAATAAAGTAAAAATTCAGCTTAACGAGTTCACTTATTATATAGTCAAAATGTCATAACAATCACATCGGTTTCTTTGACATTAATTTATGTAATACTTTTCAGCAAACAAGGAAGCTTAAATCTGAAATGAATCTGACCTTTAAATTTGTCCTTTGTGTTACCATTACCAATTCTGCCATTAAATAATATTTCTTGCAGAGTCCTCTCAACAAAGTTTTCTTTTGTAGGTTTAATAAGCATGCCCTTAGAAATACTTGTTAGGATTCTGCAATACATTGGAGTCCATGATTTACTTACGACTGTTATATGCTTCTACAAGCGTCTACAACAGATAGTTGAATGCTATCATTTGGTACAAGAAGTGATATTTGAAGCAGTAGCAAATATAAACATAGATATACTAGTATTTATTTCAGTCTTCGTAATGCTCTTTTCGTGTTTTGAATTTATCAAAACAGATAACATACACTGACAAGGAGGAATTTAACAACCATTTACAATATTTAACAGTGCTTGTAGTTTGGAAGAATTGTATTTGGAAAATTGCCCAGTATATGATTTTTGTTTTGTATTTGCTGTAAACGCATTGAGAATACTTGCCTTGAGTTCCTCTTTAATTGCAGATAGCAGTTTGAATTTTCTAAAAGACAGCAAAAACCTTTTAATCCTCTTATCATTAAACTTTCATCAACAACAGTTCCAGAGGTGGCAGCAAGCCTACCAGAGTTGCAATATTTGGATGCAACTAGAATCAAACTCAGTACCCATACGTATAAAGCGATTCGTAGCTCTTAGAAGCTTTCAGTGCACTCTGGTTGACAGTTATGATATTCAAGATGCCTTTAATACAGCTGAACAGTTAGGGGTAACGGTAAAAAATATTTATTTGTTTCCTTCATAGAAAACAGCCAAGGTATGGACATCTGGAGAGACAGATTTGTTGGTTGTATTACGCTTAGAGAATGATGAGCTCTTCAAAAAGATCAAAATACATGATCAGATATGGAATTCAATAGCAGCAGAAATGGAAAAACAAGGATATACTGTGAGTGTTGGTCATTGTGCAAACAAATAGAAATCTTTAAAACGAAGTAACATAGAAATAGTGGATCACAATTCTAAAACTGGTGAATATTCTAAAACCTGCAAACAGTTTGGAAAAATGAATCAATTGTTTGGCAACAAACCAATTATGCAACCAAATTTTACATTGCATTCATCAGGTGAGTCGTCATCTTCTAATGTATCCTCAACAGAGCTGACAGTCTGTAAAGACAAGGATGAAGAAGGATCTGTATTTAATATATATATATATATATATATATATATATATATATATATATATATATATATATATATATATATATAAAATTTAGAATTCATTTGATAATTGCAGCCTCTTATGATAAAAACATGTGAAATATATGTGAAATATGTGAAAACAGTTTTAAGATACATTTGGAAAATTACTTAAAACCTTACAAATTTTAGTTTCAGTGTGAATAATTTTTTAGATAACAGAAATTGAAAAGTTTTTGACACATCTTATTATAGATGTTATTTAATATGTTGAAATTAAATATGAAAAACAACTATTGCTGTGTTGTATTCATTTAGGCAGTTGCAGATTATATTGAATTATATTGAATTATATATGACATCAATTAGGCACTGCTATTTCATTAATCTCTCTCTCTCTCTCTATCTATCTATATATATATATATATATATATATATATATATATATATATATATATATATATATATATATATATATATATATATATATATTCAATAAGAGTCTTAAAATTATAAACTTTGTTGACTGCATTAGTATAGAATACTCTTTGTTACTTTGGATGCTTCATATCACAAAACATGACCAATGACATTATAAGACTTTTATGTAAAGGTTTATATTTTTGAAAAGATGCTGACTGGTGAAATAAGCATGATATGAATTCCCATTTTCCACCATCATATTCTGTAGTATGACCATATAATTTTATGCAGGTCTATACACCATTTAAGTAGTTACAACACATTACATGGTGAAGCAAAACAGTGTTACCAATATGCATCCATCTTGTCACTATACTGTGAATTGTGTTCTGCTCAATAGCATCCGTAAACTCTACCAATAACAAGTTATAAACAGTTTTCCCAATCCTGAAATGTCGACGGAATTCGTGTTTGTTCATATCAGGTATAATTTCCTCACTAAAGCATTTCACTTTGGCCCCATCATCTCGTCGAGCCAATATGCTAAGCAAAATATCTTCAAGTTTAGACCCTAAGTAAGTTTCTTCTCCTTCTATCGCGAAAAAACTCTTCACAAATTGTCAATAAGACCTTAACGTTGTTCAGAGCCTTCATTTTGCAGTGGGTTCTACTAATTCGAGAGAAGTGATCGTGTGTAAAGCGTTCTCATTATTGTTTAATTGATGCAGGAATGTGTTCTTCGGGATTTAGGGTAATGGGTGTCAATTTAATTTTTATTTTTCTACTATAGTACTGTTGTAGTAGTTTTAAAAACTATGAAATATCGTGAATAATTTTTAATCATAACATTCTATTTACTGACGAAAAGAAATTTGTGATATTAATTATCTCGTCCATTGCCGGATTTAAACATATTAGGGACCTGAGCTATGGGAAGTTGCAGATGTCCTATTTGGTATAAAATAAATTTGACAGACCACTTCTAAGAATTTGGAGATATTACTAGATCAGGAGGTAGGTGTGGAAATACCCACATATCTGGTGATTTTTCTCCCGGCTTGAAAGTTGACAGGTTTGAGATATCCGGTCTTATGGGATTTCAGACAGTGGTTGTGAGTTCATTCAAGTCACCATCCCTGGGCCAGTGCCTAAAATTTTCTTTGAACACTGATTAGTACAGTACATAAACTATTATAACAAACATGCATACAATATCAGATTTGTCAATAAGCCAACTGTAGCCTGCATGTAAAATACACTGTAATTGAACCTTAAGAAGGAAGCTTCTTGATGTTTAAATTAATTACTTACATTTTATGCTTTATAGATCTATGTTTGGGTTGTTTTATTGTATTTTTTTTTGTTTTGTTAAAAAACTAATGCTTAAGTTAGGACCGATGAAAACCGTTCTCGTTGCCTTTTTATACCTCCCCGGTAATGGATATCGTAGGCGGATAGTGATTATATTGCGCGGAAGACAAAATTCGGCCCACAATTAAATATTATTTCTCAGTGTTTTAGTGATGGATGAATATTATCAAAATATTAGTCCTTAGGTGGTGTGGTGAGGGTAGGTAATGAACATGTCATTTACATATACTTCGCTTGAATATCATCCTTCTTCAATGAATTTATTGCATTGTGGCAAATTTTAAATTTTCACAATGGGCACCATCACTTAATCCTTATCATATTTTTGCACATCACACAATGTATAAGTATTTTCATATTAAAATTACATTGCTTTCCTTTAAATTATTAACACAAAGTTTGACATATAAAAGTTAGGAGCAGTTCTTAGAAATAGATTCATGTTTTAAATGTGCAACCTAAATCTCATTTCCCTGTATCCCTCGCCTTCATTGTTTCAGGACTGGCTAGTATTGCTTCACGGCACCACGTGATCTGTCGGCTCAGAAAAACTTGAAAAAACTCAGCAATTTACAGAATCGTGGTGTCTTCCACGCAATATAATCACTATCCGCCTACGATATGCAATTTATACACATTTCAGTCAAATTAGAATTTTTAGATAATTATATACATAAAAGGAAAAAATCATTTCTGGTCTCCTTTAAGTTCCGTTTGCATTCGGATATTCTTGAATTTCACCATTCACAGAAAGGTAAGATCCGAACAATCTCGTATCCCCAGTAAATATCGTTAATATACATTGTGATGCGTTTTAAAGAGTTTACGGATTTTGTTTTTATAATAGTCAATATATGATTTCAAAAGTCAGGATTTTAGTCGATTTCCAGTGAGAGGTTAACAAAATCAATATAGCTGTCGTAGATTGTCTTTATATGTCTGTATATTATGATGTAGTGCGTAGTTATCTGTAATGTCCTTGAACTTTTCCTTATCGGTCAAATGTACCTGAAACATGTTAAATTAATATGCGTGGGTTCATAATATGGTGTCATTTACGAATATGATCTAGATGGTCGATCAGACAAGACTGAGTAGGTGGCAGTGGCGATTTGTCTGAGATGAGATGTCATTGTATATTTTTTTTCCCCTGGGACAATAACAACCGTCCAAGACATGCGGTCCAACATTCCGTGTTGAGGTCAAAATGTGCAAGTGCGTCGTGTTTCGATACATAATTCTGGTATTAAATATTTGAAAACAAGGAAGACATTAGTTTATTTTTGTCATTTCTAAACATTAATGGTACTTTTTCAAGAATAATCAACATCTGTATAAATAAAATCGTATTAAGAAGGAATTACAAAATAATACTGTTCTTGTAGACGTAGTTTATTCACCTTTAATTTAGAAAAAATATAGGCGTATGTGACTGATAGTTTAAAAGTTAGTCACGATGAAAATAAACATGCCATGTACATTCGACAAATAAAAATATTCTTTTACAAAGACGTTAAAATCGGTGTATAAACAGAACAAGTTTTGATAGGCTAATAATTAATGACCATACACAACTAATATTTTATATTGTTAATTATATTGCAGTTCTTGACTTGCCCAAACTTTACAGTTCGCTATAAAGGGATAAAAATTATATCGATTATTTGAATTGTCCAGCAAGAATAGTCTTGTCGTTAAACATCCCCTACCTTGCACACTTTTCCTGGTACACTAAAAAGTAATCAATTAAACTTGTTTATCTGAAATGAGCTGAAACGTGAATTGGGCCATCCAGTGTGTCCAAGATATTACCATTAATCTGAAGATGATTTACTTGTAAAAAAATAAAATTTCCGAATAATATATAATTATTCATATATTATTATTTAGTCATATTATCTATGTTCGTAACAATACTGCACATATTTTACACACACACACGCACAAAAGCAGTAAATAATATATACGCAAGCTCATCTGTAAATCCATCTGTCAGTAATATTTAACGTATCTGAACTTGATGTACTTTCATATTTCTGTCAACGTCATTATTAAAGAACACCTTTATTAGTAGAGTGCACTTAAAACGTTTACCTCAATGATCAAAACATGGATATCACTATGACAAAACTGTAAATACACAACACCAACCAAAACAGTGATATTAATTTTGATATTACTATTATTATTCTGCGTAGATTCGACTCTATGATTCGACGAATGTGGATATGTGAGAAAGCATGCCAGTAGCTTCTCGTGGGTCAATGGTTCTTTCTGCTGACTTTCCTGTTTCTTCCTCCACCATTAAGACTGTCCGCTATGTTTAGCCTATCGAGTGATGAAAAATGGCGTTACGCCCCACAACAACAACAGCAACAACAACACAATAAATTTCAAACATTGAATTTTGCTGTTTCCATATAATGACTAATTCGTGTGCAAAACGGTATAATGAAATTTGGTTTCTGTACGTATAAGGTTTGGTATTTGGGTCTTAACACTATACTGTGTAATGTATGGCTGGATTAAAAGATGGCTTGGTAGACAGTTCTGATCCTTTGAGATTAAGTAATGGGTTCTTTGCCTTCCAGAGATCAATATGCAAACATGCAGAGTAAAATATCTCTGACTGTATATTAGATCAAACATCAGCAGGTAAGATTTATAATCTAATCCGTAAACGCTCAAATGCAGCTGACTTGTAATGAAACTCTGTTCCTTGATGTATGGAAAATCAAAAGTAGTCGATATATAATAAACAGTCATCTCGTAGACTAAGGCACCTTACAATAATGTTGACTTTCGTATTGAATGGGGTGATTGATATTATGCTGTCCTGAGGTGTATCCTTCTCTACATGACATCTCCAAAGCAAAGGTCAGCAAGTAAATAAAACATTCAAGAGTCGATAAAACTGGTTACCACTAGAACATCAAAGTTATCTCTTTAATATATGTAATTGAGGGAAAAGACATGAATTGTTCCACGCTACAAATGTAGCGAATGCATATTACAGATACACATGCACAGCACGGTTACGACTTCGTTCGACAATGGTTCCAATTCGAAGGTATAAATATTACTGGACAAGAAATGAGGTCAGAGAAATCTTAAACTTGAGTGGGGTGAGAAATAAATATACAGTCGCATGGACAATTTTAATTATGTAGAAGCTAGCATAGTAGCAGTTGCAAGTGATACGGATCAACAGAAACCTTATTGGGTATTGTAGATATGCCTACAGGTTCAGTTTGTTCGTTCGCCTTTTCAGCAGACTAGATGCAACAGTAATATGATCAGTTTCAAAATCGTATAACGTTTTTGTGTTTTGCGGGCGTTAATCTCATTTTTAGTACATTATCATGCTGCAGAAATGCATTTCATAAAGACACACAGAAGTAATCGACACAGGCAGTCTTCGGAACAAAACAAACAATTCATTGAGTAGCAGTTGTAGAGCTTAAAGTCACAATAAGGTGTGTTTTTGTTTGTGTGTGTGTGTGTCCGCTACTAGCATAGAAGAGAGACGTAGATTTCTTTAGTAAGATCATTTTTGTGCTCTAGATTCGTAAGCGTGGAACTAAAAAGGGAAATATAATAACTTTTGGGAAGAGTATGAGTTCTTAATTTCTACCTTGTCATTTTTACAGTATATGTTTGTTTCATTTTTTTCTCTTTTTTTGGTGTGACAAAATATGTGATTGGGGTTATTAAATTAACAAATCAAAGAACTATATCGTTAACTAATCTAAGCGATACAGATCGTCACGCTTACAAAAACAGTACTTATTTAGCTGTAATAACGCATCATAGGATCACAAATACAATTTAGAATGTTATTCCCGAATAAGTCTGCGCCGCTTGGAAACGCGCAGTTATAAAGTGATCTTAGATGTAACTAACCATCCAATCCAGCCAGGTCATTCGGTACATTATCCAAGCGATATCAATACCCGCTTTAGTGAGCACTGGTTCACTTTAAGGCGGTTTGCCAAGGGAGATTTTTCAAGGAAACTCAAAATAAAGTGGAATATCATTGTTTATCTGGAAATGACGTTAATGTTCCAAGCGGACAATTCGGTTATATCCTTTCATAGTGTTGCCATTATAGTTAATAATGTGATGAAAGTCACTAAGCGACCACCCAATCAACCAATCAAAATTTTCCAAAAGCGTACCTGGAAACGGAGTTGTGCATGCGCAGACTATATATAGTGCTAAATTAACAGTATAACGTGTCTCATTATATACATATATTTGAAGAATCTTCAGCAATATTTTAATGTGTGTTTAGTAATTTAAATATTTTTGATTTAATATTCAATGTGTTGTGAATTAGTTTATATCTGACATTTGCAAAAGGATCAAAATGATCAGATACCCGGTTTTCCTTGGAGTTATTTCCTCGCTAACCTTTATTAATATATACTGTGATGATCAAATTCACCATTACACGAATCAGTTTATAGTGTGGTGCGAAGACCAGAGCAGCGACGATATCATCGCAGAATGGACACTCTCTGAAAAGTTCACAATAGAAAAGGTTTGCAACAAAATAGGCATTATTTGTCTGCTGTCTCTTTGTTTGTACGTTTTCCTTTACACATGCTTATTTGTTCCGACTACTGTTGTGTTAGTCTAATTGTTTTAATGTTTTTCATGTGCAAATATATGCAGAGCATGTAGAGTGTTTCATCTCTTTATTCCTGCTTTGGAACGTTTGATTTAAATAACAATTGTACATCACTAGATTTAATTAGTTCTGAAACATGTACAATATATATGATGGTAAAAATTAGTAAACATTATATATATATATATATATATATATATATATATATATATATATATATATATATATATATATATATATATATATATATATATATATATATTAACAACACTCCAATACATTTCAGCTGAATATCCCGGGTCAAGACTGCTTGTATTTGGTGACGGACACATCGAAACCTAAAGGCACAAGATTAATTGAACAAGACACGAATACAGTGCAAACGCTGATGGCGCAAAGGAAGGTAATATAATAATACTATTCCAACTAAATCCACCGATATCAAATATATAAATTTATTTTTACTAAGCATACAAAATTTGAATAAATAGTTTACCACTTAGATTTTAATACAAGAAAATACTAGATATATACAACTAGTGAGTATGCACCTACCTAGTGCATATGATATTGGAAGTATAAACAATCGAGGTTATTGATCCCAGGGTCCCACGTACCCCCCAAAACTTTATATGTTAATTTTTTGGCAGTATCCTTTTTTAGCTTAAACTGATGACGTTCATATTTCTGACAAAGTATGTTTGTCCAGGGTAGGGCGTCTCTGGGCTAGGAACAATTCAACTACCTCTACTAATGTTATAGTCCTTATACTTTTTAGCCCAACATTTAGTACATTTAACTATTAAACAAATGAAATATCATATATAATGTATCACTAGAAATCCAATACGACATGTTGGATTTGATCTGACAATTACAATTTTGTCTGATTTAATTCAATCAATTCAACCTCAAATTATACTGGTATAAAATCTAAAATAATAAGCGATTGTGTTAAAAAGTTGAATACCATGTATCACCAACATATGGGTCAGCATGGTTTTATGCGACTAATAATGACGAAAGAATAAGAAGTTTGAAGTTTACATAATTAATCCATAACAGGATAAGTACGAGGAACTTAAGAATTATAATGACAAACTTCGTGATGATTTTGATGCTGGTGAAGATCTCGTTTTATTATCAAAAAGTCAGAACTCGTTCCATTTAATTAACTTGCTTCGTCCAAACACAAGATAATTGTTTTTGACGATATTCTCCTAAAAATGAAGAAATGAATAAGATAAGATCATATTTTCTTTATCTCGTAATACAAAATGTAATTATATTTATCTTGCGCAAGATTGTTATAATGTTGTTAGATTTATTAAGCGAAATACTGGTTGTTTTATATTATTTCCAGGAATTGACAAAGTTGGCTTAGAAATATTGCCAACGAATAACGAAACCATAAAATTTGTACTTTTTTACCCTTACGCAAACAATGTCAACATTTTCTCTAAGAAAAGCTAAAATAATATTTTAGTAATGCAACAAATCTGGTAATACAATTATGCAACTTAAGATATATTGAAACTGAGAAAAAAAGAGTTTTTTGAAGAAAAATAGAAGGAAGATTATTGGGAAGTATATTTGCTAACATTATAGAAAATGCTCCAGGAATAGCTCATAAAGTTGCGCTAATTGCACTTGAAACATCAAAAGCTTTTGAATTTGGAGCTGCATCTGCTGCTGTAGCTGCTGTTGAAAAAATGGCTGATAAAATAAATGTCGCGCAGCAAAATGGTGTATGGACAATAAAACAAGTTATTTCAGAAATCACATCAACAAAATAAAGTCAACGCGCTATGATACAAACAACAAAAATCGTTTATCACAACGAGGATAACTGCATTTAGAATCTGCAAAATACAGCTCAGATTGTGAGTCGGAGAGGTTCAGGGTTTAGTGACTCAAACTCGCGAACAGAAGAGCTCAGCCCTGTTTGTTTATATGTGCAGAGATCCAACTCTATTTGCCTTAGCATTACATACTTTCAAGTATTGATGTGCCCTTAAACGCCAAACCAAATCATGGAGACACAGAACATATACATCTTTCAATATGTACAAGAAATGCTTGTATCCAATAAGTTGCTGATAAATAGTTTATACTTGACTTCTTTTCTGGTTGGTATCATGGTATATTTCTAAATTTCTTCTGTAAGTCACCTTATCCAAATGCGGAAACATGACTCGCAGAAACTGTGTTGATTAATTAGCAGATATTTATACTTGTCACTAAATAGTAGACCAAATATTATTGTGATGTGTCGAATGTTGAAACTCTTAGAGGTATTGATTAAATGAATTGTACAAAAGTTATCTTAAGTAAAGTAGAAAGGACTAGAGATGGTTCTATGATTATTCTCATTTCAACTCAGAATGTCAAATGAAACTTGGTTTCGCTTCATTAAATTTGACTGAGTCATCTATTATGGTAGAACGGTTTTGGCATAACGCTCTTCAAACTTGCACCGGTAAAAAGGAGAAGCACGTCAATAATTGATTATTCAAAGGACAATTAATAACTCCTATTCTCGTTAGTCAAAGATTCCACGTAGGCGATCTTAGGAACCAGTCGATTCTGATTGGCTAATGGACACTTAAGAGTGTAAACCATGTAAGAAAGTAGTGGCTTTACTTTGCATAATTGCTGCAGTCTTCAATCTTGCTTGTAAGAAATTAGACAGGACTCCAGGGCAAACTTAGGAAGTACGTTCACTCGTGACTGAGAAGGACAAGTCAGTCATCTAAGAAAGTAGACAGAATATACATTGGAAGTTCGTGGGATAACGAATAAACTACAAAGGTACGCAATCTTAGTTTCTAGATTTTAGTATTCTGTTTCATTTGTTGTTTTTTTTTGCAGATGCATTGATGCTATGATGTATGTATGCATGATTTTATTTTTCAGTGAAATGTTAGTCACAATGTGGTTGTTGTTGTTGTTGTTGTTGTTGTTGTTGTTGGGCTTAACGCCATTTTTCAGCACACGATAGGCTATTCATAGCGGCCAGTATTAATGGTGGAGGACGAAAAAAGGGAAATCACCGGAAAGAACCACCGACCGAAGAGAAGCTACTGGCAAGCTTTCTCACATATCCACATTCGCCGAATCCTAGACTCAAACCCACGCAGACAGAGGTGAGATGGCAGTGATCCGTAACGGACAGCGCTTTAGACCACTTGGCCACTCGGGGCACCCGTTACTAAGAACAATTTCTTCTTTGATTTTCTATTATCAGTGCATTAAAATAATTGACAAGATTGCATGTAAATGAATATTCGAATACGTAGGAGTGCGTAGGAATTTCATGCATTCAACCTAATACATGATGGGTAATGTTTCGTAGATTTCTGAATCAAATCTCTGTGAAGTATATCATGTATTGAGTCTATATTCATATACTAGTCGTAATATTTAATTGATCACGTAAACTAATATAAAATAGTTAGATTTGATGGGCTAAGCCATACATAATTTAGCACTAGATTGTATTAAGTATCTTACTGTAAAGAAGTCATGGGGTGTTAAATACGGGCACATAGGTGTTAGTCGTATACGGAAACTATAGTTAAATCGTTTAAGTTCCGACTGGCAAGGATCCAAGTCAAAGACGATAGAACAATGGTTGGAAGGGCAGGAAGGAACGGAAGATTCGATGTCCGGATAAAGATATATGAGATGTCATTCAGCGTTGAACTCAAACTCACGACTCGTAGGCTATGATGAAACTCTGTATTAATTGTGTCACTGACAATTAATAGTACAGTGAAAATTGTATTTGCTTTTATTTAGTACATATTCGTACATTGCCTTTTTTGTAGTAAAAGAAATTGATTTCTTTCCATTTGGAATGCTACTGTTAAATTGATTAAATTTTATATTTTTTCATTGTTTTATTTATTCAATATAAATTCCCAGATATCTGTATTATTCTTTGTATCCAACCATACTGGGTGAATTACACCGTGAAAGGTTGTTCCCTAGCAACAAACCGTAGAGAAGGGGATGGATTAACGTTTTGAATTCACCCTATTGTCTCAATTACAAAAGTCAAATAATTAATTTAGAATCAGCTTTGTTGGTGTATTATAATTTAGCGGCATAATATTGCAATTTAGCCACCTGTCCATAAAACTGTCTGCCAAATGACAAGTAAATACATGGTACAAGCATATAAGAAATTTGAATAAGCGAACTAAGATACACACACACATACACACACAAACACACACACACACACACACATATATATATATATATATATATATATATATATATATATATATATATATATATATATATATATATATATATATATATAACACTTTATTATGCTCGTAATTATTACACAAAGTACAAAATGTACAAATCAGCGTTTAATATAATTGATGTTCGAAATATTAATCTATTGTTTGTATTGATGAATATATATAAAGGGTTTAATTTGGTTAGGCATTGTTCAGTGATTCCTTTTGTAGCTTCGACGTTAAGAAATATTTTTATAAGCCTGGCGACTCGGGTGCTACATTTCGATATGCTTTTATGCTTTTGCAACCTCAAAATATCATGCTGACGATTCTCAACCCCAAGATCATCCTCAATACCCTGATCTGGATCGTATCCTTTGGGTAGGGAACCACCATTCTATGATATTTTTGAACAAGCTCCATGTTGAATCCGTAGACACATGCACGTCTGAATCTTATTGCAGTCACGGTACCCAGTGCAGTGGATTAATTGTTGCAGAGGCTAATAACAACGAGTGTATTGTGGGTTTTGCGTATCGAGCAAAAGTTATTGGTAAGTTACTTGGATATATCAATTTTGCGTTATTTTAAATGCAGTTTGGTTAATCTCCTAAATTTGTAATAGCATGTAATGATAAGAGGAAATAAATATTTCAAATACACGTTTTGTTATACAATAATGAATACGATCTTGTATGCATTTACGTTTCATTGTTCCAGCTTTGGTCTTCTGATATTTTACATATCTGTGTATGTGTTTCTGTGTAAAATGAGTACTTCCAGAAATTGAGTAAATTTAAAGTCATCTTTAATGTCAGCTGGATCAATTTAATTTTTTATTTCGGACAATGCTATCACGAGCAAGTTTGTGCAGTTAGTAATTATTTGCGATTAGTTCATGTTATGTCACATTTTAATAGAGAAGTTAACCATCGATCTCTTGTGTGGATTATTCGAAAAGACAATTAAAGATTTAACCTGCAGTATGTAATCATTCGTTTACCAGCATTATTACTTAAAAACGTACACAATACAGTTTTCATTTTGTTATGCAGCGTGCAAATACATTTAAGATAAGTGGTAGATTGTCTCTGGTGTTTTCGTTGTCCTAACCACTTTGTTTTATACTTTTATCATTTTTGTGTACGTTGGGCCTTATTCGTCTTCCAAGTTTCTCTTGCCCGTCTTCAGATTTCTGCGTATTAGGTTCTTTTTTACTTTCAGTACTTCGTTTACTGTAAATTATAAATGGAATGTTGTCTTGTTTAATAAAAGCTTCTCGTTTGACCAAAAAGCTAAAGAAACTAATTCTTACTAAGAAAACATGGAGACGAACGATAATATAATAAACGCAAGTAACCGGCATTAAAATTTATTGTGGCACTAATCCGTCATTTGACTTACAAACGATTAGATAAACTCAGTACCCTGAAAATACCTGACAACAGCTGCTAAATCGGAACAAGCTATTTCGCTACTTTTGGGGATTACATCGTTGAATTAAGTGGTGTCATTGATGATATTTCATATATGTGAAGGTTGGATTACTTACCTACTAATTGCCATTTTCTAGGAGTTCGACTGTTATCAGTGAAGGGAACCACAGACCTCAAGGAGTCTCAATCTCTAAGTCACCAGCGCTCTGTCGTGGATATCTACACCAACAGCTGGGGTCCTCCAGATGGAAAAGGTTATTATGATACTGGGAGTCTTGTTAAGGCGGCACTGCTAAGTGGAGTAACAACGGTAATTAATCCCTGCAATATATTTTTATAGTGTAATGAAATGCATTTATGCAATTTCGGATTATTCTTGATATTCGCGTACGTTCATAGGTATATTGAAATTTAAGAAAGTTGTTGACAATTGTTAAAAGAAAATCATATTGGTATTTTACTTGGAACATTTTATTATTTATTGTTTTCATGCTCTCTGTTTGTTTTGTACGACACACGTTGCTAAACCACAAGGTATACAGTCACAAAGTAAAAATCGTTTCCATTTAGTAAACCATGTGCAACATTTATATTAATTTTGGTTGTCTTCTTTTCTGTTTGGTGGGAATGGTCCGGTCATAAAAATGAGTATGTTCTTGCCTTGGAAAGCACTGGAAATAATACAAAGCGGTTTGTTTTTCGAGGAGGTGCTTGTCATGGAACTGGCAGTTATTTGATGAGTGTTAGTGAAATAATGCATATTGAGCGTATTAAACCACATAACAATATCAAAAATAGGTTCACATGAAAGTAGATATTTTGTAAATTAACATATCTTTAAAACATCAGAGACGTTGTAAGTACGATCCATATTTCTGTCATTTATGAGAAGAGGTGATGAGCACAAAAAGTCTAGATATTCAGATTTGTATCAACTCAGAAGCAGAATTACAAAAATGTACACATGAATGCATTAGGAGGCCTCATCGATATGTGGTCTCATAAGATGGTTAACGCATAAAATCAAATTATATAATCCAAACTGTGAACGAATAAGACTTGAGTCTTGATTTCCATTATGAAAATTATGGCTTAGTATGAATACGCATTAGTATCTTCACATACGTGTTTCATATACATTTAAATATGGAATATGTTCCAACGGAACTGGTGACACTAAAAATTATATAATTTTCTTATTAATTATTATTTAGTCTTAGATGGCTGATCTGGAGTCTGATATAGATGTTCAGTCTGTAATTCTATGTCGCACAATTTGTATCGCACACCTAAAATTTTCACATTATACTTATAACCTAGAGCTTTTTTGTACAGCTTCACATATTGTATAATAGTTTACTTATAAAATATATGGAATCAGTTATTGATATACATTTATATTATATAAAACTGTAAAGTTTATAATTTTTCGAGAAATGAAGATTCATTTGGCAACAATGGGCACTAATGGTAATTTAAGAGTACCATACGTAGCGACGGCAGTTTATGTGCATTTCACGGTAACCAGGCCGAGAAATGAAAGTTATTTGAGGTGGACAACAATATTTTGGACATAATGTTTGACAATGAGTTCTCAGATGAAGCTGGTGTGAAAAGTGACATAAAGCATGTGTGTGAGTATTTGTGTGTTAGAGAGAGAGAGAGAGAGAGAGAGAGAGAGAGAGAGAGAGAGAGAGAGAGAGAGAGAGAGAGAGAGAGAGAGAGAGAGAGAGAAATTACTTTGCAGATGAAATCTTGTATACAAATTTAAGCATCCAGAGAAAGTAAGAAAGACTTACAGAGTTATGACAAGCAAGAATTAATGCCGAAATGCTCCACGTTTAGAGCAAAAGGTATCAACTTTTTATTTCTTTTTGTTAATTTAGGAGACACTAAACAATGTAAAGTATATACAATACCAAACTTAGCTGAAATCAATTGCAGCTTCAGAGTTTAGAAATATGATCAGCAGAATTATATTTTAAGGAGCAAACAAGTTTAAGTTGATGGACTTACAATTTCTTTATTAAAATTACAGAACCTCAGGAATCGATTTTCTTTTGTAAATCTGAGGATAAAAATGACACATATTGGCAACATAAAGTCTGCTTTGGTTATAATGCTAATTTAGAAAAATAACATCCTGTTTTAATGGGTTTTTTTATTTGAGACTTTTACAAAACTGGGGCATGTAATGCAGATTTTATATTTGCATTTTAAATTTTAGGACAATTCAATTAGAATAAGAGAAGAAAAAATGACATTATTGCAATTTTTCTTAGAGTTCTCTTGTTAAAATATATTCAAATGAATCAAATATCTAGCCAGCATGGTAGAAAGAAGCCTTAGTTTTTATTTCTTAACATATATCCTTACAAGTATCCCTTTAAATTCAATATATCAATACCTTCTTGCATTTAATGGAAAGATAACAATGGAGAGTGTAAATATATTGTAAATTAATGAAACTTCTTTTTATAATTGATGGTATTTAATTTTTGTTATCTGTGAAATTTGCATGCAATTTGCTTGTAAGTAGAATGCACTTAGCTATTAGAGTAAGAAAAAAAAATCACTTACTGGTCCAAAACCTCTGTTCTTTTTAAGAAGGAAGAAACAGTCCACTTGCCTGTGACTCCAGATTAAATCTATTCGTATCCCGTATACAATACTTTAAAAAATATAGATAAAGAGTAAATCCACACTTGTAATATAAACAAGCTGATGATACAGATTCCTAGCATGTGTATAGGCCAGGCCCTTGTTACTTTAATGAGAGATCTTTATTTATTTAAAATATATATTGAAAGTGAAAGACAATATAGTATGAATAAAAGGTGAGATGTAATAAATACAATATCACATTAGTTTTTGTTTAGAATCGGGGAAAGAACTCGTATAAGATTACGTAGAAACACATATCATGGACTGACGGTATTCGATATTCCTACGTCGTACGAAACTTGTTTTTTCAGTCCACTCTGGAGAAAACACATATGTAGTGTTGTCTATGTGTCGTATGGTTTGCACTTCACGATTACCTGATGTACTTCTTACATTAAACTCCCTACAAAATTATAATCATTTTTGCTGAAGTTTTCAATCTGCTCGTAGTATGCATATGAAGCCGACATAAAAAATGATACGTGCAGATTATTGCTTTGCGTAGTGCCTTAATGAAAACAACGTGCTTATGATATTTACCCGCCTGTGTAAATAGCGAAAAGCGCTGATAAATGCCATCGTATACAATTTCCATCAATCATTTACATGTGTTGAGTGGATTCAATTCCAATATTTAATTTTTCCTCAATGCGAATCATAAAAATGCTGAAAGTTCACACGTTAAAATAGCATACCCTCTTCTATTTACTCATGAACATGAAAAATGTTTACATTTCATGCGTTAAATGGCTTACCCTGTTTGATTCACTAAATAATATGGCTCTTTTTATATCTCAAACTTGTTTCCGGTTTAAGCACAACAAAATAATACTGAATTGGATGAGAAATGATTTAATACATGCATCGTAAGAATTATAGGACACGTGAATCCCAGCTCACTGTAAAAAACTGATTTCCCAATCGGTATTTGGATGTTCCCACCATTACAGTGTATTTTGGGCTGTTTCAATATTAAATAGAATTGGTGCTAGGCTGAATCCCATCTCAATGTAGAAGACTGATTCTCATTAGGCGCTAGGCTGATCCAATCATTATTGTGTATTCTGAGCTGATCTCAGCTCAAGAAAAATCTATGACATGCTGATTGGAGGGTGTTCAACACTTAATTGTTCTTATATCCAAGAGGCATTCACTGTCAGATAGTTTCTACAACTGGCAGCTAAACGGTGCCATTAAATATGGTAATATTCCTTGTAATTTGCCAAACTTTAGCCTTTTCCTCTGTCTACAGATTGGTGAAGATTTATCGTATCGTATTTATGCGGAAACATAATTGCATTTAGATATTCTTGATTATATTGCTTGCTAGACGGAAGTCTGAAATATTGCGTAATGCGAATAACAATAAAATATGATCTCGCTCTCTTTATTTGTGTAATCAACTAACACCATTGATTTGCTGTTAAAAACCAAAATACATGACATATGATTCACATTTTACATGCAAAAGGGACAAACTACGCATATATTTGTAATGCATGGCAAGTGGAAAACTATTTCCTTCTTATCGATAAGGGCACACCTCAGAAATATGAAATAATAAACTGAACTTTTAAACCCTAATTTAGCGGGATGGAATTAATACGATGAAGGAAATGTTTATGAGAATCTACAACGTAAGCTGATACCACTGATCTTATGCCGCATGGACATATTGATAAAATATACTCTGCTAATGTAATACAATATTAAAAATACAAACATTGTTAGGGATTCTAAATTAAAATTAGGGTTTGTGGCAAAAGAGCTGTCAAAGATTAAAATTTAACCATATCCGAGAATATTGGGAAATGTAATATAAGACGTAAGGCCCTTACATTAATCTGAAAATCAGTTATACATTAAAAATTGTTTTCTAATATTACTATCTAAATCTGTTAAATTTCAGGAAATGTGGACACACTTTAATGCTTAATAACAAATTGAAACACCTTATACAGGTCTTACACATATACCCTGTCGATTTGCATGGAAATCTTTTGGTGTTTTAGTCGATCTTTGATAATTTTAAAGTCATTTGTGAAAAACAATAGTCCGATTCCAATAACTTTTTTTTTCCCATTTTGTTTTGCCATGAAGAGGTAATGTTAATAACCTGGACATAGGTTTTGCTGTGTGTTTGTAAGTGTGGTTGTGTACATGAGTGGCGGGACGTAGGAAGAGGGCCTTGATGCATTTAATTATTTTAAACATTCTATTTTAGAAGAGAATTTACAATTTTACTCTTGTCTAACTAGGCTTCTGTACCTTTGCCATTAGTACAATGTCACAAGAAAAAGTCCTTTAGGTTAATCTTTATAATTCTCTTTTCATCTGGTCAAATTTGCGTTACATCGTTGATTATCGAGCTGGACTTTCAATAGTTAGTGTCCCTGATTCAGTCACCGTCGTGTATCCAATACACTTTACTAAAATTACATCGACACAAACTAACCTTCTTGTGTCGCCGTGCTTTTATGCTTCCAGTTGAAACAAGTTAATCACTACACAGACTTCCGCGTATTTTATTTCGCTATAGACAGAAAGTTGGTAAGATAAGGGGGTATTGGTGCGTGGTGGTTTAATTATCGTTATCTAGAGGATGAATGACCACGGTGTTATTGTCCGGATCTGGTAAATGATAAAATAAAATATTACATTAATGGATCGAATAAACAAAGATCTGCTCAGAGATATCATAGAACAACACTAGCATCCCTTCCGTATATAAATGACAATTCCATTTGAAATATTTATCAAGTTTATAAAAAGAAAATTAGTCACACTGTTTAAATAGGTAAGCCAAATTGACTAATGATATCGAGTGATCGATCAAACTCAATTGTCCAACATGCTTGCATAAACTAGTTGTTTGTCTCTCTCTCTCTCTCTCTCTCTCTCTCTCTCTCTCTCTCTCTCTCTCTCTCTCTCTCTCTCTCTCTCTCTCTCTCTCTTCCAGTCTTTTTTTTGGTCAACAACTGTCACTTATTTGGTTGCGTGCTTTCTGCACTATCTCTAAAGTAATGTATAAAGAAATAGTTCCCTTGTGTTTTGGACCTCGCTCAATTTTATTGTACCTGAATATATATATATATATATATATATATATATATATATATATATATATATATATATATATATATATATATATATATATATATATATATATATATATATATATATATATAATGTTATTAACCTAGATATCTTTTTGCTATATGTTTGTAAGTGTGGTTGTGTACATAAGTGTCCATCAACTTACAGACACTTGTCATCTACTGTCATTTGGTTGCGTGCTCTCTGCCCTATGTCTAAAGTAGTGTATATGGAAATTGTTCTTTTTTGTTTGGACCTCGCTCAGTTTTCCAGAATATATATGAACCATTAGGGTCCTTGTCCATCAACTTACAGACACCTGTCCCTTATACAATTTATAATGGAAGAATACTTTCTACTTCTTAGAGCTATGAACTTCTTGCCTTCAAGCAGAAAATTAGACAGACTTATGTTTCGAGGAAGAATGCTTAAACATTGAATTTGTCTGGGACAACACCCTTAATTTATCTTCGACAATCTGGATTCCCTTTATCTAATCTCCTAATTTTAAGCCTGCTGGTCACAGGATTCGTATTAAACATACAAAATGTGGTTTTATTCCAAGAAAGTAGAAAAAGGGGAGTGTTGGTGTGTGGGTTTAACACACACACACACACACACACACACACACAAGGCTCTAAATTATGATGTTGAATCACAGAACCCATCCGCATTTGGTCCAATTGCAGACCGAGTCCTATAGCATAAATATTATTGTTTCTTCCTTCGCTCAATGTGCAGAGGGCAGTCGACTTTGTTAGCAAGCGCATTTATATTTGACAATATGTATTATCCTTCCAAATTTTAGCAAATGTATTTTGTCGATAAGTGTTTATTATACATAATAGACTGTTTGTAATAGCACGGACAAAATCAATCAATCACACAACTTTATAGATTATACTACAAAAGATACATTCAATGTGTTGGATAATACAAATTGTCCATTCAGTACCCGCTTTTGATCAATATAAATTGTGGCTATAATTTCTGACTGAAAATACTGGGAGCTTACTCACCTTCACAAGACGAGCATTTAAAAGTGGCCGCTGCCCCATCCCATCTACTTGTGGGAGAATTATTCTCACCCCTGTCCCACATTACTTGGAAACAAGATCTGAATAAAGGTAGTACGCTTCAACAAACTCGACACTTTTAGACAGAATTACATGGCCGTACTAGTTGCTAGACACGATTGAAAGCAAATATAAGCTGAAATGATAAAATTACAACATTAAACGAGGCTAAACAAGGGTTCAGAAGGTTATTTTCAGGTAGATTATCTCTCGATCTATCAAATGTTATACCTAAAGGTTCATTTTCTTAATCGGGGAGTGGAGGGAAGTGTTTACTGGTTATAAAATAATAATAATAATAATAATAATAATAATAATAATAATAATAATAATAATAATAATAATAATAATAATAATAATAACATCAGTGCGAAAATAGACACTTGTAAATAGGATGAAACCATCATGCGAGGCCCGCCCATACCGAACCTTAAGGCACAAAATAAGTGAAGTTATTACAGACAGACAGAACGACAGAATGAGGATACGACAGATGATGGATAGAAGGCATCCGAATCATTTTAAAGGAGCAAAAAAAGGAGTTTGGTAATATGCTGGGGTTCTTTTAAAAAGTCTAGTGTTAAAAAGGTTCCCTGATAACATTTAGTTCTAGTCACAACAAAAATGAATCTTTTTTCATAAATTATGCTTTATTCCTCGAGAGAAAGTAAATAAATATAAATTCTACTTCAAAACCAAAGTGAAAAGGTTGATTTAATTCACCTTGTTGGAATAGTAATACCATTTTACAATAATCAACTTCGCAATTTTGGCCACAAAATTACCAATGATTAAGCAATTTTTAGGATGCGCATCCAAGTACATTCTGGGTCTTTTAATTCAAGGATGACATTTATGTATGTATGTATGTATGTATGTATGTATGTATGTATGTATGTATGTATGTATGTATGTATGTATGTATGTATGTATGTATGTATGTATGTATGTATGTATGTATGTATGTATGTATGTATGTATGTATGTTTGTCTTTATGTATGTATGTATGTATGTAT
The DNA here is from genome assembly GCA_016746295.1 of Potamilus streckersoni. Classification (NCBI taxonomy): domain Eukaryota; kingdom Metazoa; phylum Mollusca; class Bivalvia; order Unionida; family Unionidae; genus Potamilus; species Potamilus streckersoni. The sequence continues at coordinate 2,420,076 of JAEAOA010001385.1, read as the reverse complement.
GTATGTATGTATGTATGTATGTATGTATGTATGTATGTATGTATGTATGTATGTATGTATGTATGTATGTATGTATGTATGTATGTATGTATGTATGTATGTATGTATGTATGTATTATATGATAAAATTGTAATAGTCAGTCCTATTTTGTCCAGATATCATGATTTTATTGTACAGACTCAGGTGGACTAGGCTGGGGATATCACACGCTTTGTCGAAATGAGTAAATACCTTGTTCATTTTAATGTCATAAAAATGGCGTGTCTTGATGTCTACCATTATTTCATCAGTTTAGTAAAAGTTTTATAATAACTAAAAACCTGCAGAAAGGCAGTAATATCCCTTTGAAATTTTCAATTATGATGATGATGGGGATACTACAGAAAAACACACTAAGAAGACGTCTGTCTGTGGATAACTTAGCGGTCGTAATCTATCATAATCTTCCTGACCTGCTGTGTCAAACAAGCCCAGAGTGCATGGCTCTCCCCCAGTCATCAAGGTCACCGCATGGTTATCAAATACATGTAACACTACATTGAACATTAAATAATAAATTTAGTTTTCCACCTGGTGGTGATGGAGTAATTAATATTTATGGATAACAAACTTTATGTTACAGTGGTATGTTTAAGTGTTCGATGATCTTAATTCCTGTCATAACCACAGGACAACACATGATATTTCATTTCTCCAGGCATTGTGGAGATGAAAAGAATACAAAAAGGATTAGGAAAGTCACGCTATATCAACCAATAGTAAATGTACCAAGTCACTGTGCTTGGATATAGAGCATCACCTCATACCACCTGTTGCTGTAGAACCCTTAGTGAAAATGCACTGTCATCTGTTGCAAACCAGAATCAAGTCACGCTAGGATTTTACCAGTCCAGGACTCCTAATTTGGTAAAAATAGGAGTCCACACCAGCAAAATTTGCAGTTCCCACTAAGCCAGGCATCACATACTTTCTTACAGTTGAATAATGTCTTTAGCACAGTTCTGAATCACATTGAAATCATCATTTTTCCGTTTAACCCCAAAATACTTGATTAAATTGCAGACGGTATTTTGTCCAAGTCTTTTGATTTTGAATTGCAAGCAATATTTATACGGCAAAAAACGGAAATAAAAGCCCTAACATTGATTTGGGTTTTTGCCAGTGTAGCAAATTGCGATCTTTGTTTTTCTTATTGGCAAAATATGTACCATCTGGCGATATGTTTGGCAACAACAGTTTTGGCTGATAAAACCTATATATACAGTTTTGGGTTTGGAGTGGAGACAGAGGCAACATGACAGAAAGCAGCAAACTTGGATATAGAAATGCACTGGAATATGTTGGTACATCAATAAATCCTTATTTGATATTGACAAACCACCCTAACAGTGCATTGTTATATCATAATCTGCTATGCTGATATCTGGCCTTGACACTGCATGGTGTAATATAATCAAAATAGTCATGCAACTGACTAGCTACAATCAACCACCTGAGGGCGAAAACATAAAATGACTACAGTCAACCACAACTAAAATAGGCAATTATTGCAAAATGAATATGAAATAAAATGAAGCTCCTAAACACTGAAAAACCTCTTCTGTTTGAGAGATATTCAGTTACTGAAGGAATTGCTAATGTGAAACAAGTCATTGCAAAAGACTTGCTTTACAATATGAAGAATAATGATAACATTGTAAAGATGGCCACTGTTGGGCCACACTGGATGCTCAATCAGTGCTATTTGCACTGGGGTCAACTGAGCCTCAGGATGAAGGGGTGTAAAGTTTCTTGGCAATCCTCCACATACTGTAGATTAGGAGTAACAATAACAGACTTGTGCTAATGGCAGGAAGGATGAAGGACAATCAAAGTCTGGCTGGATGGACATCAAACAACAGGCCACATCATAAAATCTTCTGGTTTACAACAAAGAGAGCTAAAAATGTTTTTCTAAATGGCCGTGTGTACAGCTTACTTTCGGATGATTGTTGAGGTAGTGAACAGCATTTCAGACTTGAATTGCTCATAAATATTACTTATTATAAATGTTGATGACCTACTATGAAACAGTTTTTACATAAAATATATTTTGAATGATTATTTTACTCCATCATTTCCAAAAACGTTACATTCAGATCAAAATGGGACATTGCTTGTCTACATAAAAGAATAAAATAGATTTTTTTCTTTATCATTGCAAGTACATCAGACTATGTTTGGTACAAATCAGGCATTCCTATTTCTAACCTTTAGAAAATGTCTTGCTGGTTGGAAAAATAATGTTAACAAATTTAATTTTTATCATTACTGTTATATGTGATGAATCTGACCAGAAATGTAATGTTCTATGACTTTCCCTGTCATAATATTTTCCTTAAATTAAAGAGTAAGACATGCATTGTAGCATCATTTTATATTGTGTCTGAACACAAAAAACCCTAGAACACCTTTTCGGTATTCAACATTTGACAAGTTAACAAATTTACAGAAAATCTATGTTTATCCACTGTTATGAAAGTTAAATTTTGTGTTTTAATTTATCGAAAATCCATACAATTACACATGAAATTCAGTTTGCTTGTGGCACATTTGTTATCCTGTTGTCAAAATCATCATGTAACCAATTAGACGTTGTTTACAGTTGATCAGGATGATTGCTAAAAAATGTTCATAATGATGTTACATGACTGTCTCATGAACAGATAAGTTACATGACATGTGACAAAATAAAAAAAATTCTTTAAAGAAGTAGCAAACAGACTTAGCAGAAAATGCTTATCTTTAGTTATAAATACATGCTGACCATAAAAATAAAAGAATTTGGCAAGGAAACACCCGTAATGTGATGTAAGATTGCGTTCAATGCTTTGCAAACATGCAAATCTATACTTAAACATTTCATGATACATTATTTTTTTTTATTTATTCAACAACTACAATGATAATACTGGAGCAAATTTTTTGTATAAACATACTATTAAAAAAAATTGATCTATTCCCTCTTAACAGAATGCAGGTTCTCTTCAAAACATTTGTTTTGTTGCACCAGTAAAGTGAAGTTCAAGTGGTAACTGTTGATGTTTTTAACAAAATAATATATTTAGATGGACAGATATACAATTATCAGCAGATTCAATTAACATATTGATAGACCAAATGGGAATTAAAGATTATGATTGATTACCCAATACCAACAGCTACAGGACTGCATATATTCCACTCAGCTATAGCAGCCAAATTTTCAAGAATATATAAAATAGTTGGAATGATCATCACTGGCAGCTTATTTCTGAGACTGAGGCAGGAAAGAAAATTCACTTCTTGAGTCTATGTGTTTAATTAAAACATTAAGAGCCAGAATATGAAAATTCAATAAAGGAAGAAGACTTGTATATATTGTAGTCAGAGCTGCCAACCTTCCAGACTCGCAATTAGTGAAACGTGGGATAAAAATTAGTGAATCCTGAACAAAACTAGTGAAATATTAGATCATGACTCTATATCATCCTCTTCAGTACTACATTATATCAAAAATCCAAACTAAAACATTATTTACACTGATTACATGTACTACTGTATTTGCAGCCACATTAATGAAACACACAAACTTCACGCTATTTGTCATGCAATCTGTAACCTCTTCAATCAGGCCAAGGTAAATTTGTTTTAAGATAGTTTAGGCTTCATGCCTGATGGTTAATATTATTGTCTAAACCTGTTGCAAATTTTCAGCACCTAACTAGGCACTAAAAGTGTATTATTTTTCCTCAATAGGAAACAATCTTTCAGTGTCACTGTTGCTGATCTCCAACTGAGAAAGGTTATTTTCAACAAAAATGCTCACAAACAATGCTTCAGCACTGGTAGCATGCAGGACTTGAGTAGGTGGTTTAAAGTACTCCAAAACTGAAATCTGCCGGAGGTGCAATAGCAGCGTGCTATTTCACATCATTCTTTATACATGCCCACAAGGTTTGTATCGTTGCCTACAATTTGTCATTTATGTACTATATAATATTACTAAATGGTACATGTATGACAGGTACATTATAAGCAACAATACCAGCCCTTGTAAAATTCAAAGCAAACTACTGTGTGAAAAGCATAATACAAGTCAATGTTTGATGGCTGGAGCTAGGCCAAATTTTGTTATACTCCAATCTACACTTCAATCTTAGTGGAATACAAATCTTTTTCCTTGCAGGTGAAAACATTTTAACTGCAGTAAAGCTTAATTATGAAGTGGTATTAATGCAGAAGATGAAACGCGACGCACAAGGAACGATTAATGGTGTTGGCGCATATGCAGGAAAATGTGAACTCAAGCTGACTTAATGTAGTTTCCCAACCTCTATGGGATTTTCGCTACCAATGTACTTCCTCGCATTGTCTCTGCCACCAAGTCCAATGCTAAACTTTGTGGTACACTGGGTGCAAAAAGCATGATGTACATCAGAATTTGATGGCTGAATGCACAGCAAATGTTTGGTATATTCCACATTAAACTTTTTGTGCAATGCATTTCTCTTTCCTTGTGGATAAGACATTTTCAAGATGTGATGCCAACCAGCAATTCAAATCAGTGTTTGCAGCAAATGTGCTGAGAAACATTCTAGTAAAGCTCTGGTTTGTTTCAAAACTACTCTTACAGATTAAAATAAGATAAACTGCTTGCTACTGGGTCAACTTTACCAATCGTCTATAGTTCTACTAATATCACAACTAGCAGCACTGGACCATTTCGGCAACGGCCAATATCACAAGTAGCGCAAAATGAAAATATTTAAAAAAACTGAGAATTGGCAAATTTGTGCTATTCCCCCCCTGCAGCACGAATCTGTTAATTGCTGAAGCAATTAATGAAATTAACGCAAGAATCTTGAGAGTTGGTAGCTATGTGTAGCTCACTGTCAATATTTTTGAAACAAAAGCACAAGAATATTTAGTTTCTTTCACATGATTACTGTCTGGTGACTAATTGCTGCTCCAAATTTCCCTTTGACAAATTTTATTTCTGCAAAGAATTGAGACTGGCATATCTGTATCAGCATTGGAATGTAACAATGACAAAACAATGTCGCTCAGCCTGAAAGAAAGAACAAATTCGAGTTTTTATGTGGCTTGTTTTTAAAGTTGCTGACTGATCCCATTACTCCTCTTCACTGAGCTCATTCGAAAGGACAAAGTGTCGGAGTTAAGCACAAGACGTATTTCCAATAGGCTTATTTCTTATCCATTGTTTTTATGTAATACTGGACGAAAATTTAGGTTTTTTTTCAGTTTGATATGACCTGGACTAAAACACATCAATTTCCCTTAAATATTTCTCTAACAGTATCTCGATCGATGCAGGAACAATTCACTAAATTTTATTAAAAGAAAACGTTTGTTAAAAGATTCGAAAGCAAGTGTGGACTTTATATGCCTTTATTACTTGTAACACCTCATCAAATATCTTGCATTTGCTCTTAAATTCTCCAGATTGCAGCAGTAAGATAATCAATTAAGAGCCTGTCGAATACATGTCAACTTTTGTAACCTGTTGCCATAAATAAATTGGATGGGTATTACATTTCCAATCTTCAGTAAACCGATTCAAACTAGCTAATATAAAGTGGGGAGAATAAGCACTACCTTCTGAATCTTTCTGTCCATTTAAACCGATAAGGTGTAAATAGTATGCAAAAAGAATATCAATCACATCGTTAATTTGTTATGGACTGTATAACCTATGTACAAAATTATGCAAGTTGTGAATCTATGCTAATTAAGACTGCTGATTTGACCCAAATTAACGTATATCGATCAAAATGCAAATGTTAAAATTTCCATGCATCAGAAATGGATAAAATTCAAATTACATTTGTCAAAACCTACAAGTACACATCTATTAAAAACACTGCTTGCACACTGTTGCCTCTGTTGCTCTGTTTATATTAATAGGTACAAAGAACACACAACGACGCAATAAGATCCTGATTAAGTAAATTAAACAAATAAAGATTTTAAGTCATCTAGTTATGGGATGTAGTTATTTATTAACTAAGAAGATATTTCTTTAATTGCTCAGTGTAAGAAAAATATTGAATATAACCAATAATGACAATTTACCTCACTATTGCAAATTAACATGAAGATCATTAAATGTTAATTTTGTAAAGATGGAAATATACGAGGGCATGCACAACTAACTTACTGTGGGTACATATTCTGATGGGAATTTGTTAATTGTATAGGAAATGAGTAGACATGTTTTGCGAAAAGATCAGTCTCCTATTACCACACATTTTATGGTCTGCATCATGCAGTTACCTCTTCTGACCTAAGTTGTCTTCCATTACTGACGAGGATACTGTTTTATTCATTACAATTCATTCTAGTTGAATGTATTTTCATTACTTCCATATTTATTATACCCAAGTCACTGTGTCTGCCCTACTGTTATGTTTATCAAAGATATTAATCGTAATTTATGTTCATGAGCAGAAGGGTACAAGTTGGACTTGTTTTGCTTAACGGACCCATCATTTTCATGTCAAGACCACTCTTCATTCTAAATACCCATCTTGTCCTACTTTTTGCAAAGGTTCACTTGTCTGTTTGCAATTCGGACTGGTCGGTCTTAAATCTGAGGCCAAAAAGTCTAAAATCCGAACAAAACCAGATCATGGCCTCGAACGAATTTTGGCTGAAAAAAAAAAACTTGTATTCAAAAAGTAACTTTGTCCCTATGGATTTTGTAGTGCAATTAAAACATCCATGTTAGTTGGTATCACCGTAAAACTACATCTGTCTACCTTTCTATAATAGCAGCCACTTTATTGTGTCACACATGACCTTACCGCTTCAAAAATCAGGAACAGACAACCACCTCCTGCCTGGTAAGCACGATGCTAGGGGATAATATTAAAGAACTTGATATAGACCAATCATGCTTTACATCTGTAAATGCTAAATGTAAGATAAGACTAAAATGGAAAGATACAAGATTTTCATGAGTCTTTATTTCTTATTTCCTTTTCGGCTGTGAATGCATAAACGTAATAAGGACTATGAAGGATAGCTTTATTATTTTTAATAACTGAAATTTATGAATTCACTAATTTAATTGAAAAATATTGACATCATCTGCACATTCTTTTGATGTTTATATGTGGGCCCCTCTCAAACTCCTAACTATATTAGCTAGTTACCTTCAAAGAATCCCCCCCATTAGTTGTAATGTTTATCAAGGATATTATGTGCTTGTGTTTACCTTTGATTTTGATCAAGTGGTGCTATAATGTCTTTAAAATAATATATACAAAAACAACAATAATAGAAATTATGCATATGGTCTTTATTGGAGTAAATGTCTAATAAATTGACTTTACAATATTTTAGACATCTGCTATATACTCAATAATATGCTTATGTAGTTAACAAGAATAAGAAGTGGTTATCGGGACGAATACATGAGCTTTCATAAAATGTTTTGTAATGAGTAGGAAACCGTAATCTTTGCTGTGTGTGATTCATTATATTAAATGATGGAAGCTGCGATGTTTATGTAATAATTAGAAAAAAATATGTTTAGCAAAATCCTAATTTCTAGTATGTTACTCATTAACCTGATTGGGTGAAATTTTGCAATATTGTTATATGGATCGCATATGTAACAGACAGAGTATGATATGGGTCGATTTGGGTAAGCTGAGCCAGTTACAGTTTGATAACATTAATAGGCCGACTATGCTATTGGCCAAGTAATCACAGAATTCCTTCAAACACTTGGTTAAGAAAGCAGATGCTAAACATGCATACACATATAAAACAACAAAATTCTTAATGCCCGTGTGAAATTAAATCAAAACTATTCATTTAGAAATCTATTAATTATTAACAAGAACAATGCAAAATGGTACTAAATAGTGAAATCAGTTCACATAACTCATCTGCAGATTTAAATTATATTTTGTTTCAGAACTACATGCACTGACACACAATCAGCACAATGCTGCAAGATACAGATTATTATTAAAGACCAGAAATCAATATGAATATAGAGTAATAATAAAAGCACTATATATGAAAACTTTATTCTAAAGTATCATCTGCAAACGTATTTTCAATATATAAATACTGGCATATCTTCAAGGTGCTGCATTTCTGTGACCTCATATGCAAAATTTACGCGACTACTCTGTTACTTTCGTGATGTGACATCATAGTAGCAACTCCATCATCTTGACTGGCAGTTGCCAGCATAAAATTTATATGTGTGATGTGATTATGATTTTGAACGTAGCTTTAACAATTTTTCAGCCATATCTTTACGATGTTTGCAGAGTGGCAGTTTATAGTGATATTTAGCACTGAGGCATCATGCCGCAGACATGTAGCATGATGTCCCACCCAGTCACATTATCCTGACACAAAGCCGACCAGTCCTGACACTAACTTCTTAATGCTGAAAGTCTTTGGTATGACTCGACCGGGGGATCATACCAATGACCTCCCGCATCCGAGGCGGACGCGCTAATCACTAGGCCACCGGAGCGGTTCATAAAAAGATATATCAAATTATGAGAAAAATTTTAAACGTGTGAGTTAGGAAAAAAGGCAGAAGGCCGAGTAAGTGACCACAAAAACAACAATTCACCTATATTTTATCTAAACAAACAGTGTTAAAAAAAATTATAAAACCCGACACTCGTGATCCCTCTAATTTTGGCTCAGGCCCATCCTGTAGTCAAAGTGAGGTGTCCTTCGGGCTTGTCGACAAAAAATTGTTTGCCTGAGGAAATGAGCAAATGTATTTTCAGGTAGTTGTCATACATGCCATAACATGGCACTATCTAAATCAAATCACCGCAGTCCTAAGTGAAATTGAGGTCTTATTTTAATGAAATCGAAGCTTTGCTAAAAATAAGATTATAAACCCTGACACGGTCATATTTCAAGAAAACACAATTTTCAGTACTTTTAACATTTTTTAATTGAAAAAAAAAAACAACAAAAAAGAACCTATCGGTCTATGCTTGCTATGTGCAGTATGTGTAAACAGTAATCTGTAGCTTTTAGAACCGATATAGAACTTTAAATAGCAGTTTCACAATAACTGACTGAAAATAGAAATTGTGGGAAGGCAACTGTTGACCACCACTCTCTTGCCCCAATGCGCGAGCTCTCAAGGGACATGCCATTTCTGCCTGTGCTGCACCTTATAATCCTCCAGGACAAGCCCCTTTTTATATTCTGGTCAGCTGTGGCCAAACTGCAAAATATCTTAATCTTTGACTTAAGTAAACAAGCAATAATGCCATTTTGACTAATTAACAGTTAACCTTTATCCTTGTATTTATCTTGTGAAAAGGAATGCCGTTCAGACCATGTTAGACAGTGTGTGTATCCAAGCACCATCAATTGGCAAATAAATGATTCCCCATTTTGTTTCAACTTATGACATATATAGGACCTTATTTTGACAGATGATGAGTCGTACTGCCTAACTAATTGAGCTGTGTAGTGCGTTTTTATGTAAATTAACAGTATAACGAAAGTCAAATTTTCATGAATATCAAACATAACTGGCAAACCATAATAATGCTTTTCAACAAGTAATGTTCTGTTTTTGTCAGACTTTTCTTATCCTCCTGACATATTTTCTCTAACAAATTCTTACAAAAGAAATGGACCTGTTTTCAAGTTTCGTTGGTCTACATTTCACTTGGCTGGAAAGCGATGAAAGATATAAAGGTAGTTGTATACGCCCAAAAGGTGTATTTTTTCTTTCTTTCTTTGGTCGCACTATTTTTATTTTAGCCAATAAAAAAATACATGCTTATTATTCTAGTCTCTATTTAATGTCCAAATGGTTTCAAATATTCTTTAGTTTTGTATTTGTTTGAAGTATATAAATTTTATATATATTTCGTATTTATGTAATAAAAAGTGTACTCGCCCGAGCCTAATATTATTCTCAATTAGAAGTTTATCCCCTTTGGCTCACATAATTACGACAAAATATGTGTTGTTATTTCGTACAACGAGACTGTGTAGTAGACCAACTATTTTTTTTTCTATTTCACACTTACAAATACGATAAGAAATACATAAGAAATGGTTTGGATTTTGTCGTAGTTTGAAATATGTTTCATGACCGTTCGTGTTGTAGATTGGTTATATTGATATGGTTTCTTTGTAATGGTTTATTGATCTTTATTAAAGAGAAAATATATGTATTAAATTGAGTAATAGGGTGCAAACGTTTGTGAAATAGAATGGTATGGTGAAACAGTCATATTAAACTAAATCATCAAGACGAAGCTTACAATGAGATTCTTTTCTACGTCTTTTAATATAATATAAGCATTTGAAACAATCAATTACTATTAGTGATTTTGTTATTATTTTTATTATTTAAAACAGCAAAAATTATACGCTGTGTAAACGATTTTTGTATGCATCGATGAAAATACTAGCTTCCAATCCCTTAAGTAGTTCGATGAATTCCAAGACTTCAGGCAATGACGTCACATTAGAAATATAGTATGGGAACCCAAAGTTTGTTTCATCATTATTATTTATAATTTCCTTATAGAATGCGAATAATCCTTATACGATGTTCTATTTATTTCACAAATTTCAATGACAAATTTATCAGTATTTTGCTAACTTGTGATTACAAGTGCTGTCATGTTGTCATGTGTGATATTTGCACGCTTTTCTCCTAACCCTACTTTCAGTCGTCAATCATAGCGTGAACACAAAAACAGAACTGAAAGATATCCTATCAATGCTAAACTTTTGAATTGATATCTCGACACCTGGAAGGAAAAGGTAGAAAGGTCTTCACTTTGAAATAACATTAATTTAAATCTGAGCAGTCAGGATGATTTTTTTCTCACTTCTTGTTTTCTATTGCTTTTAATTGATACTTATCAGTACAGAAACTATTTTCTATTTGCTTTCAATTGATACTTATCAGTACAAGTACTATTTTCATTGCTATTAATTAATACTTATCAGCACAGGTACTATTTTTATTGTTTTTAATTGATACTTATCAGTACAGGAACTATTTTCATTGCTTTTAATTGATACTTATCAGTACAGGAACTATTTTCATTGCTTTTAATTGATACTTATCAGTACAGGAACTATTTTCATATTGATGTAATAGTAGGACATTTTCAGCTTAATAGCTTGAGTTTTAAGATGACTTAGCATATTATCTAGTACAGAAAAAAACAAGTCTTCCGTTTGTACAATGTAAATTTTAAACTGTTAGGTTTATTTTAGATATCAAAAGACCTTCAACATTATTGTCATCGTCACCACCATTACCACCACCACCAGCACCACCACCACCAGCACCATCATGATCATCATCATCATCATCATCATCATCATCATCGACCATTAAGTGGCTCTCCTACACTTGATCATTTTGCCACCGCTAGTATTATCACAAATAAAAACAATGACTGTGAACTGTTTGCTGGTCTAAAGAGGACACTGAAGTACTCTGAAAACAAAATTGTTTAAATGGCGAGAAATGACGAAAAGGGATCTTAAATAAAACGGTTAAAGCAATAGATAACTGTGCGACAATAATTTTAACTTTGAATGATATTACAACAATGAAAAGTTATAAATGACACAAAAGATCCTCCCACTTTTTGATTTAATACATTGGCGAAGTAAATCTATATACAGTGATAGAAAGATAAGGAAGAGCTGTTGATACGTGTTTTCGTGGTTGCATACAACTAAGTCATATTATATCGAAAGTTGGTTATCTTGTGAAGAAAATATGATTCCGTTCCACAAAAGATGCATGTCGATGAATTGAAGTACTGATTAAAATGTAATAGATGATGGGGGCATGGGAGTCCCCCCCCCAAGTGGGGGGAGGTTTGGGCAAGTAGAGGCAGTTGCCACCCCGCGAATTTGCTTTAAAAATAAAAATCCATTCTGCTTCGCCCGCATCCATTCCCTGGAAAAAATTTCCTTGGATGGGGTGGGGTGGGGTGAGATTGGTATAAATGGATAGGTGGGTTGTGATAAATTACCGCGATTCATAATGGTCAAAATTGATACCCATGAGAAAAAAAATATTGTACGGTATTCTGGACTCATATGAAGGGAATGAATAATAAATAAATAACAGTTATAAGTTTAGACTGGATTGTATTTTTTTGATGAAACATTAATTCAATCTAGTGTTTGACATTCCTTAACACATCCGATGACTCGTTGGCTATTGCATCGGACAAGCCACTGAAAAAGTATTGGTTCGAATCCTACCCTCGAACCAACCTGGGTTAGTATTCCACAATAATGGAATATAAAAATATATTTATTTTTGTCAAAAATTGATTAATCGCTAACTAGAGTCTTTATAGGTCTATGGTGGCAGTCATCAGCCGCATAGTTGATTAAATTTTATTGAATGGTCTCTAGTTCCTTCATTTGTGTGCATTTGTATATATATATATATATATATATATATATATATATATATATATATATATATATATATATATATATATATATATATATATATATATATATATATATATGACGGAAAAGTGTTGGATTATACAAGTGAAGAGATATTGTAGCGATGTAATATTCAGAAACGTTCCATCTCATTTTTAATTGTAAACTTTTTCTCGGAATTTGATGTATTGATTTAACTTTAGTTTTGTTCTTGGTCATTTTCATCCATGCGAAACAAGCCGTTAATTTCAGTATCCAAATTACTTTTTATTTTTTAAATTTATTATTCGGTACCCTATTTCAGTTTCGCATAGTGAACGGGAGCCAGACAAATGGAAGGAGAGAAAAACATCCAGCAATACGAATTCTTTTCTGGTTTTTAATTGTCAATAATTACCAGTGACCTAGATGACCCTCTCTGAACTGTTTCTTACATATACTTGAAAGTATTATTTTATTATTTACATGAGACACAAAAGCTCGAGTCAGACAATACACAATTTAACTATGAAATTCGAAAATTGAGAATTTTAAAGACTAAAATGCAAAAGGAATGGAATGAACATCTGGCTGTTTGCCCGTTTCAAATTCTTATTGACGCTGACCTAAGCGCGAGCTGAACGTGAAGGAAATATATTTCCGATACACATGACTTGAAACATTGTTATGATACTGGTTACTTATATCAATCATCTTTTGATAGTGTCATACATTTGTCAAATTTCGGGTTGTAAATCTCTCACAACAAATATTCGTTTTGCACTTAACGTGATGCGGATCAAAAAGTAAGCGAATGAAGTGAGTTTTTTTAACAGATTGAATTTGATGATTAAAAAAGCACGTCAATGCATACATTTACTTTATGATCTTTGTGATATTGCACATTTGTGAAGTTAATTGCAGCAAAGTGCTTGTTTTGAGTAAATAAAAAGAATATTTAATCTCATTTCGTCCCGATTTGAGTCCAGTTTAAATGTCGATACGTGCTTGGTTGCTTGATGTAGGAGCATTCAGAAGTCAAACAAACAGACAAAAAAGGCACGTGTATTCATGAAAGCATAATTGATGTTAGCGTTTACTGCAAGCTCGATGGATATTGGTTCACCCGTGTACAGATTATAATCACCGTGTACATTTTTCTACCTGGTAGTGAAGACGATAACCGATGTTAGGCACTATACAGATTACTATGGGATAGTCAGTTGATCTAAAGTATATACGAACTGCATTTTGTCCTCTTCATTTCTTTCTGAGTTTCTCGTAGTCGATACGTATAAATCAATATTTAAAATCGTATATAATCGAGACAAATTTAGATTACTTTTTGGACCCAAGGAGTAGATTTTTGTTCACATTATAATAATGCAGAAATCTTGTTTATGATACACTCTACACTTGGGTGATTAACAGAAAGCTCCTAACATTAACTGACCAATGGATGGTAACACGATTCTTTTCTCATTGTACGGTGTCAAAATCATAACCGTACGTAATCAGCGCCATTTAGGGAACAATAATAATGTCGGACTAAAATTGTCCGCATTGGACATGGGGTTCGACAGAAAAACGTATACACTATACCCTATCATACTTAATCTCACTAATGAATAATCAATGCATGTAACCGAGGTTGCCACAAAGATATTCAAAATAACAAAATAAATGAAAACAATCAAAATCACCAACAAAATTTCATTTTAAAGATATGTTAATAGGTAACTGTTCCACTCCTGGACTTATCGATGAATGTCAGCGAAATCTTTTTGTCCTCTGCAGTACTTCTGTCATAAAGGATTCGTTCAGAAACTGAATTTACAATCCGTGAAGAAACAAATATTGGCATGTACTTCCTCTCTACCATTCAGATTGCCGCACAAATATTGTAAATGACGATGACATATTCAGTATGCTCTTTGTGTATGACAATCATCTATTTATATAATGTAAGCATGCAAGTTTTGCTGTAACTTAAATGTGTTGAACGTTATGTGTATATATGACGCAGTATATTTTATAATATGAAGGAAAAATGTGAAGGAATACTTTAAAATTTCATGTGTATATTTTCAATGTTTGATTACACTTTACTACATCCCTACCTCGTACAGTTATAATACAAGTTTGTTCAACGAAAGAGCAGATCTCCTCTCTCTCTCTCTCTCTCTCTCTCTCTCTCTCTCTCTCTCTCTCTCTCTCAATTAAAAACGTTAAACCTTATGCCTAAACGATGCATCTGATTTCGTTTAATTATATGAAAACTGTTCTGTCGTCAGGTTAAACTCTTGGTTACTTTTTGTATAAATCTTGCCGTTATAATTTTTTACATTTGTAATTTTATTTTCGATTGAAAGTCTTTAGTTTAACCAAGGTAAAGTAGGGAACTCATAATTACTACAATTGTAGTTATTAAGAATTAAACTACAAATTTTCTTATTTTGGATTATCTGCTTTATCCACTCCTGATGGTCAACGTCATAGAACGTCTACAAAAAATATATTAAACACAAGTATCTTTCTACCCAGATATATATCTAAGAGACCAACGATATCTATATGTGTATATTTGTTTTGTTATACTTATATAGCATTGTATGCTCGCGCGCGCGCGTGTGTGTGTGTAAGAGAGAGAGAGAGAGAGAGAGAGAGAGAGAGAGAGAGAGAGAGAGAGAGAGAGAGAGAGAGAGAGAGAGAGAGAGAGAGAGATGATGATGATGATGATGATGATGATGATGATGATGATGATGATCTGAAGCTTCAGGATAATATATTTGAGAAACCAGATGGACATAATCATAAACCCTGATCTTTCGACACTTTCTTCAACGGCAGATTAGAGTCTATGTTGTTTGCCATACGACTCAACTTAGAAGCGAGCGCAGACGACATTCCAATAATTGTAAACTTTGCTTGTAACAAGCTTGTCTTGATACTGCACAAATATCCATTTAATACGGTACAGATTACATTCTTGTCAAAATTATTCACTGTGTAAACAGCTGTTGGTATAATGGTACCAATTGTACAACCCCAGGTGGGCGGTGTTTAGTGTTTAAGGAACATTGCATTCAGATATAAACAACAAAACTAGCTCTGATTGGTATTGTGTAAGAGTTGTACTTTCTGTTAGGCTTTAAAAAAAGTTGAGCCTCTTGGCAACATGAAAAATTATGTTAATTCATATCTAGATCATAATTTGTATTTTTTAAGATTTTTTTAAATGTGGTACACATGACTGAAAATGTGTCCAGTGTAACTAGATAACTCATACCCCTGTCTAGTTCCAGCAGAGTTATCTCTATTAAGTGCAATGGAGTACCTATTTTCGATGTTATCAAATAAACAATAATCTAACATTGTTCTCTGTGACAGTGTGTGACATGCATGCTGAGGTAGGATAGAAAGTATATTTATTTCGCAAAACATTAGCATTGCGGTCTATGAAAAAAACAATTGGTACCGTGATATCTAAAGGGAAGAACAGCCTCCCAGTGTATCCATAGAAACGCATACATGTTGGCGGCATTTATGAACTGTACTAGTTTGTTGTAGGAAAACTAATGTAGGCTGAACATTTCTGCTCATATATTGCAATCTTTTAAGAATAAAATGTATGAAATCTTAAGAAAATAGCACAAGTTGACTTAGGATTGGGGCTTTTGATGTGACAGACATAGACTTATATTGCCTGATGTCAATGGTTTCATTTTTGTGTTGTCAGCTCCAAAATTGGCAAAGATGCAACAAAGTTATGTAAACATATTATAGTAGTTTGTAGCCAAATATTGACTATTTTACCTGTCAAACATTATATATCATGCAAATTAATACAACAGGTCCAACATTATTGAGTGGTAACCATATTAGTCACGTATTGCCCATTCTTTCCATTCAAGTAATCACTGTTATTCAAACTTTGCATCCCATCGCAAGAATCCAATTGGTATGGGATCATATCCGCATGTCTATGGAAGGATGTACTCCACGTTTTGGCATTGTAGACAACATGAAGTATGTGAAATCAAATAAGCCGCCTCACCTTAGAGAACAATATTATATCACTCTTGAGGACTCCATTACATACAGAAGCCTAAATATATGGTTCTCACTTATCAATTGTGTATTTTTGGGGATAATTTAATTGCATTGTTAAAACATGTGTTAATAATGCCGTCTCTATTACATAGATAATATATTGGAGATAATAAAATGTCCACACCTTATGTATATAAATTAGTTATCTCCCTTACACCAGACATAAGAATTCAAGATATAAAAACTCACATTTTCAGTGATTGGTTCTCAAAATAAAGAGAAGGTTTGTAAAATTCTATATTAGCCCTCAGTCTTGATGAAACTATAAGTAGAATTAATTTAGTATTTTCTCACAGTAAAGTTTACAAGTTTAAAGCCAGATAAGTGATGTTTTGATTGGATTAGGTATTTTCTGTATAAGGTTAGCCAGTTTCTGTTAATTTCTTATATAAAAGAAATATAAATTATATGCATATATATTTTCCAAATTATTCACCTTTATGTATTAGATGGGAATGAACACCACTTCACTTGAAATTTCGTTGCATGTGATACATATTGTATCACAGGTGCCTTCGGACTGTCCTTGGACCAATTGGGTACTGCCTCCATATATTTGTCCAAGGTAAGGTCATGAAACGTTTGCTTCTCATTTTCCTCATTGCTGCTTTTGTCTCCTTTAATTCCTTTATCATAAGTTACATATCTATTTTATATACACATCTTTCTCCTGTTTTAACTCCATTTGACTCACTTTACTTATTGTTTATCTTTGGCATTTTTCTATATTTTATTCCCCAAATTTCACCACTAATGCAGCATAACCACTAAAAAGTTGTGAATATACTATATTTAGTGATAGGTTGGCTTATTGCATTATTTTTATTCACTACACTAAGGACAAAAGGTTTCTATTTGTTTTACAAAGAGGATGGGTAGGTTGACCTTTGTATGAGGACTAGAGGTTAGTGACCTCATGTATCTGCAGACAGTGTAAAGTGTTGATTCTTTATACTTTATAATATGATTGCTTCATGTCCACCTGTCCCTGGGTTAAGTTCTATATATAACAAGCAAAGATAAAGTCCATTAGTTTAGGTGAATTGTACTTAATTAAGTTGAAGAGGTATGTGCTGTTCAGTACACTGACCTTTGACCTAATTATTACATAATATGATATGATGTGATTTATCTCACATCATCCATCTGAAGTTCAGTAAGTGTTGATGTGAATAAAACACAACTCATAGTTAAAACAAATCATTTTATCCAAAAATAAGGCTTGTTATTAAAGCACAAATATGAAAACAGCAGCTGAAAAAGTTCAAAGACAATTACATACACATTAATACAAAACACAGCTAAGGTGCCTCATACAATTGTTTCTGGTAAGCGAGACTAAGTACATTTGTCTCTTGTACAGTCCCAAGCTATATCAAAGGTTATTGAAAAAATTAAGGTTGGCTATAGGTATAACGGTACCAATTGTACAACCACAGTTGGTCAGAGCTTAAGGTTTAGGGAACATTGCATTCAGATATAAACAACAAAACTAGCTCTGATTGGTGCATTATGTAAGAGTTGTACTTTCTGTTAGGCTTTAAAAAAGGTGAGCCTCTTGGCAACATGCAAAATTATGTTAATTCATATCTAGTTCACATTTTGTATTTTATAAGATGTTTTTAAAATGTGGTACACATGACTGAAAATGTGGCCGGTGTAACTAGATAACTCTTACCCCTGTCTAGTCCCAGCAGAGTAATCTCTCTTAAATGCAATGGAGTACCTATTTTCGATGTTATCAAATTAACATTTGAACATTGGTCTCTGTGACAGTGTGACATGCATGCTGAGGTAGGATAGAAAGTATATTTATTTCGCACAACATTAGCATTGCGGTCTATGGAAAAACAATTGATACCGTGATGCCTGTTCGTCCGTGTTACATTGCATCGTTAATTTTGGACATAGGAGTGCCACTGGAATGACAAAACAACTGGATAGTTGACCACTAGAATGAACATTCTGAAACCATATCTGATCGAAAGAAACACCCATCTATAAGAAAATATGTTTTGCCAAAAGGACAATACCAGTTTAACATTTTGCAACGTACGTATATTTCCCCAAAGCACAGATGATTCATTTGAAATTTACATACATACATACATACATACATACATACATACATACATACATACATACATACATACATACATACATACATACATACATACATACATACATACATACATATATAATGGCTAAAATAAGAAGCTTACCTGCTTTGAGTGGATTTGTGGGTAAATTGTTGTATGTGGCACGTTTAAGTTGTCATGACTATTGCCTCTATCTAAATAAAAAGTAAAATTGAAAGCTACCTGTTTAGTTAAATTCAACAAAAATGTTATTTTTCTAAAATACCAAGTGAAAATTTAGAAGGAACCTTCAGTAACATAAATTTTTATCATATGTCCAAATTATTGAGTGTTCCGAATGAATTCCAATCTTGAATATGCTGATGTTCCTATATTTTTAATGTGCCGATGTACTAAAAGTCTTGATAAGTCACAATGATATAATCCCCTATATTTTTTTAATGGATTCAAAATAATTCTAAAGTAATGTTTAAGTCCAAAAGTCAATGAGCACTTTGCAATTTCATTGCGTGTTTTTTGAATAAATGATTCCTCTCAAGTGATATCTATACACAACGAAATACGACTTAAAGTAGGAATAAAATAATTGTATTTTCTTCTTACGTAGACTGTCACATTACTTATTACACAACAAAATTCCGCGAGAGTTCCATCAAATTCGTAAACAAGTTCAGGTCTGTTTAATCAGATTTTAGCGCTTATACTGACAAAAGTGACGGAGATCATTGAAAGACTAATGTCCAAGTAATCATATTGTTTGCAAATAATTATTATTAAACGGCCTACAATCGTTTTGAAAGAAGGTAAAGTTTAAATGTTCGCAAGGATCGGCCTAAATATAACATAAAATCGGATACTATCGTTATAAAACACATCCGTGTCTAGTCGGAGATGCAATGATGAGTTAGAACTCGAGACCCTTTAACGTTAATTTTTGTGGCAATAAAAAGTATTTATTGCGGTCACTGAAAAACAAATCACGCTTGATCGGAATTAACTTAGCAATCGTTAATACAGGTCTTTTTTTAAAATTATATATTTAAACCAACACAAGAATCTTGATAGATATCTAACCGTTAAGGGAAGTAACCCTCGATGACTATATTAATTTTAATCGGTTGTTTCCCGTTATTATTTTCAGATGCGTCAATCTTACCACTTTCATAAATTGAACCTTAGTTTTCGGGGTTATTGGAGTGAAACTTTGGTATTTTATGAGCGTATGGCCCCTTTCATCACAGGTAAGCTACATTTAAAGGAAACAAATATATTTAGTTTTCAGTTATGAAATCATTGTGTACCTATTATATGACTTTTTTACAAATGTGTTACTTATCTTCTTCGCTTCATATATATATACATGTATGTGTGTGTGTTTGTGTGTGTATGTGTGTGAGAAAACTGAATGTTAAGAATATATAAGCAATCTTCAAAACGATTTTGTTAGCAGTATCAAAAGAACATTATACATAAATGAAATAATTTGGATGATGCGTGTATTAAATTATTAAACGAAGATTAGATGATAATACTACTACAAATTAATAACAGTCTAATTAAATAATGTAATTTTTAGTTACAGGTATTTTATTATAACGCTCACATATGCTGTTGCTATTCTTCTTGTATTATTGCTTTTTTTAAAAAAAAATTAAAACCGATGTTAGCTTGCAATGTTTCTTGAAGTGAAATCTACGACAATGTCCATATACACATGGGTATCTCCCTATTCCACATGATTTTGGGATTATGTGTGCAGGTTGTCTGGGTAGCGAGTACAAATTGACAAGGTGAACAATGGGCATAATTTACAACACCCATAACTTAAGGGCGGATTTTGAGCCTCACACCATTGAAAATGTCTGCCTTGGTAAACTGTCTTATCAAAGGTGTTGTGTACGATAAACTGCTTGACTTCAGTGTTAATGAAGAAACGTAAGAGAAACTAAAAGATGTCAAGCATATTTAAACTTTATAAAATTGCATCTAATTCAGTCATATAAGTATGTTTTGTTAGAATTAGCTCGTAATTCAGATAAAATAGTTCAGCATACTTGTATATAATGTTCTGCAGCAATTAAATAACCATTCCGTTTATTGTGTAACTTTTGAACAAATTGACATAATGATTTTTGTTCAGATATTGTATTGCCAGCTGATGCAATGTCATCTTCGCTAGCCAAGATTTCGATATGTTTACCCTATCTTTTGGCTGATGAAGTAAATATTTCTGTATTTCGGGTCTGTGGAATTCGTTGGAAGCAGCAGAAAGCCATCATATCCAATCAAAATCAAGTTCAACAAATTTAAATATTGTTCTTACATGAGCTAGCAAGGGAAACTCACAAATTGAATTGATTGACAAATAAGCAAGTTTCTACTGCCATACTATATTTGTAAAAATACATTTCACGCTAATACACCTCTTAATGGCTTCTCTCTGGTACATAGTCATACTTTCGAATTTGAGCTTACAAAGAATTCTTTTGAAGTTAATAGCTTCCACCATTTTCGGCCGATGTACAATACACCATTGTTACACACTATTGGCTAGGTTGTATTACGTACTAAGGAAGACAACGATGACATCCAATAAAAAGCACTAAAATATCTGCTCGATCCAGCCAAGTTGTAGACTGGATTATTACATCGGAACTTTCGCTACTGAAGACGGTGAAACGTGTTATTACATGACTGACTTATATTGGAAGCTTATCAACTTGGTCAGTAAATGATAGATTTATGGGGCCCTGAGTGGCGTGGTGGTCTAAAGCGCTTTTCGCTTCGGATCACTGCCATCTCACCTTCATCGGCGTGGGTTGGGGCAATGTGGGTATGTGAGAAAGCACGCCGTTAACTTCTCGTTGGTCGTTAGTTCTTTCTGGGATTTTCCCGGAATCTTCCTCCACCATTAATACTTACAGCCATGTATAGCCAATATTGTGCTGAAAATGGCGGTAAACCCTACATGAACATCAACAACGGCGACAGATTTATATTACCATCTGTCGGGTAAGAAGGGTACAGTGTGTAAGAGATAAGACCGCTTAATCACTAAAGAAATTGAGATTGTCTCTTTTGAGCCAATGCGATTGTCCGGTATTGCTTAGGTGTTTCTTTGTCTCTTTCAATTTTGCATGTCTTCACGATTGAAATTCGTTGAACTCAGTGCTTCCATCCGATTGGGCTTTACCCAGCCAACACACAACGTTTTCACAATATTGCTGTTTGGTTGTATTTTGGTTACGTTTGAACAACGTTTTGGCGACTTTGCTAAAGCGGTACACATGAACATGGCCTTTCGCAGTCCTCTGACCTAAAAGATATAGTAAATTACAATGGATATGTATATGCATTGATCTTAAATGTATGGACAACAAATATTGTGATTTGTACATAGATAATATAAGACCTTTTTACAACGTTGTACCAATATTGCAGTTAACTTTATATTATAGAGGAGAACAATCATAGTTTCGTAGTTTATTCATTTTATTTTAAAACCAACAGTTATAAGAAAGTCACAACTTTTGTAGGAAAATATTTTACTCATCAGTGTTCTTTTATTACGAACATGACGTACTGTCTTTGCTTTGAAAATATTTTACGTATCTACGAATCGAATTCTAGCTTATGCTGCACCGAAGGAATCGCATTTGTAAGAGAGACGTATTTTCTGTTTACCACTATTTTGAACCTACAAGGTATGAACATTAAATAGTTAATTGAAATTCGCATTTTCTAGTTTTAGAAGATAACGTTTATTTATTAGTTTTGTCTGTTGATGCAATCATGCACATGTAAACTGCTACGAGTTAGGTACGAGGCAGTGTCATATGGCTGCATTCGAATTTTCAAGCAAAGGAAATGGGATAATCTGCCAACATGTTCAACTTATAAAATGACCTGTTTTGCATATTTCTGTGACTATATCAGGCTCGTACTAAATAAATTATATTGGTAAACTGGTATATTTTTGGAAAGAAAATATCGAGGATAGGTTAGACTAACATTTTGAATTACGCGCCCTTAGTTCAGGAGGGTAAGATTTATCGTTCTTAACCAATTTGGTTTGTTCAATACAATACAAATTGACATCAATCACAGGAGAAATTTAAATGAATTTATTTTTAGAAATATGTATACATATGCTGATATACATAGATGTTTAAAAAGAAAATGCAAATTAAAGATAATTATATTTTGATAATTTCAGACATGGTTGTAAATATTCTAACACAGGCATGTTTTTAATGATACTGATGAACATGAGTTTTTTTGTTTATAAACACAGATCATACGAATAAAATGTCATCAGTTATGCAATGTATTTACTACTTAGTTAGATGGCAGAACTTGTTTTCATTGGAAGTTGATGGGTCTAGGTCTAGGTCAGTTGTGTGATTGGTGATTCACACATAGTTCCAGAATATCTTGCAGAATATGCAGCCAAATATTTGTACTTCATTTTGCAAACACTTTATTTATTTCTTTATTAAATTTTAAATTTTTGATAACTTTATTACTAGGCATTGTTTATGTTGCAAAATATTAATTGTGGAGAGCATACACTTAACTATAGATTTCAAGTACTCTTAAAATTAACCTCTTTTTAATTTTGTGCGTTTTCTAAGAAGAGATATTAAAAACAAATTATTCCAAATATGTGTAGTAAATCCGAATACAGTCTTCGCTATTTTTAATCCTTTTATTGGAAATTACCAGTCTATCAGTTGCAGATCCCAACAGCAAATAAATATCGTCAAAACGGTAATTATGAATTGAAAGAACTATATTTTTGTTTTTAGGACTAGCAGTGCCGGATTTAGGACAAATGAGGCCCTGTGCAAGTTAATTTATGAGACCCTATACTTCATCGTATTTTCTTTATTATTGCCAAGAATTTATGCCACCTGGCCAACACTGGCTCTGTGCTTAAGCACACCTAAGATAGCCACCTGGATATAGCATAGGTGGCTATCGAAACCGTGACCCTTGCAGTAGATCTCTTGCTTCCCAAAACATAGACAAAACTTTGATGGATATAGATCTTTTTTGTGGTCACATGAACGATCAGCTGAATATGAAAATGACACATGTTTTTTGATTAAACGTATGTAGAAAGTATTTCTCGTCATTGGTTTGAATGAAAACAAAGAAACTGCAATTAAAAAATATATGTAAAAATAAACGTTTATAGAATATGGGTGGAGAACCCTGAAACTTTCGGGTTTTGATGTATATTATTTTACTTCTATAGGAAGGAATGAACAACTCCAGTCTTTATTATTTTAAAGTTTGAAAATTTATATTTTAGTGATTGATTGTCCTACAAATAATAATTTATTGCCTCAATCTTTCAGACATTTGAGTGACTCATTACTATCTCTTTGGGCAAAAGGAGGGTTGGAATGCAAAAAAGAAATAATAAAGAAGTACAAAAAAAATGGTTTCAGATAATTCATCCGATATGTTAAGCATATATTTAAATGTTTACATCAACAGACATCACTGATCAAAATTTCGTATGACGAACACAATTAAACTTTGAAATTATTGTGCATAACACTATATTTCTTAACAGTAATTATTTACGATTTTATTATTAATATTTTATTAATTTACCTTGAAGGCAGTATAAACATAAGACATATAAAAATATTAAGGATAAGAATATATACGAAATACATTAACAACTTTTGCAGCGAATTTCCGCTTACATGAATAAGTTAACGAAACAGCTTTGAAATTCGTTTTTATTATTTACTGGCAAGAAACACTTAGGTTATTGCTATACAAATTTGAACTACAAATGTAAATATTGTCTATTGTAGTATAAGTATGCAACGTTGTAATTTTACATTTTTAAGTATAATGCAAATCATTTTAATAGACACATCATAAAGTAGATTAGATAATATAACAGCTATATGGAGTATATCGTAATCTACCAAAATCTAATTAAATGATACACAATTAACGTGATCATGCAAATAGAGTCTGCAAATTGTCATACCTATAACAAATTATATTATTTAAAAGATAAACAGATAGGACATTGAGAAAAACAATGTAGTTGTTGTAATGGTGATTAGCGCCATTTTTCAGCACACAATAGGCTATACATGGCGGCCAGTATTAATGGTGAAGGAAAAATCCGGGAAATCACCGGAAAGACCACCGATTCACGAAATGCTACTGGTAAACTTCCTCACATATCCACATTCACCAATCTTATTCTCTAATCCACGCAGACATAGGTGAGATGGCAGTGATCTGTAACGGCGAGCGCTTTAGACCACTCGGCTACTCGGGGCCAAGAAACACAAAGTGGAATCCTGCAACGTTTTATTTTTAAACATCTGAGAAAGTGATGCGGTATAAAGGACTACAAGCTAGTCCATGAAAGTCTGACTATGGTACGTTAGCGCAAATAAACCACATAGATATCGACTCAGTCATGCTTACCTTCAAACGTTCTCACTGATTTTATTCAAAGAAGTTATATCAACTATACCAGAAGTTATTCAATTTTCCTGGGTTCGATTCATATAATTTCGTAGCATGCATTACACCGTCTGCCACACGAAAGTACCATAATCACTGTTTAAATCATTTCATATTGAAATAGTTATTACAGGTAAATGATGAAATAAAATCAAGCACACTTTTTCTCATTGTACACATAGAAACATTTAGAACATGCAAGAACTTTGCTTGAACTTGTACAGATTGAAATTAAAATACACAATTAGATGTTAAAATGATACAAATTTAACAGGGAGAAACTGATCGATGAAATGGAACAACACACACGATACAAAATACAGAGATATAAAGAGGGTGTAACATCAACGAGATTATTGTGGCATTACAGAGGAAAAGTAAATCAAATTATAAAGAAACATCAAGAAAGAATATTATCTGAATATTTTAAGACAGTACTGATGAGAACAAGAAAGATGTTTTTCACAAGAATTTGTTGACATCTAATTAATAGGAATCATTATCAGAAATCGAAATCAAATTGGTAGACGCTTGGGACAGTGCCGGATTTAGACGAAGCGAGGCCCTAACCTACGGGAAGCTATAAAGGCCATATTTGGTGCAAAATAAATTTGAAGGGCCCCCTTTAGTCTGAGTTTAGACTGTAGGTCCCTATGCGGTAGCTTGTTTAGCTTTTACCTAAATCCGGTACTGGCTTGAGGACTCAAACCTAAAAGTAAAACGTGTCCAGTCCTAAACTTAAAGGCTACTGTCCGAAAATACTAATTTCCTGTCAAAACGTATTAACAGTCCCTAGTTTGATATAATGGACTTAATATTTTGAAATGTCAATATGTACCGCAGCGTACCCTTGCTATACCAATGAGTTAAAACAGTAATTTTAACCCAGGAACACCAAACATATTTGACTACAAGCAAAATGATTTTTTTCACCATCAAGCCATAAAACATATTAAAAGTTTACATCATTGGAGATGTAGATGGATAAAGAAGACAGATCGACGTGATATCCTGGCAAAATCTGTTACACTTGATAGTATAGACTGAAACAGCTGGTTGTGGAATTTCTGTACTTCATTAAAAAGAGCTACCTGTTCCAAAGCTATTTCAGTAACTACAAAGGCTTTACATTTAATTTTAAATTCTCTGCTGTCTCAATTTTTAGCTAGTCACCTCAATTTGAAATAATGTTAATATTGTCTGCAGCATTTGCAGTAGTCCGCTATACCTCGAACGAAGATAACAAAATATATTGAATATTATGTCAATGCCTTCAAATGCAAATTTTATTTAGTCCAGAATTTAAAAGAAACGTCGAGACATTTAAGGAAAATTGATCATAAACATAAAAGAGGAAATTATGTATAGTTAAGGAGATAAAACACTAATCTGACAACCGCTGACAAATATGTTAGCAGCAGAACTGTAAAGCACCTTATTTATCTCTACTGCAAAACCCAGTTTAAAGCTCTGAAATACTTATGTACATCATCCATCATCTGGTATCTACAATGAAACGTCTGGTATCAAGGGAAAATAGCAGTCTTTTTTAATGTGCTATAAATGTTAATCTGACAATTCAGGTACATTGAGTAGATCAATCTAACATCTGCCTTTAATTACCATTTCACCTAGAAAATATTAAGCAATTTTTATTCTTTAGATGTTATTGGGAATAAACTGAAATTGTAACAAATCTGAATAGGTTATACATAAATTTATATCCTATGTACACTGTTCTTCAAAAAGCATTGAGACTAATTTGAAATTCTTGACATATTGAGTAGATAAGACAAAATATGGCATCCAACGTTATAACTCGTCCCTTGGAGAAAATATTTCAGACTGTGTTAAGATTTTAGTTAAAATACAAGCAAAAGTTAAAAGTCCATCCCTGTTGTAATGTTTTGCTGACGTATAAATAAATATAACTGTGTGCAATACATACTAATCAGGCATATAATCAGCAAAAGGAAGGCATAATTAAGAATTCGCATAATAAGGAGAAAAATGTATAACTCTAACACTGTTGTCATAGCAGTCATAAACACAAAGAATGAAGAACCTTAACTTCGAAGTATAAATCACACACGACCTTAAATATTGATTTGTCAATAAAGAAAGGTTCTGAACAACTTTGATACATCCGACATTAATTTCACATATAGTATCCAGTTTTCATTATTTAGTCTCAGATACGTAAACAAACCTACCAGATATTCAAATACTGTGTAAAAAAGATATTAAGCTTTCCATTCATGATCGTTTGATGGAGAAAGTAATGTAGTTCTCGCCGGAATATTAAAATTATACAGCAGGTAACTAACATAGAAGGCCTATGAATATGTATGAAGACCACACTTAGCATATTCTGTGATGAAACGAAAAGTGACGAAAATATACTATATAAAATAAAATTATATGTAATTTAAAAGAATAAAGCGCATAATAAGGACGGATAATACATCATCTTCGTTCTTGCAGAGTATGAATCTGAACGTATGTGTAGACTCGTATGCACTGCGAATAACAGCAAAGTAGCAGCGCTAAATCTCTGAATGAATCTGAGTTTTGCGTTACCGTGACCGGCTTGGATCAAAAGATGAAAATATCGCAAAAATATTCTTGCATGAACATAAATAAATAGTCTGTACTGCTTTTTATCAACTTTGCTTCTTGACAAGATAAAAAGTGTACACTAAGCCGAATGGTAAGTCATCAATAATTAGCTAATAATAGATTGTAACCCTTCTAGAACAAAGAGAGAGAGAGAGAGAGAGAGAGAGAGAGAGAGAGAGAGAGAGAGAGAGAGAGAGAGAGAGAGAGAGAGAGAGAGATCATTGAGGTTTTATTCGGCTTGATCTTAGTTTGCTTTCTAGAATCGTCAAATGTTTAGTAAATCTTTATTCTGAATATGTGTCAAAATGACTGAAGCTTAGAGCCAAAGTCGTATTGATTTTTTTGTCAGCTAATCTCAGTAGAGAAGTTGATATTGATACAAGAATATTGTTAAATATATCACTGTCCTAGCTATACAAGTTGTAATGGTCATGCGCATTTTGTAAATGCTATTCACACGTTTACTTTTGATACGACATTTCTCTAGCAGATAAGACACTCACTTGTTGAAAAAAAAATGGTTTTTGTCTTTGCCAGTGAATACCATAGCTTTTCGTCAATTCATCATGTACTATGTTAGTAATTTTAGTCAATGAATACAGTCATAGCCTCTGTTCGTTGATTGGGTTTCTTGTTTTCGCGAACTGATTCCACATACAGAGGCCTGATAAAATGTCGTTGTTGTTTTGCGAATTTAAATGCTAAAACTGAACGTTCTTTCTACAGTATATCTACGGACTTACATAAGTTGAAATACAATCATTTTTCTTCTCTGGCATGTTGAAAATTTTAGAGCCTATTTTATATACGCTTTAACTCTTTAACTCTTTATTTAAGGAATTCTAATATACTAAGTACTAGTTGGTTTTACTATTGTGTAAATATAAGAAGTCTATCAACGTTTTCTCAAATCATATCTATCAAAATTGTACTTATATTAGGTCTGAAGCCCTCTAGTATTTATTGTAATTAGATAGTGTCTGAAGCCCTGAAGTAATCATTGCATTTGGATGGTGTCTAAATCTCTCAAGGATTGCTGTATTTGGATGGTGTCTAAAGCCCTGAAATAATTATTGCATGTGGATGATGTCTAAAGCTCTCAAGGATTGCTGTATTTGTATGGCCTGAATTCCTTCTTGAATTATTTAGAATCCTATATTCAACTGATCCTACTTGAACTGGATGTCTTATAAGTCTGATTGTCAAATCTAATGAAGCTATTACAAAATCAAATTGTCCAATCAATCTAATTATGATCACCATCAGGAGGTTCAATACCAATGAATATAATATTAAACTTTAGTTTTACCATGGTATAAATTATACCCAAATACGCTACTATATTAAATTATATGTACTTTTCTTGTGATTCCTTTAAAGTTTTGTTTCCTCTTGCCTCTAAATTATTCTCTAGTTGAACGATGTAAGAAAGGTGTGTGTGTGTGTTTGTGTGTGTGTGTGTGTATGGTCATAGACAACGTTTCATATATAATATGAAGTGCACCATGAATCACTACCAGGAGGAGTCCGTTGTAAAGCAGATTTTTACAATCCGCGATGTCACTTTATGCTCCGCAAATTATTAAATTTATTTTGCCCATCTGACTAGCGAAGTTTTAAATATTATTCCTCTCATATCACCCGGCTCTTTATTAAGTTTAACACGAGACCTGTCTTTCTATGGAAATTTTAATTCTGGGCCGCATCTCTGTTCATATTTCTTCTTTTTTGCCATTGTATTATGCGCTTATCATGAGTGAACCGCACCCAAGACAAACCCACCCTTGGGGTCATTCTAATTTGCCAAGCTCTTCTCACGATTGCAAAGCATCTTTGACGATGGTCTTTCATTTATAAGATCTCCATTATGTTTTAACTTCATTATATAATGTTCACACATATTAAGCCCTTTCCAAATCCCATAGCTTATATACCGTTTGATAGCTGAGCGTATTTAACCGATTTTATATTCTATAGTGGCCTCTATTTCTACAAGAACTAACCCGCGATTGTTTTGATTGATACATCACCATGCTGCATTTAGACTAGTCGCCTTTGCTAAATGAAGTTTTACCTATAACATATGCGCTAATGTACATATAATGTTCCGGAAATAGTTTATTAAACTGCACTAAGCTCAAGGTTCATCAGCCGTTATAACAGTCATATTCTTTTTGAGTACGAGAAGGTAAGTTCATGTTGGGATTGGTAGTTAATCGTTAAATCATCTTAAAAATGAGGGTGAAGACTTAAAAGCGTAATCAGTAGTGCTATTAATTGAAATAAAATTTTTAATTAAGTAATATATATATATATATATATATATATATATATATATATATATATATATATATATATATATATATATATATATATATATATAATGTTTATTTGTCATTCTGTCAAATAACGTTTTATAAACCATACTATTTAAAACGCTAGTGATTATGCTTTTGGTGTTAAGTATTTTCATAGGTGATGAAATTCATCAATAACGAAATAATTGATAGACTAAAATGGTGTGATATATGAAGTTTTACTCTACAATCGGTTGTTCAAGTTACATGAGCGTATCGTACGTTAACCTTTACAAGGCAATTTCAATATATATTTTATACCTTTGCATAAGTAATAACAGCAACTGAAACGAAGAGACACATTAAAAATGAATGCATTACCAAAATAGTCATACCATTGTAGCTCCTTTGTATATGCAGTGTATGTGGCTAGCAACATTTTGATGAGCGATGATATTGCAGTAAATTAACGTTTATAAACATAATGCTGAAAAAAATTATTAAATCATCTTAAAAAATTATGGGTGAAGACTTAAAATCGTAATTAATAGTGCTAGTAATTGAAAGAAAATTATTAAGTATATATATATATATATATATATATATATATATATATATATATATATATATATATATATATATATATATATATATATATATATATATATTCCTTTTAACAATGTGTTTTCTCGTTCTGTCAAATAATGTGTTATAAACCATATTATTTGAAACTCTAATGATTATGCTTATTTGTGTTAAGTATAATCTTGATGAAATTCATTAATATCGAAATTAATGATAGACTAAAGTGGTGTCATATATATATATATATATATATATATATATATATATATATATATATATATATATATATATATATATATATATATATATATAAAGTTTTACTCTGGAATCGCTTGTTAAAATTACAACAGTGTATCGTACGTAAACCTTCGCAAGGCAATTTCAATATATATTTTGTACCTTAACGTAAATAATAACAACAATTAGAACGAAGATGCATTTAAAAAAATGAATGCACTACCAAAACCGTCATGCCATTTTAGCTCCTTTGTATATCCTTTGCATGTGGCCAGGAACGTTTTGATGAGCGATGATATTGCAGTAAATTAAAAAATTTTAAAAAGTGCTTAAATTAATGCAAACGTCAATAAACGTGTTACTCAATTTGCAAAGTATGATAACATGCAAATAAAGGTGCTTGTCAAAATTGTCCTTTCTGTATGACTTCATCTTATCCCATAAACAGAAGTAATGCTTGACAACCTAGTATCCAGGTACGTATATATTTACCATTTTAATGTTATGCATTTATATGTTGGCAGATTTGAATGAAATGGTTGTTATTGACCTAATAATGCTCCTTTACAAAAGTAATTGTATCAATGTCATCTAACATTCTGGAAGATCAAACTGTCACGACCTGACCGCTCTGGTGGTCAAGTGGTTGAAGGGTCAGCCTCGGATGTGGGAGGGCGTCCGTTCGATTCCCGGCCGAGTCATACCAAAGATATAAAAATGGTACTAACAGCTGCCTCGCTCATCGTTCGGCATTAAGAGGTCAGTGTTAGGACTGTTCGGCCTGGTTTCAGGATAATGTGAATGGTTGGAATATCATGCTACATGTCTGCGGCATAATGTCCCAATGATAGACATTACTATAAACTGCTACACTGCTGACATTGAAGCGATCTGACTGAAATTTATTTAAAAGCTACGTTAAAAATCCAAATCACATCACACATCACTCACTGTTACGTACATATATATGTATACAATAGTTATGAAACTTTGGTCTATTCTACCTACTTAAGATGGATGAAAATTTTTTAACGTATTTGTATCTAGGGAAACGAGTAAATCAGAAATACTTGCTAGAAATCCCAGGTCCATCTCTCTTTACCCTAGATCCACTCCTCCGATGTGATATCTAGAATATGCATTTTGTGTCACTCCTACTGATATTCATTTTTCAAGTCTCCTAATTTCTCATCAAATACTCCCTACAAAACAATATTACTTAAATTGCGCATATTGCAGCCAAAAGTGTTACACATTTATCTTTTATCTAAATCTTTTCACTCTACGTAGGTTTTGTTGCAGTGTCTTAAAATTGTTATCTTACAATAGATCAGTAATAAAATAAGATCTGTCAATATCGAAATAATTGTCAATATCACAATAATTTCCAGTATTGTCAATATTGTGATTAGTTGCAATACTGGGAACACTGTCAACAATTATTTACTGCTTACAAAACAGAGATATATTCAATAATCGTCTCCACAGCAACAAAAGATATCCATGAACGGGTATTATGTAAGTTTGAATGTCTGTGTTTATTTCTAGAAAACTGTTTCTAGATTATTATTCGTGAAGACAAATTGGTTACTGCGGGGAGGGGGATATTCAAGGTATGGGATGTTTAACTACTTGATTAGAAACACTCACGTCATGATACTTGTATCCTGCTTTCACTATTAAATTTGTTATTCTTAGAATATCGTAAATTACTTTCTATCTATTGTCTCTCACGTTTTCTCTTACTGCCACTTTTCAAGTATAATTATTATTATTCCTACAAGTCTTTTGAACTTGAATCTTTAATTTTTGTAAAGTTCAGAATTTCGGCACAAGAGATAAGGGTTATTATGTTGGTCGGTGTAGTAGATTACTAAACGTTAGTAGTATTAACGCTTTTAATACGAGAGTTGAGCCAGCACGACAAGCTAAATATTTACTTCCTGTACTCATACGGTAACTAGGTAACATGATTCAAGTAAGTAGTGACGAAATAGTGACTGTAATAATTCAGCTATTACAGTAAACATATACAAACACCATGATATTAGATATTTAATAAATTTAAAATTTCTGAATGTTCAGGATCAAACCATATTTGCCAGTACATATGCAACCTAGTTCTGTCTAGAGAAGTGTTTTTAAACAGACATATGCTGAGCTTAGTAAATAGTTTATCAAACTGCAAAAGGACTGAAATACCATCGACACATTACTGTCTCTACTTTTTCAGTTCAGCTATAATTCATTCCCAGAGGATTATTTTCACTCAAAGTTTACATTCATGATCAAACAATCCTGGCCGTCTGAACCAATATATATATATATATATATATATATATATATATATATATATATATATATATATATATATAGATATATATATATATATATATATATATATATATATATATATATATGTATGTGTATATATATATATATATATATATATATATATATATATATATATATATATATATATATATATATACATACATACATATATATATATATATATATATATATATATATATATATATATATATATGTAAGGGTTTATTTTACTGTTCATTCTGTGTTATTCTTTATAATTACATTTTAACTGCTTACCTTTTAATGGATACCACGCAGTTTTTATCGTGCTGATGGGCAGATGAACATACATACATACATACATACATACATACATACATACATACATACATACATACATACATACATACATACATACATACATACATACATACATACATACATACATACATACATACATACATACATACATAGGTTCCATTCATTTTAATTAAACTAATTATTTGAATGGGAATATAAGTCTAATATGAGGAGAGAGTAAAAAATATTAGAACTTGCAAGTATTTGTCTTTCACTCTGCATATGTTGTAATCACGTTCATGTTTTATATGGCATGATAAAATGACATTTCATCTTATAACTGATTTCATAATTTCATATACATCTAATATAATTTGCAAAACACCAATTGCCACTCGCTCAGAAAAGTATGTGGTCTGAGGTATTTATTCGACAAGTCACAGAAAAGTATATAGTCTGTAATATGTATTCGACAAAAACGGATGCTTCCTTTTAACCTATTGCTATGATGAAAATAAGGAGAGAGAGAGAGAGAGAGAGAGAGAGAGAGAGAGAGAGAGAGAGAGAGAGAGAGAGAGAGAGAGAGATTACTACCTTAACTAATTTTAAACTATTGTGATTAGTAATTTGCAAAAAAGAGAATGGTGGGTGTTAGAATTAGGAGTAAAAGGTTGCATAAATTGAAACTACAAGTCGTCGTTGCTATTTGGCAAACTTTATGGTCACTAATATTCGTTTAATATATAATATATTATTTATTACTGTGGTGTTATGTACGAGTTCGATGTTTACCCCACCATTATCAATTTAGAATGTATTCAAATTAATTAATTCAGCATTTCGACCAGCTTTGGTATCTGGTGACGCAAACACCTTACCGAATGGATTGAAATGGTCCTATCGATGACGTTATCAATGGAACATTGATGGACTATTTATGAAGACTGAATAATTTTAATTAACCAACAATCAAAGTTAATGAATGAAATTTTGAATATCCAAGGACAATCTTTCGAATAGATTTTGGCGTTACTGGTGATGAACTACAAGGAATTATCACCCTAGTGCCATCTAGTTTTATCAGCTTATTGGGTAATATTGCTAGTAAAGAAACATTTGAGTCAACTTGAAATATAAGAGTCGTTGAATATAACTTGTTTTTGATATCTGTTATACCTAACGGGAATTCATTACAAATACAAATTTTGTTAGCGGAAGAATAGGAAGACAGATTTTGGTGACGCTTTACAAAGAAGAATATAACACGAGAGAAAACACTGTCCGCACCCCTCGTTAGTTCAATCCATGTTTTTTTTTCCCAATTGCGTCTATTAATTTCCAGCTTAAACCACTCGTAATCAAGAATAGTTCAATTTTCAAAACAACTCAATACACTTTGTTCAGTATGTGACATATTGGAGAAAATGCAAACATTGTTCGCCGACTTTGACTTTTGAAATAATGATGGACCTTAAAGGAGACCAGAAATCAAAATAAATATAGAAAACTAAAAAGGTACCATAGAGTTAAACCTTATTCTGAAGTATTATCTACGACAATACTGCCAATATATAAATATGGGCACCATCACTTAATCCTTATCATATTTTGCACATCACACAATGTATAAGTATTTATGTTAAAATTGTATTGCTTTTCTTTAAATTATTAACACACAGTTCAACATACATAAGTTATGAGCAGATCTCGGAAATATATTCATCTTTTTAATGTGCAACCCAAATCTGATTTCCCTGTATCTCTCGCCTTCATTCTCTTTCAGGACTGGATAGTATTATGTCAAGGACACGTGATCTGTCGTCTCATAAAACTCGAAAAAAAAAACCTATGTAATTTACGGAATCATGGTATTCCTCCGCTCAATATAATCACTATCTGCCTAGGATATGTAATTTATAATCATTTCAGTCGAATTAATTTTTTTAAATAATTACATACATTAAAGGAAAACTTTTATTTCTGGTCTCCTTTAAGTGCCGTTTGCATTCGGATACTCTTGGATTTCACCATTGACAGAAAGGTAAGATCTTTACAATCCCGTATATCCACTAAATATCATTAATCAATACATTAAATTTGGTGGCAAAAACATATATCCATTTTGCTAAATTTGGTGCTTGTTACATTGTCCCACAGTGCACTGTTAACTTCTGTTACATACTTATTATTTAAATATTCATTAACAATATTTATTGCGGACAAGAGATTGTTCGGATCTTTGCTTTCTGTCAATGATCAAATCCAATAGTATCCAAATGCAAACGGCACTTACGGCCATCATTATTCCAAACGTCAAAATCAGCGAACAGTTTGAAATTGAAATTGCATTTTCTCCAATATGTCTCAAACTGAACAAAGTGTGTCGAGTTGTTTTGAAACTTGAACTATTCTTGATTACGACTGGTTTAAGATGGAAATTAGTAGACGCAATAAGGAAAAAGTAGCATGGATGGAGCTAACGAAAGGTGCGAAACGGTACCTTCCCTTGTGTTATACTGTTACAGGTTGGACTCAGTTTTCTTTGTAACGAACCCCTGTAGTGTTGAGAGGCAAAACACTTGTGGAGTACGGTCGGGCGTTTTTAAGTTAGTATAATAATGAATAATGGTAAATAATTATTTAAGATGTGTCACCTTTTGTTTGAGAAACAAACATGTAACATAATGCTTGACTGCTTGTTAAACACAAAATGCACTTACAGAAATACTATGCATTTGTTTTTGTATTACCGCATTAATTATGCAACAAAGTCCTTTTTGCTGAAAAGAATTGAAATTATATGAAGAGTATATCGTAGACTGCGAGAAACGGAATGATATCAAATTATCATTATAACATCACACAGTTTGGTTATCATTTAGCAATAATTTAATTGGCATTAACAGTTGGATCGATGTATATTATTTGAACAGTAGTGGAACGCTTCCGTGACTGCAGTTGAACTAATTCTATTACGTAGATTTACATATTGTGTGTTTTAAATGCCTCGTTATACATTCCTAGAGAAAGTGTTTGGACTGCTGAAGAGAAACGTCCTTAATCAGTTTTTTTATAATTATTTTCAGTTCTCAAAGTTGAATATCTCATTCATATATATATATATATATATATATATATATATATATATATATATATATATATATATATATATATATATATACCTTCCATCTCCTTGTCGCTTACATGACTTCAATGAAAAGCTAATGATGTCCAAGTGAATTTCGCATTAAAAAAATACTGATACGGCATGATATAAAGTGAAATAAATCTTCTTAACTATGACCTTTAAGTCACTTTGGTCCTATACACCAAATTTTAGGCTTGCCAATCTCTGATGTAAATACCTAACTCACTTGGCACTTGGTGATGAATATTTATATATCGTCTCTTATTATATCTTAAGCAATACAACATACCTCTCAATATCCCGAATGTCATTAATTATGGTATGCGTCCACTGCTTTTGTTTTGATTATATATATATATATATATATATATATATATATATATATATATATATATATATATATATATATATATATATATATATAGAGAGAGAGAGAGAGAGAGAGAGAGAGAGAGAGAGAGAGAGAGAGAGAGAGAGAGAGAGAGAGAGAGAGAGAGAGAGAGGTCTTAGTTATGGTTAGTTTTTAGATCAGTTGATTGATGGATTGTTTAACTGCCTTATTTATGTTTATAACAGATATGTATGTAGCTTTAGGAAAGAGTTCACGGATTTGTTTTTATAATAGTCAATATATGATTTCAAAAGTCAGGAATTTAGTCGATTTCTAGTGAGAGTTTAACAAGATCAATATAGCTGTCGTAGATTCTCTTTATATGTCCGTATATTATGATGCAATGGGTTCATAAGGTGGTGACATTTTGCGAATATGATCTAGATGGTTGATAAGTCAAGATTGTAGGTGGCGGTGGCGCTTTGTCTGAGATTAGATGTCCTTGTATATAAATTTGCCACTGGGACAATAACAACCGTCCATGACCTGCAGTCCAACCTTCCGTGTTGAGGTCAGAATGTTCAAGCGCGTAGTGTAACATCTGAATAAATATAATCGTATTAAAAAAGGAATTACAAAAAATAACGTTCTTGTTGACAACGTTTTGTCACCGTTACTTTCGAGATAAAAATACATGCGTATTTGACTGATAGTTTAAAAGTTAGTCACGCTTTGATAATGAAAAACAAACATGCCAGGTACATTCGACAAACAAAAATATTCTTTTACAAAGAAGTTAAAATCGGTGCATGAACAGAGCAAGTTTTGATTGGCTAATAGTTACTGACCAATAACAACTTATATTTTATATTGTTATTAAATTGCAGTTCTTGACTTGCACATTCTTACAATTAACTATCAAGGGATAAAAATCATATCGATTATTCGAATTGTCGAGCAAGACTAGTCTTGTCGTTAAACATCCCCTACTTTGCATGCACTACCTGGTACACTTAAAAGTAATCAATTTAACTTGTTTATCTAAAATGAACTGAAACTTGAATTGCGCCACCCAGTCTGTTCAAGATATTGCAATTAATCTGAAGATGATTTACTTCTAAAAAAATAAATTTCAGAATATATTATTCATATATCATTATTCAGTCATATTACCTATGTTCGTAACAATACTGCACACATTTCACACACACAAACACACACACAGACACACACACAAAATCAGTAAATGACATATACGGAAACTCATATGACAAATCCATCTGTCAGTAACATTTATCGTATCTGAACTTGGTCTACTTTAATATTTCTTTCAACTTCATTATGAAAGAACACCTTTATTCGTAGAGTAAACATAAGACGTCTACCTCAAAGATCAAAGCATGAATATCACTATGACAAAACTGTAATTACAAAACATCAACCAAAATAGTGATATTATTTTTTATATTACTATTATTATTCTGCGTTGGTACGAGTTTAGTTTTCGGTGAATGTGGATATGTGAGAAAGCTTGCCAGTAGCTTCTCGTGGGTCAGTGGTTCTTTCCGTGGATATTCCGCTTTCTTCCTCCACCATTAATACTGGCCGTCATGTAAAGCATATCATGTGCTGAAAAATGGCGTTAAGCACAACAACAACAACAACAACTATTATTATTATTATTATTATTATTATTATTATTATTATTATTATTATTATTATTATTATTATTATTAAAACAATAGCTACAAATGTTACAAGAGCAGCAACAACAAATACTATTTTTTGTGCATTTTTCTTAATACCATTATATTCAAAGATGGTGATTATTGTAACTGTATGTATTGTCACACATTTTATGATCTTGGTGAATTGGATTGCAGTAGCTTGGTCAAGTAAAAATATTTAAAAACTTAGCATACTGTTTGTAAACAAAAACACGACAAATATTCACGCCACTTTTCTTATTTTCTTATTGAGAATATCCAGGATAGAATAGAGTAAAATTAGCTATGTCAAAGCATGTTACATCAGATATTTTTTCAAAACAAATGCTAGGCCCTGAGTGGTCTAAATAGCTCTCTGTTACAGATCACTGCCATCTCACCCCTCTCTGCGTGGGTTCGAGTCTAAGATTCACCGAATGTGGATATGTGAGAAAGCTTGCCTGTAGCTTCTCGTGGGTCGGTGCTTCTTTCCGCGGATATTTCGGTTTCTTCCTCCACCAAAAATGCTGACCGCCATGAATAGCCTATCATGTGTTGAAATATGGTGTTACACCCTACAACAACAACAACAACAACAGTAACAAAACAAATTCCCATCTTCACCATTTTGACTTCAACTCATAATGCTGAGCTTTCTTTGTTAGTAAGATATAATTATTTAGAGCTTGGTTCCACTTTTTAACCCGTTCATTATTTGTATAGGAAAACAAAATGATGCATGTAAATTCTTAAATTTTTATTGTAAATATACACCAGGCAGATTGAAAGTGTTATTCCTGGATTCTATAGAAGAATGCTTGATAATATTAGACATAATTAATATCTAACACAGAAAATACGTTCAAACAGCTAGAGATTGTAAATTCGCACACTACAGAGATATGAAGCGAGGGAAAAAGACACACACATCGCCATGCTGGCTCTCACCAGACCATATTCCTTTAAGACTAAGCAAGCATCACTGAATTCATGTTATATGCACTCGTGCGTAGCAGAAATACTGGCATGACGACTTGATAATTCTCATCTATCATTCCGAACATATATATATATATATATATATATATATATATATATATATATATATATATATATATATATATATATATATAAACCGAAAAATCCGCGGAAAGAAACACCGACCCACGAGAAGCTACAGGCAAGCTTTCTCACCAATCCTCCTTCGTTGAATCTTAGACTCGAACCCACGCAGAGAGGAGTGAGATAGCAGTGATCCGTAACAGAAAGCTATTTAGACCACTCAGGGCCCAGCATATATATATATATATATATATATATATATATATATATATATATATATATATATATATATATATATATATATGCATTCATGCATGCATACATACATACATACATACATACATACATACATACATACATACATACATACATACATACATACATACATACATACATACATACATACATACATACATACATACATACATACATACATACATACATACATACATACATACATACATACATACATACATAAGAAACGAAAATTATGAAAATATTTCAAACCAGGGAAGAAAGCTATATGTTTGCGTTGAGCGAACCATCGTCTTTTATTTTAACCTTTAGTCTCCTATTGTAGTGTTTCTCACATTTGATGAGGATGGATCGAGAAGGCTTTGAGAGTTATTAATACAGAACAATTAGTTAGCTGCAGAAATTCTTTGGACGGCTGATTCCGGACAAATGATGGAAAAAGTACAATGCATATGACAGCAGCTACTAATTGGTAGACTGATAGTTCCTATTATGCACGGTCAAGATTCATCCCTCAGGTTGGTATTTATATCAAAATACCATGACATCTCTCGGATTTGTTTTATATGAGTGATACTACTCTCCATTAGTGGCTTTGATATTATTGCTCGTGTAAATTTCATTCAACATTTATTTTAATTCAGTATATGAAATTTTTCATCTTGGAATAAGGGACTCCATGGCAGATTTGTCTTTTTTTTTAAATGTCCTTGCAGTACCCTTATTACAGAATACGTTTTCTAGATTCTATGAAAGCATCATGTTTCTGTGAAATCTGGGACATTAACAATCTTCCAGAATTAAGATGCTCAAAGGCTTTTAACCTGGTCGAGAATTTGAAAAGAGAATGATTTTGTTTTTTAGTGTGTTTAGTTTGGATTTTATTCTTAGTGTTAACAATTCTTCAGCCATATCGCTACGATATATGCAGTGTGGCAGTTTACAGTAATGTCCAGCACTTTGGCATCATGCATCAGCCATGTAACATTATGTCATATCCAATCACATCGTTCTGGCACCAGGCCGGCAAGTTCTAATTCTAACCTCTTAATGCTCAGAGCCTATAGCTGTAAGTATTATTTATTAAATAAGTCTTTGGTTCGCACCCACGACATCCCTATTCTGAAGCGGATATTCTAACCACAAAGCTACTGGAGCAGTCATTTGTTTGATGTTTGAGAAGTTTCAGTGTTTTGTCATCCTGGCTGTAATATCTGCAGTAAAAATGTAAAAGTTACTTGTCGTCTGGCTCGAGAAAGTGACATGGGGTGCTTTTCTGGCAGAGCAGAGTTCGTCTCCATTGTTCGAACGTATACAGATACTAGGGGAGGCTCTGATTTATTTTTTAATGTACTCTAAATAAGAGATGATGTGCTTAACAATTCGCAGAAGTCTAATACTATTTGGGGATGTTTGATAACGACACTTTAGATTTGAAAATTTACCAAATTTCCAACATTGATATTTGCTGTTTCCATATGATGACTAATTCGTATGCAAAACGGTATAAAGAAATTTGGGTTTTGTACGTATAAGGTTTTGGGTCTTAATACTATACTGTGTAAGGGGATGGTTGGATTAAAGGATGGTTTGGTAGACAGTTCTGATCCTTTGAGATTAAGCAAAGGTTCCTTTGCCACCCTAGAGATCAATACGCAAACATGCAGAGTAAAACATCTCTGACTGTATATCAGATCAAGCGTCAGCAGGTAAGATTTACACTCTAATACGTAAACGCTCAAATGCAGTTGAGGTGTAATTACACACAGCTCCTTAATGTATGGCAAATCTAAAGTCGTCGATATATAATGAACAGTCATATCCTAGACTAAGGCACCTTACAATGATGTTGATCTTTATATTGAATGGGGTGATTGACATTATGCTGTCCTGAGATTCACCCTTTTCTTGATGACAGCTGCAAAGGTCAACATATAAATAAAACATTCAAGATTTGATAAAACTTGTTACCACTAGAACATCAAAGTTATCTCTTTAATCAACTTTTATCAAAGTTATCTCTTTAATATATGTAAATGAGGGAAAACACATGAATTGTTCCACGCTACAAATCCAGCGAATCTATATTACAGATACACGCGCACAGCACGGTTACGACTTCG
This sequence comes from Potamilus streckersoni, assembly GCA_016746295.1. Lineage (NCBI taxonomy): Eukaryota > Metazoa > Mollusca > Bivalvia > Unionida > Unionidae > Potamilus > Potamilus streckersoni. The sequence continues at coordinate 2,377,912 of JAEAOA010001385.1, read as the reverse complement.
TTCGACAATGGTCCCAATTCTAAGCTGTAAATATTAACTGGGCAAGAAATGAGGTCAGAGAGATCTTAAACGTAAGTGGAATGAGAAATAAATATACAGTCGCATGGACAATTTTAATTATGTAGAATTTAGCAAAGAAACTGTTGCAAGTGATATGGGATCAACAGCAGCTTTATTGGGTATTGCAGATATGCCTCCAAGTTCAGTTTGTTCAATCGGCTTTTCAGCAGACTCGGAGCAACAGTAATAGGATCCGTTTCAAAATCGTATAACGTTTTGTGTTTTGGGGGTCTTACTATTAATACATTATCATGACGACGAAATGCATATCCTAAGGACACACAGAAGCAATCGACATATGCAGACTTCAGAAACAAAGAAAAATAAAATAAATCATTGAGTACCATTTATAGAGTTTAAAGCCACAGTAAGTTGTGTGTATGTCTGTGTGTCCTCTATTAACATAGAAGAGAGACGTAGACTTTTTGAGTAAGATCATTTCTGTGCTCTAGATTCGTAAGCGTGAATCTAAAAAATGGGAAATATAATAACTTGTCGGAAGAGTATGAGTTCTTAATTTCTTCCTTGTCATTTTTACAGTATATGTTTCTGTTTCATTTTTTGTGTGACAAAATGTGTGATTGATGTTATTACATTAACATTCCAAATACTATATCGTTAACTAATCTAAGCGATACAGATCGTCACGCTTACAAAGCAATACTTATTCAGCTGTCATAACGCATCGTAGGATAACAAGTAAGTCCAGGTTAGAACGTTATTCCCGAATAAGTCTGCGCGCATTTATAAAGTGATCATAGAGTTAGATGTAACTAACCATCCAATCCAGCCTGGTCATTCGGTACATTATCCATGAAATATCAATACCCGCTTTAGTGAGTACTGGTTCAGTTCACTTCAAGGCATTTTGCCAAGAGGGATTTTTCATGAAAACTCAAAATAAAGTGGAGTATAATTGTCTAACTGGAAATTACGTTAATGTTCCAAGCGGACAGTAAGGTTATATGCGACTATCCTTTCATTGTGTTGGCATTATAGCTAATATTGTGCTAAATGTCCCTAAGCAACCACCCAATCAACTGATCAAAATTTTCCAAGAGCGTACCTCGAATGGAGTTGTGCATGCGCAGACTATAAATTGCTAAATTAACAGTATAAAGTGTCTCGTTATACACATATTTGAAGACTCTTCAGCAATATTCTCATGTGTGTTTAGTAATTTAAATATTTTTGATTTAATATTCAAGGTGTAGTGAATTAGTTAATATCCAACATTTGCATAAGGATCAAAATGATCAGATACGTGCTTTTCCTTGGAGTTATTTCCACGCTAACATCTTTTTATATAAACTGTGATGATCAAATTCACCATTACACGAATCAGTTTGTAGTGTGGTGTGAAAACAAGAGCAAGGACGATAACAACCCAGAGTGGACACTCCCTGAAAAATTATCAATCGAAAAGGTTTGCCACAAACTAGGCATTATTTGCCTGCTGTGTTTTTGTTTGTACGTTTGCCTTTATACATACTTATTTGTCCCGTCTACTTCTGTGTCCGTCTAATTATCTTCATATGTTTTCACGTGCAAAAACATATGTAGAGCATGTAGCATCTCAATTTGTTAATTCTTATTGCTGCATTCGAACGTTGGATTTAAATGACAAACTAATTGCACATCACTAGATGGTAATATTTATTTAATTAGTTCTGATACATGAACATTTTATATGATGGTAAAAATTAGTAAACATTTTACAACAATATCTATCTATCTATCTCTCTATCTATCTATCTATCTATCTATCTATCTATCTATCTATCTATCTATCTATCTATCTATCTATCTATCTATCTATCTATCATCTATCTATCTATCTATCTATCTATCTATCTATCTATCTATCTATCATCTATCTATCTATCTATCTATCTATCTATCTATCTATATATATATATATATATATATATATATATATATATATATATATATATATATATATATATATATATATATATATATATATATATATATATATAGTAATGCCACTCTAATACATTTCAGCTGAATATCCCGAGTCAAGACTGCTTGTATTTGGTGACGGACACATCGAAACCTAAAGGCACAAGATCAATTGAGCAAGACACGAATACAGTGGAAACGCTGATGGCGCAAAGGAAGGTAATATATGAATACTATTCCAACTAAATCCTCCGATATCAAATATATAAATTTGTATCCACTTAGCAGACAAAATTTGAATAAATAATTTACCACGTAGTTAGCTTTTAATACAAGGAAATACTAGAGATATATAACTAGTGAGCATGCAGCTACATAATGCATATGCTGATGGTAGTATAAGCAGTCGAGGTTATTGATCCCAGACACCCACTAATCCCCAAAACTTTGTTAATTTTTTTCAGTATCCTTTTTTAGCTTAAACTGATGGCTTTCATATTTCTAACAAAGTATGTTTGTCCAGGGTAGGGCCTCTCTGGGCTAGGAACAATTCAACTACCTCTACTAATGTTACAGTCCCTATACTTTTTAGCCAAAAATTTAGTACATTTAACTATTACATCAATGAAATATCATATATAATGTATCACTATAATCAAATACGACATGTTGGATTTGATCGGACAAACAAATTTTGTAAGAGATTCAATTCAATTAAATCAGCCTCAAGTTATACTGGTATAAAATCTAAAATAATGAGCGATTGTGTTAAAAAGTTGTTTACCATATATCACAAAATATGGGTCTGTATGGGTTTTTGCGACTGAAAATGACGAACGAATAAGAGGATGGCAGACGATTTGATGACATTAATTGACAACATGGATGTTAATTTTTTGATGACGATATTTCTAAAGCTGTACAAAATTGAACATCTACTACTGTTGTAACCCATCTTTTTATGATAATCTTTTTCATATCTGCTGACTCTCATTGACATAATATATGTTGGCATACTTTCCATAATACGAAACTCTCGTATTAAATCGTCCATATCATATCATATACCACGCAAATAAGATTGAATCTGATCAAGTATTTTTTAGGTGATACTTGCTGTTTCTCAAACACGTTTTAGTCGCAAGTCGAGGATACATTTTTTCAAACGCTGTTGCAAGAGAAACACCAACGCCGGATATTAGTAATAAAACCAGATTAATTGATAATCCACTTGAAATTATACCAAAGCTAGTCATTAGGAGTGGTAAACTCGAAGTATTCTGTTATAGTATTTGTAACATTTTTTTCACACACCTAAGTTTTTTTTTTATGATTATATCTATAATATTGCATTAAAGCGTTTCGGAATTTGTTTCTGAAATACGATTAAAATCAACTATATTTGTTTTTCATAATATAATATACGTTTTCGCATTTTATACAATAGTGTCAGTCTCTGGGTTTCATTTATTATACAATGAGGTTGTCATTTAAGTAATTAGTTGAGGAGTTTCGACTACTATCTCCAAACATTACGAATAAAGCACTGCGGTTAATGTTTTATCAAATGCTTCCAGTAGAAATGTGTCCTCGGCATCTTGATTTAACACTATAGATACAATCCAGAAATATTATCGGCTGAAAGACGTCATGGAAATGTATTTAATATACTAAATTTGGCACCGCTAAATGCGGACAGTCTATATACACCAGTGACCTTGCATTATGTTTAATATTGTTATTTTGCTTTTATCATGGTGATAATTCTGATGCTCCTGTGAATAATCTGCTTTTGTGGAATTTTAATAAGGTTCATTTTTTCAATGATAATAGGAATTACTCTAATAATATCGTTTAGTTTTGTATTAATTTCAGTAAGTTTATTATCTACTACTGGATTTCAAAAAAATCATTAACAGATCTGTTTATGTTTCTACAAAAATTCAAGAATGTTTGTACGTGATTGGAAAAATCAGATCTAAACTTAATTATCAATTTACTTCTCGGAGATAATTTTTAATTATGATCGCGATTATATTTACTTAATTAATCCACAACAGGATAAGTACGAGCTACTTAAGAATTACAATGACAAACTTCGTGATTTTCTTTTGGCTAGTGAAGATTTGTTATTATCACAAAGCCAGAGGAACTCGTTCAATTTAATTAACTTGCTTTGTCCCAACACTTGATAGTTATTTTTGACGATATTCTCCTAAAAAAGGAAGAAATAAATTAGATAAGATCACATTAGCACATAATAGAAAACATAATTATATTTATCTTACGTAAGGTCCTTTTTTATAATGTTGACATATTTTATAAGCGAAACACTGGCTGTTTTATATTATTTCTAGGACTTGACAATGTTGGCGTTAGAAACATTGCCAACGAATAATGTGGCGATGTACCAAAAGATGAATTTATTGAATTATATCATAAAGTGAAGGCAAATAAATACGACTCTTTTATTTGATAAATTAACAATCGTTACGAGTAAAATATTTCGATGTTGTATTGAAAAATACCTAAAGTAATTTTATAGAAAATAGTATACAATTAATAGAAAGACAAGCAAAGTTCTATAAACATATATAAAATCTAAAAACAATTGAAATCAAAAGCTGAACTTAGGCAGATTTTCCAACAAGCACGACGTGGTCGGGTGGTTACAGTAGAAACAATAACAGCCATTCTCAAACGAATTACTGAAGCTTTACTTGGAAAACAACCTAAAAGTGGTTTACTTCAGAAGAAGATCTTAGAAAAAGATGAAAAAGGCTTCCTCTGGTTAGTCAAAGAACATCAAGAAGCAGGTGCTGGAAAATTATTGAAAGATCTGAAGAAGATAAAAGATAAGCCGAGTCACTCGTAGCAAATATAGCTGATCCTGCTGCAAGACAAGCTGCGCTAGATCAGCTTATAAATAATGCACTAGCTCTTCAACAAAGACTAGAAGGTTTACCCACACGAGAGATTAAAAATATTTTAACAAATGTACAGAAAAATTAGAGGATATTAAAAAAGAACAAGAAAGTTGGCGAGTTGTCCGTAATGTTATTCGAACTTTGAGATCAAATACGATGGTATATAAAACAAGCACATAATGAGATAATTGATTATGAATTCTATGATTTTGTTTTAAGGAAAACTGATATAAAGGATCTTGATAATATAAATAAATGGAATAAAGCGAATTTGAGAAATTTAATATTTTAAATGCAATGATAGGAGGCGGTACTGATGGTAAAAGTGAGTTAAACAAAGCCATAGGAGAGAAAAATATGTTTTCACTTTATGACAGAATGAGAGATGGTATTATCTCTTGACTTGATGAAGTTCAAGTAAAAAATACAGAGAAGAAAAACAAGGAAAAGGAGGTAGAGTATTTTCATCAGTTACTGAAATGATTGGCAGATTAATACTATTGATGCAATAAAAAAGCTGAAAATGTTTTTGTTGAAATTAACAATGAAATTATAGATGTACTTGATATACTGAGATTGGAAAATTGTATTAACATCTGAAGAATACAAAACGTTGCATCGCAATTTAATCCCGGAGATTTAATTTTATAAAAATATAATTTTAAATATCAACATCATTATTACTAGACTCTAGATAAACTGATAAAGACAGCGCAAATTTTTCGGCAAAGTACATTCCGCCAATGAAATTGGACTAATTTCCTGCACATGTTGGCATGCCATAGCTAATGTAAAAACTGGGATTATCGATGAATTTACATTTACTGTTCGAGTTTTATATTTTCTTGAAACTCCGTTTAGAAAACAGTCAAATTTTACAAGGTGCGAACCACGTAACTGATCTAAATAAAATAATGAAAGAACTTATAACAAAAAATGACGGTGAAGCTCATCGCCCTGAGTTAACACCAAATTATAACACGTTAAGAGCAAGAATGATATTAAAGGAAGGCATGTTTATCGATTTTAGATCACCAAAAAGTATGGCACCACTGATAGGATTTATAAATAAAATTTATATTTTTCTTACTGCTCGTGGTAATCCCGATACTTATTACTGTGAAAATCCAGTCAATATAAATGACGTTAACACAATATTGGTAAATTGCTCTATTTCAACTGGATCTTATGCAACTAAAAGTAATAAAATTATGCAACTTTAGATATACTGAAACAAAAAAAAAATTATGGAAGAAAAATAATGGGAGGATTATTGGGAAATATATTTGCCAAAATTACATAGAATTCTCCAGGAATAGCTCATAAAGTTGCGCTAATAGCACTTGTCAAATCAAAAGCTTTTGCATTTGGACCTGCATCCGCTGCTGTAACTGCTGTTGGAAAAAATAACTGATAAAATAAAAGTCGCGCCGCAAAGTGGTGTACCGATAATAAAACAAACTATTTCAGACATCGCACTAACAAAAGAAACTTAACGGGTCATGATAACAACAAAAAGCTTCAATCACCACGAGGAGAAAGGCATTGAGAAGCTTCAAAATACAGCACAGATTGTGAGTCGGGGAGACTCAGTGTTTAATAACACAAACTCGCGACCAGAAGTGCGTGGTCTCGAATCCAGCTCAGACCTGTTATATTTATCTGTGCAGAGATCAAATTCTTATAGCCTTAGCATTGCATACTTTCAAGTATTGATGCGCCCTTAAACATCAAACCAAATCATGGACACACAGAGCACATACCCAACCGTCTTTTCAATATGTACAATAAATGCTTGTATCCAATAAGTCGCTGATAAAAAGTTCATACTTGACTTCCGTATTGACTGGTATGGTGGTATATTTCTAAATTTCTTCTGTAAGTCACCTTACAAAATGTGGAATCATGACTCGCAGAAACTGTGTTGATTAATTAGCATATATTTATATTTGTTACTAAATAATAGGCCAAATATTAATGATGTGTCGAATTTTCAAACTCTTAGAAGTGTTGATTAAATGAATTGTACTAAAGTTAACTTATCTGAAAAAGAAAGGACTAGAGACAGTTCTATGGTTATTCTTATTTCATCTCTGAACGTCAAAAAAAACTTGAAATTTGAGCGAGTCATCTGTTATAGTACAAAGGTTTTGGCATAACACTCTTCAAACTCGCACCGATAAAAAGGGGAAGCACGTCAATAATTAATTATTCAAAGGACAGCTGATGGCGGCATGATTAGCCTATTCTCGTTAATCAAATATCCCACGTAGGATATCTTAAGAACCAGTCGATTCTGATTGGCTAATGAAAATTTAAGGGTGTAAACCTTGTAAGAACGTAGTGGCTTTACTTTGCAAAATTGCTTCAGTCTTCAATCTTGCTTGTAAGAAGTTAGACGGGACTCTGGGAAAAACATAAGAAGTTCGTTCCCCCGTGACTTAGAAAGGCGATAGTCGTCTTAGAAAGTAGACAGTCTATACATTGGAAGTTCGTGGAAAAGCGAATAAACGGCAAAGGTACGCAACCTTAGTATCTAGATTTTGATATACTATTTCAGTTGTTGATTTATTTGCAAATGTATTGATGTTATGATGTATGTATATATGATTTTATTTTTCAGAGTTTAGTGAAATGTTAGGACATTTTCTTCTTTGATTTTCTATTATCAATTCATTGAGAGAATTGACAAGATTGAATGTAATTGAATATTATATACGTAGGAATGCTTAGTAATTTCATTAATTCACCCTTATATATGATGGGTAATATCTCATATATTTATGAATTTAATCTATGTGAAATATGCCATGTATTGATTGTATATTCATATACTAGTCGTATTATTTAATTGATCACGTAAACTACTTTAGAATGGTAGCCAAGCCATATATAATCTAACACTAAACTGTATTAAGTAGTTTACTGAAAAGAAGTTATGGGTGTTAAATACGGGCACATACATGCTAGTTGTAAAGCGGAAATTATCGTCGAATTGTTCAAATTCCAACTGGCAAGGGTCCAAGTCAAAGACGATAGGACAAAGGTTGGAAGGGCAGGAAGGAACGGTAAATTCGATGTCCGAGTAAAGATAGGTGATGATGTCATTCAGCGTTGAACTCAAAGTCACGACTCGTAGGCTATGGTAAAACTCTGCCTTAATTCTGTCACCGACAATTAATAGCAAAGTGAGATTTGTATTTGCTTTTATTGAGTACATGTTCGTACATTTCTTTTTTGTAGTAAATAAATGATTTCTTTCCATTTGTAATTATATTGTTAAATTAATTACATTTTATATTTCTTAATTAAAAGGAGTCTCGTTGTTTTATTTATTCAATATACTTGCTTAGAGATCTGTATTATTCTCTTTACACACTTGGTAAATTACATCGTAGAATGTCATTCCCTAGCAACGAACCATAGAGTAGTTGTTGTTTTAACGTTTAGAATTCACCCTATTGTCACAATTACAGAAGTCAAAAAAGTAATTTAGAAGCAACTTTGTTGGTGTATTATAATTTAGCGACATGACATTACAATGCCACCTGTCCCTATAACCGTCTGCCAAATGACAAGCAAATACAAGGTACAAGCACGTTTATGATAATACGTCTATGAAAAACGCCTTTGCTCAGCAAAACCACAATGACTTTGATAACGTTAATTTCAAGCAAACGTCATCTTTGTTCTCATTGTTTTATGTGTATGTTTCGTCAGTATCCTGTAGGCTGAATACGTCATCGCCTTTCCTTACAACCTTGTTAGCACATCTATCTGATGGAAACTCTGTTTTGCACGTTTTATTTTAGCGGTATTTATGCCTTTCGTCTAGTGTACATCTAGGTTACATCGACTCTTACTTTCTTAACGTTGCTAAGATTGTCATGATAAAGTTTATGCTTTTTACGATCACACTGCAATGCCCGTATTTAAAGATCCAAATAGAGAATTTAGTAGGGTTATGCTCTGATGAACGGTATTCGGTTGTTAAAGAGCCTCTAAGTAATAGCGTCTGAAAAATTCTTAAAGATATAAGCTTTTACAGAAGCTAATAATTTTAATATTTTAACGCAAAATTGACGAAGACCGAAAATAGTACTGACTTTCTCCATTTTGGACTGATACTTTTTATGAAGAAATTATATATTCCATTTAATCCACGATTATTTTACGGTTAGTATGGAATGGTGCATTTATGCTGTATAAAATGCATAAATCATTCAAAAAGGGAGAAAGATTAGCTTGTTTCGAATTCTTTATTTTAGGTGAATAATGTCGAACAACAAGAGTACAACGTGCGCGTAAAAAGGACAGAAGATACAGAATGGTCGAAATTATGGTACCTCGTAAGTATATGCAACATATTTAGGTTTTCAGCAAAGGCAACCTTGGTACAATATTACTAAAGCATTATCCCAAAATATTAGGAAAGGAATCACGACTTTCAAGTTTCTTTGTTTGATTTAATTTAGAAACACCAATCCATATTTTAAGTCGTTAATACACTAGCTTTAAGTTAACTCACAAAGCAAATACCTCTAATATTTTAAAGCGATGCCTTCATAAATCATTTCTTATTTGTCTCATTTCAATGATAGGGATATTAAACATATAATATATGCGCCCTTACGATGGTTACCTAAATATTATCTTGCAATGAATTTTAGTAATTGTATCCCAGTAAATAACAACGCTAATATATTTTTATATATTATTTTAGTACCTTTCTTGGTTTGTTTTTATTCGTTTCATTCTTGACAAGAACGAATAATAATAATAATAATAATAATAATAATAATAATAATAATAATAATAATAATAATAATAATAATAATATCAGGTTAATTTCAAGGTGCAATATAGTGATATTATTGTATATGGAACACACTTATAGTTGTAGTATGCTTACAACAGAAAAAAAACTAGAAATATGTTTGTTGCGTATTTATGTAAACCCCATGTTTGTCTCACATTGTCCTCCCCACCTACCTTGACCCCGACCCCTTTAAAAATTGTAACCTATATGGTGTAATTCAAGCAAATCCATGAAGATGGTTTTCAATATAAATATTCAAGAGCATAATTGTAAGTATTGTGTATTTGGCCTGGGTTCCATCCCAGGGACTCCAAGAGAATAGACCCGAATTCATATCCTCATATACAAGCTAACCTGCATAACCCATTTGGCAAATTTCCGTAGTGTGGATTATAAGGAGACGTATTTACGATCAGACAGAAGGAATAAGGGACATGCTCAAATCATCTATCAAAAATTATCCAAAGTCCTCATTAATAATAATAATAATAATAATAATAATAATAATAATAATAATAATAATAATAATAATAATAATTATTATTATTATTATTATTATTATTATTATTATTATTATTATTATTATTATTATTATTATTATTAAATAATAATTAAAAATAATTATTATTATTATTATTATTATTATTATTATTATTATTATTATTATTATTATTATTATTATTATTATTATTATTATTTAAAACATTTTATCAAGATAATTCCTGGAGAGCAATAAGTGAAAATAGGTGATGAATTTTTTGGCGTTAAAAGAGATTCATTTCTATGCGATTTTCTTATTTTGGGTCAATTAATCATGGCAATCAACATGCTTTCAATGTATGCCCTGTAGCTTGCGAATACTTCATGCTATTGACTGAATCGCCGTTGAGAGCACTAACCCAACGTGTTGTTTGGAAACTCATGACACTTGTGCTGCTTGGAAACGCATGACACGTGTGCTGCTTGGAAACTCATGACATGTGTGCTGCTTGGAAACTCATGACATGTGTGCTGCTTGGAAACTCATGACACGTGTGAGTTATTGGTTCGAATGGAGACAAATGACTGATAGGAGTGGAAAGTGAATGGGTGGGGAATCGGCATGGTGATTATGATTGCTGATAAGTTGAAATAATTGAAAATGTTTGGGGTTTTTTTTTCTTTAGAACGGAGCTATTATCCCATCCATGAAGATCCAGGAGGCGTGGAATCTGGGTTACAATGGTAGTGGAATCACGATTGCAGTTGTAGACGATGGAGTCGAGACAAATCATACCGATTTAGATTCCAACATGGTTAGTTAAGGAAAGAGTGATTACTGGATAATTTATGATAAAATGGATCCCACTGTGTTTCTAATATGAATATTACTGCTGCTAATCCTTGTGAGAATGCGAATAGATACACGCGTTTTTGTTGAATATGCTTGGCTTTGTAGACACGTATTCTTCTCTTATCTCTAGGTATTATCTAACTTTTTGTGTCATTAACAAATATTTCTCATTGTCAGAATATATTTTTAAGTATGAGGAAGTATTTTTCTTTCCTGGTGCGTCTTTTATATGCAAATAAATATATATTTTATAGAGAGGCACTTTGTTCTTTTGAAAATGTTCTTAAATTATGTCACATGTACGAACCCACTTCCTAAATAAGCTTAGTTGTACATTTTTTTCTTAAAGCGCATTGGTCTTGTAGCTTACATGGAAAGCAACATGCAAGACTATATTGAACCAAGCGAGCTTTAATGCTAAGTTAGAATATATTCAATAATTTACCTACATGTTAGCAGGTAATGATAACATTTAACACTACCATGACTATTTAGAGAAAGATGTAGTTATACAATCTGTCGCTAAGACAACCAAAGATCTCAGTATTCTTTTGATCCTTTTTTATGTGCGTTTATCATTGCGTTTTATTCTTCCAGTTATTAAATCTTGTAATTACATATTCTATTTTTATTAATTTAGGAACTGGCATGACTTAACATTATGGTCATTGTACGGTTATATTCAATAATACAAACATTAAAGGTAAACAAAAATGTCCACTCGTAATATTAGATACATTTGTTCTCATGGTTATGCACAGTTGATTGTTTAGGTCATCTTAGTCTGGAAGTATATTCTAAAATCAAGTATTCAAGAGTTTGTCCAATCTTATTAAAGTCAGATCTCTTCAATTATAAGTGACTATATGACAGCAACCGCTTAATGGCCATGTTGTTTGACCTATTTTATTACCAAATCGCTAAAGTTATTGCTTAATCAGATGAACTCATATATTGTCTCGTTTCGGAGACTAATCAGTATAGTTTAGGATTTTTTGATGCTGCATTTCCATTAGCAAATTGTAGGACCACATGAACATATGCGGTCTCTCTCTGATTTTTACGTAGGACAATAGAGATCAAACTTTATTTCGACTGAAAGTTTGTTGTTATTTCAGTACAGCGGATACCATTACGATTTCGTAGATAATGACACCGACCCAGATCCTGGTGACGGTAACGAGTAAGCACTCATGTTATTTTATACTATAATCTGTTAAAACGTTTTTATTTCTGACAACAATAAGAGGCAACAATTCACTTTACAGTTTTATAGATGACTTGATTTTTGCTAAGACGACTTTATGGAGACCCTTCATTTGTAACTTTTAGAAATACAATGGAGCTTTGTCAGATCAAAAATTTTCAAGTTCCGATTATTATTACCCGGCCGGACGTTCATCATTCTTAATATAAGAAATATGAATAACAGAACATAGGATAGGAAAATTATATATATATATATATATATATATATATATATATATATATATATATATATATATATATATATATATATATATATATATATATATATATATATATATATATATTCGGAATGATAATATAATGTACGAATCATCGTTTAATTTTTTTGATGTTTTAAATATTAATATATTGTTTGTATCAATGAAAATATAAAACGGGTTTAATTTGATGAGGCACTGTTCAGTGGGTCATATCCTTTTGTAGCTGCGACGTTAAGAAATATTTTTCTAAGCCTGATGACTCGGTTTCGACATTTCCATATGCTTTTACAATTTCTATATATCCTGCAGACCATCCTTTACCCCCAAAATCATCCTCAATACCCTGAGTTGGGTCGCATCCTTTGGGTTGGAAACCACTACTATATGACATTATTTTGTAAGGACCATGTTGAATGCGTAAACAATTGCACGTCTGAATCTTATTGCAGTCACGGTACCAAGTGCAGTGGATTAATTGTTGCAGAGGCTAATAACAGCGAGTGTATTGTCGGTGTTGCGTATGGTGCAAAAGTTATTGGTAAGTTAGTTCGACATATTAAACTTGCGTTAGTTTAAATGGAGTTTGGTTAATCTACTAAATTTGTAATAGCAAGTAATGACAAGAGCAAATGAATATTTCCAATACAGGTTCTTTTAATAAAAGAATGAGCACGATCTCGTATGCATTTACGTTTCATTGTTCCAGTTTTATCCTTCATATATTTTCCATATCTGTGTACGTGTTTTCAATTACTATGTAAAATCAGTACTTCCAGGAGCTGAATAAATTTAAAGTCATCTTTTATATCAGCTGAATCAATTTATTGAAATAGCCTAACCCTGTGAAAAGATATACTGTGCAATGGAAAGATTCCTTAACTTAGTGGTTCAAAATTAGATGCAAGGCTTTAATCCTCGATGCAGACTTATCATCGAGACTTTGCATTCTTTCCTTGAACCTTATGCCGGTACACATTTAATATATATCTAATGTCTAAACGTTACGTCATACAGTATCAAAATGCCTGTGTTTGCATGACTGCATGTATAACAACACGCGGATGCTCAGGATAAAGGTGAAACGTGTCATTTTATCATTACCTTTCTGTTAATAAATCCCTTTCGAATTTCGATTTGCATGATTTTCTTGTCTCCATTCTGAGCCAATGAGATGAATGGCTACATTACTACATCAGCAATAAGAAGATCCGAAAATTTTATATAATTTTAAAAGAAAGACATTCTAGAAATTTAGCAAGTAAATATAATGTTTCAAATTAAATATTGTGTCAATGGATTTGTGTTCTCCTAAGAAAATGAAGATATTGTCTAAAACAAAATTTTTGCTAACACACTTTTTGCGCTGATTGATAGGGTAAACAGGATTGGTGAGAGGAAACTGTAGCGGTCGTATTCGACAGATTTCAGAGCGTATTATCTTTAAACAAAAAACAATTAATATTGGAGAGTTTCCTTGTAGTGACATTTGTACTTTGTAATGGATATTTCAAACTACGTGTAACACATACCGTACAGCAACAGCGAAAAGTGTTTGAATCAGAAAGCTTTGCCTTCCAAAGATAAATAAATATTATTAAATATTTTACTATCGAACATAGCAATTACTTAATGCATTTGTCACTGCTGATTGGGAATACCATAATACAGTTGAAAGTACATGTACTAACATAACAAATGCTTACACTGAAGAAACAAGTAACATCATTGGTTATAGAAAGGAAAATGAAAAGACGTGGTTATCAGAGCCTTTAAGAGAATAGGTGAAAGGAGAAAATTCAACAATAAACTGCTGAGTTCTATGTCACCAATGTTGATTCGAGTAGCTCAAAAAGATTATAAACTGAAGGATAAAGAAGTGAAAAAGAGTGCACGGAAGGATACTAGAACCTTTGTTTATGAACTGGCAAATGCGCCAGAACAAACAGGTGCAAAAAATGAACTATACATAGTAGACAATTGCACAACACATCTATCCAACCGCTGCAGGACAGTTAAAGGAAGACAGGGAAGAGTGATAGTATCGCAAAGTGACCTGGGCACGAGATATGTTTATCACTTTGAAGACGTATTAAGCTAGACAGGGACAAATAAACCAGTAGACCAACCACCATTAGATGATATTAATTTTATTAATACCAGCCCACCCATCTCAGCAGAGGTCAAAGCAGCCATCAAAGCCATGAAGAGTGGCGAGGCACACGAGATTGATTAACTACAAGCTGAGTTGCTGAGAGCTGATATGATCAAAGATTCAATCATGCTAACTCTCCTCTTTAGAACGATATGGGAAAATATGATGTAATTACACAGGACTGGTGTAAGGTCTTCATTGTTTAGCTACCATTAATAGTTGATCACAGAAAGCATAACATCTGGCGAGGGATAATACTCCAGCAAATTTCTTCTCTGAAGAATTGGAACAGTCACAGCTGAAAAACTCAGACAGAAGCAAGCAGTGCTCCGCAAGGAAAGAGGATGCATAGATTAGATATTTGTTATGCGCAACATAATTGAACAGTGTCTAGCGTTGAATGTCCCTTTTTACGTCATATTCTTTGATTTATACCATACGATTGGCAGTGTTCAACATGAGAGTCTATGGACGATTCATAAAGCCTATGGAATACCACCAATTGTTTTAAAATACGTTGGGCAATTTTATGGGTACTTCGAATCCTGCCTTATCCATAACAACACTCTTACCGAGCTTTGCAGAGTGAAGTCTGATATTAGACATGGTTCCATCACCACTTCCATTCTATTCCCTGTCCACATTGCCTCTATAACGTGTTAAACAAAATCAGAGCATGCCAGAGGAATCCGAATTTTGAGTGCCACTTAATTTCAATTTGCTATCAATACTAATTAATGTCAGATTTTGACATCGTTTTAAAATATGATTATGATAGTGATAACAGTTTGAACCGCTAGTAAATAATCTTGTTGCTAGCTTTAATAACGAATCTTTCCTAAAGGGGAGTACCGTTTGTCGTAGAGTGTAACACATTCAAGATACTAAGGGGTGACACAGAATATCAATTAGAAGATAATTAGAGAAAGCTAACGTCAAGCATACATTCTATTGTGTGGAATATGTTTTACGTAAATGATATTTTGATAATCTAGTCTTGACAAATTTTAAATTATCCTCAATTTAATTGAGAGAGAGAGAGAGAGACAGATAGAGAGAAACTAAATAGGTCTAAATATGAAAATACATGTTTGAAATACTATACATAAGGATGATACATTCCCTAAGAAGGGAAAAGAAAATAGTTTCAAAACTTGAGATCTCTATTGTGGTGATACAAGTGGTATCTTCCACTGATACATTTGAATATCTACTTATAAAATTTATAATTAAATACAGTTTCTTTATAAGGATGAATAATTATTCATCTTTATTCTAAATGAATTGTTATCATGTTTATGATCAACACAAAGTGGAACTAAGATAAGCACATGTCTGTCATTGTATTTTGATTTGCAAATTTTAATTATCGTTAAACATATGTTTCTTAAAAAAATAATTTACCGCAGTTACATCTAAGTATTTTGAGATTCTTGTGTCTCTGGTCTTACCTTTTATTTTTGAAACAATTTTGAAGTTTCTCTTCTTGATATAAGAATTCAAAATATGATACCGTAGAAATAGTTTAATGTTGACTAGGCATGTGATTGAAATTGTCTAAGGTTTTACACAAGTTCCTCCATTTTCCTATCTTTCAATAGCATACTATGAAACATTGTCACTTCCACTGTTATGATATGTCTTCATTTTTTTATTTTGGACAATGTTATCACAAGCTAGTTTGTGCAGTTATCAATTATTTGCGATTAGTTTATGTTATGCCACCTTTTAATAGAGAAGTTAACCATCGATCTCTTGTTCGGATTATTCGAAAAATCAAATAGAGTTTAAGCATACAGTATGCAATCATTCGATTACCAGCAATATTACTTACAAACGTACACAGTACAGTTTTTATTTTGTATGCATCGTACAAACCAATTTAAGGCAAGTGGTAGCTTATCTCTGGTGTTTTTGTTGTCCTAACAACTTTGTTCTATACTTTTATCATTTATGTGTAAGTTGGGCCTTATTTGTCTTCCAAGTTTCTCTTGCCCGTCTTCGTGGTTCTGCGTATTAGGTACCTTTTACTTTCAGTACTTCGTTTACTGTAAAATATAAATGGAATGTTGTCTTGTCAAATAAAAGTATCTCGTTTGGCTAAAACGCTAAAGAAACTAATTGTTATAACAAAACATGGAGATGTACGATAATACCTGACTACAGCTGATATTCGGAACAAACTATTTCGTTACTTTCGTAGATTAAATTGTTGAATTAGACCATGACATTGATGATATTTCATATATGTGGAGGTTGAATTACTTACCTACCAATTGCCATTCTCTAGGAGTTCGACTGTTAGCATCAGAAGTTGGAACCACAGACCTCCAGGAGTCTCAATCTCTAAGTCACCAGCGCTCTGTCGTGGATATCTACACCAACAGCTGGGGTCCTCCAGATGGAAGTGGTTATTATGATACTGGGAGTCTTGTTAAGGCGGCACTGCTAAGTGGAGTAACAACGGTAATTAATCCCTGCAATAGGTTTTTATATTGTAATGAAATGCATCAATGCAATGTCGGATAATTCTTGTTATTCAGTAAGTTCATAGGTCCCAGTTCAAGAATGAGTCGTTATACAAATTTATAATATACGCGATATTTATGTTACAAAAATGTTTAGCATTCTAAGCAGTTTTATATATGCAATTAGTAAACACAATATATTGAAATTTAAGAACATTTTTGAAAATTTAAAAAGAAAATTATATTGTTATTATACTTGGAACATTTTATTATTTATTGTTTTCAGGCTCTGTATGTCAGTCTGTTTGTTTTGTACTACACACCTTGCTAAACCACAAGGTGAACAGTCACAAAGTAGCCATCTTTTCCGTTTAGTAAACCATGCACAACAGTTATATTAATTTTGGTTTTCTCCTTTCCTGGTTGGGGGAAACGGTCCGCTCATAAAAAATGGGCATGTTCTTGCTTTGAAAAGCAATGGAAATAATACAAAGCAGTTTGTTTTTGGAGGAGGTGTTTGTCATTGAACAGGCAGTTATTTAATGAGTGTTAGTGAAAGAAATTGATATTGAGCGTATTAAACTACATAACAATATCAAAAATAGGTTTACGGGAAAGTAGATAATTTGTAAATTAATATATCTATAAAACATAAGACCTTGTATGTACGATACAAATTTCAGTCATTTATGAGAAGAAGTGATGAGCACAAAAAGTCTTAGATCTGCACATGATAGTATGAGAGAGTTGTATCAACTCAAAAGCAGAATTACAAAAAGCCAACATGAATGCATTAGGAGCCCTCACCAACTTGTGGTCTCGTCGATGCATAATATCGGGACAAGCACATAAGATGGTTAACGCATAAAATCAAATTAAATAATACAAACTGTGAATGAATAAGTCTCGAGCCTTGATTTATTATGAAAATTATGGGTGAGTTAGCATCAATACGTATTAGTATCGTCACATACGTGTTTCATTTACATTTAAATATGGAATATGTCCAAACTAAACTAGCGACACTAATGAATTATATAATGTTTGCTTAATAATTATTGTTTAGTCTTATATGGCTGATCTCGTGTTCAATATAGATGTTCAGTCTGTAATTCTATGTCGCACAATTCGTATTGCACACCTAAAATTTTCACAATGCACACCAAGCCTGGAGCGTTATTGTACAACTTGAAGTAATATAAAATAGTCCACTTATAAAATATCATTTATTGATATACATTTTTAATTATTTAAAACTGTCAAGTTAATAATTTTTGAGATATGAAGATTTGTTGGGTAACAATAAGCGACGGCAGTTAATGAGCATATGAAAGTTAGTTGAGGTGGACAACAATATTTTGGACAGTATATTTTCAGATGAAGTTGGTGTGAAAAATGATACAAACGTGTGTGTGTTTGTGTGTGTATCTTAGAGAGAGAGAGAGAGAGAGAGAGAGAGAGAGAGAGAGAGAGAGAGAGAGAGAGAGAGAGAGAGAGAGAGAGAGAGAGATTACTTTGCCGATGCAATCTTGTATTAAAATGTAAGCATCCAGGGAAAATAAGAAAGACTTATAGAGTTATGACACGCAAGAATTAATGCAGAAATGCTCCACGTTTAGAGCAAACTTTATCCGATGTTTGTTTCTTTTTGTTAAGTTAGGAGACACTCCACAACGTAAAGTATATAAAATACCAAACTTAGCTGAAATATATTTCAGCTTCAGCGTTTAGAAAAATGATTAGTAAAATTATATTTTAAGGAGCAAACAAGTTTAAGTGGATGGAATTAAAATATCTCTATTAAATTTACAGAACCTCAGGAACCGATTTTCTTTTGTAAATCTGAGGATAAAAATAACAAATATTGACAACATAAAGGCTGCTTTGGTTGTAACGCTTATTTGGAAAAATAACATCCTGTTTTAATGTTTTTTTTGAGACTTTTACAACACATGAGCATATAAAAGGGACTGTATGTTTGCATTTTAAATTTTAGGACTATTCAATTAGAAAAAGAGGATAAAAAGGATATTATTGCAATTATGCTTAGAAGTTTCTTGTTAAAATGCATTCCAATGAATAAAATATCTAGCCAGCATGGTAGAAAGAAGCGTTAGTATTTATTTCTTAAAATATATGCTTACAAGTATCCGTTTAAGTTCAATGTATCCATACTTTCTTGTATTAAAAGAAAACATAAAAATAGAGTGTTTATATATATATATATATATATATATATATATATATATATATATATATATATATATATATATATTGTAAATTATTGCAATTTCTGTTTTTAATTGATGGTATTTAATTATTGTTTGTTGTGTGAAATTTGCCTTAAATATGCTTGGAGGTAGAGTGTTCTTAGTTATTAGAGGAAGAAAAATAGTCACTTACCGGTCGAAAACCTCTGTTCCATTTAAGAAGGAAGAAACAGTCCACTTACCTGTGACTTCGGATTAAATCCATTCGTATCTCGTATACAACACGTTTAAAAAAATATAGATAAAGAGTAAATCCACATTTGTAACATAAACAAGCTGTTGACACAGATTCATAACATGTGTATAGGCCAGGCCCATGTATCTTTCATGAGAGATCTTTATTTATTTGAAGTATGCATTAAAAATGAAGGACAAGATAGTGTGAATGAAAGGTGAGATTTAATAAATACAATACCACATAAGTTTTTTGTTTAGAATCGGGGAAAGCACTCGTTTAAGATTATGTAGAAAGACGTAAAATGGAATGAAGGCCTCAATATTCCTATGGAAGGAAACAAATATTTAGTATTGTCTATGTGTCGTATGGTTTGCACTGATGTACTTCTTACATTTAAACTCACTACAAAATTATAATTATTTTCTTGCTGACGTTTTCAAGTCAAAAAATAAATCTGCTCGCAGTATGCATCTGAAGTAGACCGATAAAATGAATAATACGTGCATATTATTGCTTTGAGTATTGCCTTTATGAAACCACGTGTATATGAAATTTTGAGACCCGCCTGCGTAAATAGCGAAAAGCACTGATAAATGCCATCGTACACTATCTACAACAATCATTTACGTGTGTTGAGCGGCTTCATTTCCAATATTTAATTTTTTCTCAATGCGAATCATAAAAATGCTGAAAGTTCACACGTTAAAATAGCATACCCTCTTCTAATTACTCAAGAACATGAAAATCTTTTACATTTCACGCGTTAAATGGCTTATCCTGTCTGATTCACTAAATAATATGACTTTTTTATATCTCATACTTGTTTCCGGTTTAAGCACAACAAAATAATACTGAATTGTATGAGAAATCATTTAATACATGCATCGTAAGAATTATAGGACACATGAATCCAAGCTCAATGTAAAAGACTGATTTCCCAATCAGAGTTCGGCTGTTCCCACCATTACACTGTATTATGGGCTGTTCCCACCATTACACTGTATTATGGGCTGTTCCCACCATTACACTGCATTATGGGCTGTTTCCACCATTACACTGTATTATGGGCTGTTCCGACCATTACACTGTATTATGGGCTGTCCCCCCCATTACACTGTATTATGGGCTGTTCCAAAATTAAGTAGAATTGGTGGTAGGCCAAACCCCATCTCAATGTAGAAGACTGAATCCCAATCGGTGCAATCATTAGTTTGTATTTTGGGCTGATCCCAGTTCATGTACAATCGGTGCTAGGCTGATCCCAGCTCAAGAAAAGTCTATGACATGCTGATCGCAGCATGCTAATTTATTCTGGGCTGATACCATCTTAACTAAATTTAAGCTATCCTGATCCCCACATAAAAGTGTATTCTGGGTTGATCCCAGATTCATGGAATAGAGCTAGGCTGATTCCAGCATAAAGCAAATATACTTATATTTTTCCAATTTACAACTGTAATAGAGATGTATTTAATGACCTTTAAATTATTAGTATAGCTTTAGAGTGTCCGATTGGGAAAAAAATGCAAATTGAATTTGATATTACAAATATCAAAATGAAAGCCCCAAAGAGGCTTCTAGTTTTTAATGAGAAAGTCAATTTGTAAGGACTGGTGTCCAAAGCACATGATACTTAATGAATGTGCAGAACTATTGCTGACCAGATAGGAGTCGGTTAGGGTGAAATCTGACGTAGCGCGTATCACAAGACAGAATCATCGTTCTAAAGTCCTAATTAGATGGTCCTCCATACTAACTGCAGGTGCAGTCGCAGAATTGTCACAGTTCACCAGAATTCTTTTTCCGGGCCACTGATTTCTCCAATACCACCATCAGTCCTGCACACGTTATGTTAAAATGGCACAAAATATCCAGCAATGTTTGTATTTCATGCCACTGAACTACAGCGGAAGATTGATATGTTGTAAAATGGTCATGCCTTCAATGAACCCATAAGAAGTGCTCTACAAAACTTCTATATGAAGAGTACTGCCCTATGATGTGGAGGCTGTATCAGTCTGCGCCCAGGAGACGGCCGAGCTGTACACACACTATCGATAACATGTTTGTACTTCCCTGTCACAGAATGCCAGTGGAAGAATGATGTGTTGAAATATGGTCACGTCTTGCATGAACCCATATGAAGTGAAGTGCTCTCCAATGAACCCATATGAAGAACAGTGTCTCTATGTTGTGGACGTCAGTTTCAGTCTATGCATCCACAATGCCTAAAAGAAGAAATATGAAAAGCAGAACCAGGCAGTAGAACGTGCTATGGTGATGTGCAAAACGTCCTGTAGTCAGCACAGAAACTTAAAATGTTATCGCTCAGGCAGATATATTTCTCAAAGGGATAGGACTTGCAGCTACCCAAGGCTGGAATAGTAATGTCTGATGGACAATGTTTAGAACCCTGATTGCTGCCCTAATCATAAAAACATGAGTATTGAAGAAATAAGGATGAAAACCACATAGCACTAGCGACGTTCGCAAGGTTTGGTTAAACTCATGCCTAGTTATGGGAAAATCGCCAGCACCCCTAGGTAAGAAAAAGTGGTCCAACTTTCACCCTAGTACTTGTAAATAGTGACGCAGCACATGGACAGAGCACTGGTTTTGCACTTTTTGCGGCATGACACTTAGGCAAAAATAGACACACGTATGGCACTGTGAGTGAATCTATGAAGGACAAGAGCAAGTTGTTTGTAGAATATAATTATCAATGGTAGTCTGTGGCAAACGTTTATCAAGTGTTTACAGACGTTTTCGAAAAAGAAAGGAATTCAATGGATCAGGGAAACTGTTCCGTTTCTGTACATAGCCAACAGCCGAGACATATGTAGATATGGTAGATCGCGCAGTGGTTTTCAAAAAGATATCAAAATTGTAGTGTGGTGTATGAGAAACGATAATAGTGCTGTTGTGTTTTAAAGTTGTTGAGAAAATCGATGTAGAGTTTCCAACTGCCACTGAAAGCTTCCGTTGAACACAGAGATAGAGCAAATTTTAACAAAATGGACAAAGTTATTACTCCCAATCATTAATTTCCGAAGTTACGATACATGTACTGGAATTTCCTCTGCATAAGGCGAAGGCTGGAGGGATATGTTCTCCTTTTGAATTTGTTGGCGAAGATTCTGATGCACTGTGTCCAGGAATGGCAAGAGTTCTGCCTCGTATATTGCGATAGTCACAGAAGGGATAGAAGTTGTCTTCTCTAGGATTGCATTGTTGTCCATGACGGGACCATCCGGTGGCAATGATTCTGTATGCCCTAAGGAATACCATGTCAGCTTGGTCCATGCTTCCTTCGTGCCACTATTTCTAGAATCAGTCAAGGAGCGAAACCCTTTAAGATCACGTAGCCAGAGTATTATGCGATGTCATCACCGACGTTGACAATTAGGTCACTGTAGAAACATTAGGATACGTTGAAAGCACTCCCGGTTGCGCATGTGCGAAATTGATGTTTCCCGATAAGATCACCTGCAGACGATATTATGCCCATTTACCTGGATGACGAAAAACCTGGGCATTTCTCTCATGTGCGATCACCAAACTTTATCATTTTTAACCATGTACACAGTAGTAAAGTCAAAGTCAAATCATAAACAGAAAGTACGATTTGCGTTCTGTTTATGTAGGTAATGTTCGTAAAAATATCTTAATATTCAATGTATTCCAACTTCTAAACACCATGTTCAAAAATATAGCGTCTGATGACGTCATTCGTGGACTATCTAATATTTGTTTTGAAAACCTTTTCATTATCATTAACATTATTGCTCATGCCCTGAACAAATGCATTCATGAGATTTATTTACTCCCAGGCTAATTTGAATACCTGGAATAGAAAGTTATTGTGTAAGTTTGGCGGAGACTGATCACATGGTACTTTATATGATCATACTATGTTACAAAAGATTATCTAATTGGTTGGCTCTTTGAATTATGTTTGCAATGCTATCCTATAGGAATTGTTCTGCTCATGACTCTCCCCTTCAACAGACGCCATGAAGACAGCAAGGGGCTAATAACATTCTCTTGCATAATTCCATGGTCCGTCTCTCATTTTGAACGTACATGTACAACACCCCTATCCAAGTATTAGCAACTGACTAAGCCTTATAATTTGACATTACATCATCTAACCACACCATCCATGCCTCCATCAATGGTCATTATCAGACACACCCCATTGCAACACTGGCAGTGTGTACCTACAATAACTCATGATGATCACGTTGTACATAAACTAAAATTTAATAAATTATCATTTTATATAAACCTTTAATAAAACGCATATTGCTGTGACTCGTATCAATTTACTTTCTAATTTAGGGCCGCTCTGGTAAAGGTGCTATTTTCACCTGGGCGGCTGGAAATGGTGACGAGGATGATAATTGCAACGGAGATGGCTACGTAAATAGCATATATACGATCGGAGTGATTAGTCTTGGCTCCAACGGTAAGCCTGCCTCCTACACTGAAGTATGTGTAGCTGCAATGGCAACAACATACGGTGGATCGTATCCTGAAAGCTTTTTAGTAAGTAGAGGAACTCAGGGCCACAATGTTAAGACCATAATTTGAATCAATTGCAAATATCCGTACATTTCACTTTTCCAACACACCTCTAACTCACACCATTCACAACGTCCACTCTGGGACTATATTTAAGATTTGAAACTATTGTAATATTTGTATTATTATGAATTTCCATTGAACGTCATCTTACCATTCCTAGATCAGGTTACATGTTTCGATAATATATCCCTTTAAACAAATGTAGCCTTTGACCCCAATTCCTGTTTGCTAGACCGCTACATCCACAATCTGATACCTGTGTTCCCATCTAAAGTTATTCTCCTAAAGTGTCATATCAAATACGATGATGCCGCTATTGCTGCCACTCCATTAGGTCAATATGTGTTGAAATTAAACTTCATTGCAACAATACCTGACCATACACACTTACAAAGTGGATTAATTCATATTTTGATCACAATATTTCATTTTATGATTCAGAAATAAAAGAATAGTTTGA
Organism: Potamilus streckersoni; assembly: GCA_016746295.1. Taxonomy (NCBI): domain Eukaryota; kingdom Metazoa; phylum Mollusca; class Bivalvia; order Unionida; family Unionidae; genus Potamilus; species Potamilus streckersoni. The sequence goes on along the minus strand of JAEAOA010001385.1, from coordinate 2,353,266 downwards.
CATCTATGTCACGTCGTGGTTTGATTTCCTTTGTTTTCTTACTTACACCGTTCATCTAAAATATATATTCTACATTTGCAAAGTGATTTGGTAACACGTACAAATGAAACAACTCATCTGTATTTTGCTGTGTGACACAAATGTTACATTAAGGTCATCATAGCTACAAACAAATACACAGTAAATATACTATTGTAACAGTTTTCTCCAAGAATTTATTTATCTGATTATGTAACCAATCTTCAAAGATTAATGAGTTCTGTATTATGTGCATTAGGAAGGAGAATTCATATGATTAAAAAAAAATTAATTTATATCGATCCTAAACTTATCACCAATCGGTTCAATGGCAATTCATTATAGACTGATGTATGAGAGATATAACTCGATAGGCTCGATGACAAAAACATGGAATGTAATATATTTTGAACAACATAAAAGGCATGTTTATGTATCTCGTAGTATTCCACTGCTTACTTGGAAAGTTGTGCCAAAAACCTCCAGGGAACATCATACTCAACCGCAGTGGCAGCTGGGATCATCGCACTGACTTTGCAAGCAAAGTAAGTTCAGAATAGTATATCATGTTTGTCAATTTTAGAAAGGGTAAATCTTCCTTATTTTCCAACAACTTAAAAGGTAAAGTATTGCTTACAAGAGAGAAACGTTTGCTATCCAAGTTGTATAACACCTTGTATAGCGGGTATATTTTTGTCTTGCGAATGACAGCGTGAGGAAGTTTATAAAATAAAGTATAGTTTACAGGTGAAAATTTTTTAATTGGAATTGTAAAGCTCACAATTACGAAAATTATGCAAGTAAGAAAATTTTAAATGGTAAAGAATTACAGGTGAGAAAAGTTTGCTATCCAATTGAAATAATACCTTATATAGCGGAATGGTTTTTTTTTCATACGAACGTTAGCGATATTGTCCAAAATATCTTATTTAAAATTTGCGAATATTGTTTTAGAGCTTGTAGATCTACATATATTGTTATTAACTGTATTGGGTAATAAACTTGGACTGGGATATTACAAACTCGTTCTGCTACCAATTGATCATTAAAAATTGTTAGCCGCTTAACAATCCCAATGTATGTATTACGTTCAATAAAAAGTTATAGCGTATTGACAACTAATGGTTAAATTTATTTAGAATCCTTTGAACATGTACATTTTAGTTAATTATTAAAAACAATTCTTTTTATATGTGTATCCAGGTACTCAGACATGAACAAACAAATTTTCAAATATTGTATTTCTTCGGGAAATGTATGTGTTAAGAATCATATAAACATTGATAATAGATACATTTTCACACAGTGCAGATAAATAGAAAACAATACTTAAATAAATTATCTACACATTTTTCTTGCAGTCCAAATTTAAACTGGAGGGATGTTCAACACCTAATTGTTCTTACATCCAAGAGGTATAGACTGTCAGACTTCAACTACGGCTGGGAGTATAACGGTGCGAAGAAATACGGTAAGATTTCGTATATTTCACTAAAGTCAGTCATAGCCAACTTAAATAGATTGGTCACTTTTAATGTGAAAGGGAGAGGTATTTTATTAGACGTATACGAAACATCGATGTTTAATAGTATATTGTTCGATAACATCCAATAACAATGCTTGTAGAACACGAAATGGAAGCATAATGTCAATGATAAAATATAATTTTGCGCTCTTTATTCATATATATATATATATATATATATATATATATATATATATATATATATATATATATATATATATATATATATATATATATATACATATATATATATATATATATATATATATATATATATATATATATATATATATATATATATATATATATATATATATATATATATATATATATATATATATATATAGATGCAATAAACTGACGACGAACAGTACGAAACTAGTAACTAACTAGCCTAAGCGCTTTCGACTCTTAATGAGTCTTTTTCAAAGTTAAATACAACACATATATACGATAAACAAATAAACACAAAAACGTTGTGTTTGTAAACCTCTATATAGCTCTCTTCACATGTGCTAAAACTATAAATACAACCAGCTTGTATAGACTAGATGCGGAAACTGAAAACGTTGCTTAATTCCCTAAAAGTCTACAAGCCAAAGCGACATCGATTTTTACTTGTTGTACATATGTAACGCAGATTATATCCCGAATATTTGATTCTATACCGGTTATTCTTATAGTAAAAATTGAAGGATAAGAAGATTTAGAAAATGTTAAATTTTACTAGTGCATAGTTTTCTTTTTCTAGTCTTCTTGGTTTAGACAGCTTGGTTTTAATGTTCTAAGGCGGCGTATCCAGTATGATTCCTTTTCCTTCCTGGTTTCGGAACTCCAGCTGTGGTTGTTAGCAATAGCGATAAGTATTATATCACTGAAAGTGTGGCCAGGGGAGGGGAAGTGTTCTGCGACCGGGCTTCTGTACAGCTTTTTTGTTATCCAATCAGATCTATGAAGGTTTATCCTTTTGTGTAGCTTTTCAGTTTCTCCGACGTACTGAAGGCCACAGATCTTATATGTGATGAGATAAATCACATTCTCTGTTTTGCACGTTTTGTTTGGACCATGTATGTTTAGTTTTTCTTTAGTCACTGTGCTAGTGAATGTCTTGGTCATCATATGTTGACAGGTTTTGCATCTTTTATCGCCACAGGGTCCAGATTGACTAGGTTGGTTTTGACTAGCGATTGGCGTTAGCTTTGCCCTGACTAGGATGTCCTTTAGGTCTTTTGGTCTCCGGTAAGCTACTACAGGTTTGTTCAGAAGTGTTAGGTTTAGTTTGTCTGACGATTGCACGGTTGGCCAGTGGTTTGCGATGATTTTACCTACTTTGGGATTGTCTGGGTGATAGGTCAGAATAAATGGTATCCTATCAACCTTTTCTTTCTGTCCATATCTGAGTAGGTCATCACGGTTTGTTTGTTTGGCCCTTTGGATTGCCTCCGCAATCAGGTCTTTGTCGTAGCCTCGGTAAATTAATGTTTAGCCAGCTCTTCAGACCGTTCTAGGAATCTTTCATCGTCGGGGCAAATTCTGCGTATCCTCAGTGCCTGGCTATATGGAATGTTCTTAATGCAGTGTTTTGGATGACAGCTGGTTGGGAGGAGATACTGGTGTTTGTCGGATGGTTTCGAGTAGATGTCTGTGTGTAATTTGTTTTCCACCAGTCTGGTTGTTGTGTACAGGAAAACATGGTTCGAGTTGGTAATTTCTGCCTTGAATTTTATTGAAGGATGGAAGTTGTTTGCCTTTGATATGAAGTCATCCAGACTTTGTCTTCCATACTGCCACAATTTTTATATCATCGGTAAAGCGTACCCACTGGTATGGTGTACGCTCAACCGATGCTAAGAGCTGACCCTCAAGTTTTCCCATGAAAATGTTAGCATACGAAGGGGCCATTTTAGTACCCATTGCATTTCCATTGATTTGTAGGTAGTTTTCTTCGTTAAATTCAAAGTTGTTGAGTTTTAGGACAAGCTCCAGGAGTTGGACTAAGAAGTGCTTGGTTGGATTGTTTACAGTTCTTGTTTCCCATGCTTCGCTACATGCCTGTAACCCTTCGTTGTGCGGTATGTTGGTGTACAAAGATGTGACGTCTAAGGAAGCAAGTAATGTATCTGGCAGTAATGGTTCACTAGCTTTGCTTTTTATGAGATAATCTGTCGTGTCTTGAAGATATGATGGTAATTTGTGGATATGTGGTCTCATAAAATGATCTAAATGTTCTGATATCCTTTCTGTGGGGTGCCCGTTACCTGAGATGATATGTCTGCCAGGGTTTCCTTGTTTATGGATTTTGGGTAGAAGATAAAATCTACCTGCTCTTGGGTTTTCTGGGTTTAAGTAGTTTTTCGTTTGCTGGTCTGTGTCCACTTTTGTACGCCTCGTCAATAACATTAGTGATGATTTTTGCATATTCCAGCGTTGGATCATGGTCCAGTTTTTGGTAGAACCTAGCGTCACTTAGTTTTCTACTTGCTTCACTAATGTAGTCTTCCCTATTCATAACGACAACAGCGGAACCCTTATCTGCAGGCTTAATTATAATGTCTATTCTACTTTTCAGTGTGTTCAGGGCATCTGTTTCTTCTTTTGACAAATTAGAATATTTGTTAGTATGGTTGATATGTCTGGAAGTATCGTTTTCAACCGAGTTGATAAAGCCTTGCAGATTCGGAATTGAACTGTTTGGTGGGGTCCAGTTACTTTTCTTTCTAAATGTGGGTTTGTCGAAGCTTATATTTTCCTTTGATTTGTTTGTTGGTTGCAAGGCAAAATGGGCTTTGAGTCTTAGTCGGCAGATGAACTCTTCGGTGTCATTCTTAAGCTTCCCTCTGTCGTATGTTTTTAGACGGGGACAGAAACTCAAACCTTTCGAAAAAAGTTTTATTTCTGCATCAGTAAGTTCTAAATGGGAGATGTTGACTACTGTGTTAGTAACAGTTGCATTAGTGTTTGTTACAGTTGCTTGCGAATCGCAAGCACTCTTGCGAAGAGTTCATCCGCCAACTTAGACTCAAAGCCCATTTTGCCTTGCAACCAACAAACAAATCAAACGAAAATATAAGCTTGTGTCCAACCCACATTTAGAAAGAAAAGTAACTGGACCCCACCAAAAAGTTCAATTCCGAATCTGGAAGCAGAACACTTCCCCTCCCCTGGCCACACTTTCAGTGATATAATACTTATCGCTATTGCCAACAACCACAGCTGGAGTTCTGAAACCAGGAAGGAAAAGGAATTATACTAGATACGCCGCCTTAGAACATTGAAACCAAACTGTCTAAACCAAGAAGACTAGAACATGAAAACTATGCACTAGTAAAATTTAACATTTTCTAAATCTCCTTATTATCCTTCAATTTTTACTATAAGAATAACCGGTATAGAATCAAATATCCGGGATATAATCAGCGTTACATATGTACAACAAGTAAAAATAGATGTCGCTTTGGCTTGTAGACTTTTAGGGAATTATGCAACGTTTTCAGTTTCCGCATCTAGTCTATACAAGCTGGTTGTATTTATAGTTTTAGCACAGGTGAAGACAGCCATCTAGAGGTTTACAAACACAACGTTTTTGTGTTTATTTGTTTATCGTATATATGTTTTGTATTTACCTTTGAAAAAGACTCCTTAAGAGTCGAAAGCGCTTAGGCTAGTTAGTTACTATTTTCGTAATGTTCGTCGTCAGTATATTGCATCTATTTTAATTAATCCCTGACACGTGATCCCTTGGTGGACCCAGTACCCTTGAAAGGGGTGTTATTCGCCATATGATTTGTATTCTTTATATATATATATATATATATATATATATATATATATATATATATATATATATATATATATATATATATATATATATATATATATATATATATATATGGCTTTTACACATTGCATAGTTCACGCCAGATTGGGTTTTGGTTTAATGGATGCCGAGGATATGGTCAAATATGCATCTATCTGGAAACAAGTTCCGAACCAACTTTCATTCCAATCTTCCATGAGCAGCCCCCTCTCGTAAGTATTTACCGTTATTGCAGGAATTAAGATCTGATGATCTGATCTTGAATATATACTTTGCTAGATGAATATTAGTGTTAGGTCTCTATATTCTTCAACTAATAAACAGAAAAGAGCAAGAAGCAAGAACCTTTGAAAAAGTTAAGGAATAATGTATTTGTCGTTGAATACAAAATTAAAATTTAAAGTTAGTTTACAGTATTGTGAAATAATTACAAACAGTTATAAATCTTTAATTGCATGTCCATACGTATTAGGTTCAATTGAATTACTGCAATATTCCAAATAAAATTCCGATAATTGTATGTGTTCATCTGACCGTATTATCGAATGTACTCATGAACCAGTAACCTGAAATATGACAGATCATATACTATAATCTAAAATGTCTTTTTTCTGCATTCAACATAATTCCAAATTAATGTGCAAGTCCAGGAAGATCATTGAGCACTACGCTATTCCGGAGAATTATAATTTGAATAAATAAATCCACTAAATTTTAAAACCGAAAACATTTAAAAGATTGATTCTGATTCTGAATGTTAAAGTAAAAATGAATAATTTTCAAGTACAAAAATAACAACATCAATACAATAAACTAAGACAAAATAATTGGACCAGTATATATGTCATTTTCCTCTTTAAAACATTTAAAGTTGTCAAAAGTTTAAGAATTTCCAAGTGTAAAACTAAAACCCAAATTAAAATAAACATTTTTTTAAAAAAATCTATGTTAATAATGGTCAGAATAAACTTAATATTTAAGTGTTATTAGCTAAGTATTATGTTCTTTACAAGATAAATATTACAGGTCATGTACACCATGAGCTTGACTTCTGACATAGGTCATTTACAAAATATAAATATACTTAAAATCCAAACCATTGAGTAAAGCCAAAAAAGAATAAAAGTTAAATATTCATAGCACTAATTTTAATTGAAATGTTGCCTATAAATGTATTACGTATTACCGTTTTAGTGCCTACTAAGGCAAGGCAGACTACAGTTTACGTTTAATGAAGCTATCTGATCAAACAAATAAACATAGTTTAAATTCTACCATTTGAATACAATAGAGCAAAGTGTAGTTCACATTTTATATGACATTTGAGTGATAGAAAATGAAATTTTACAACAATCATTATTTTAATAAATTTAAATGATATCTGGATTAAAATATGGGTGTATAATGATATGACATTTAATGGTACAGTCTATGTAAATACAGACACAATAGTTACTATATGAATGTAAATGATTCGATTGGAAGAGAAAAAAAATAATGCGCATTTTTCTTTCAGGAATGTAAATGCATCAGGATTCAAAGATTCAATTACAATTGGTAGCAGCTGCTCAATTCGCTTTCTAGAACATGTCCAGGTACAGGTAAGTCCAGGCAATATACGGTATGATTCTGATATGTGACAAGATGGTCAGTATCATTTAACCGGCTTGCAACAGCTGTTCCGTTTTTGTGCCGTTTTTCATAATATAAATGTGCTTGTTGTCTGCCTTCGTCTATGTTATTGAGTTCGTCATGCGCGGGCTGTTATATTCGTATGTGTTTTATCTTCTTGTTTTGGAAACGAGAAAAATAGGATTTTTCTCAGCTGCCTGTCTCCACTGCTACAACTTTTGTTGTTGAACTAACCACCATCATTTGATAATGGCCAGTTTACCCGTTTATGTTATATCCACCCTCATTAATCGTTTTAAATGTCCACTCTTTTGCTCTCCCCACCAAATTATGCACTAAACTAAACAGCCTGCGACAGCCTTCATCATTAAATGTGAAAGGAAGCGAAAGAAAAAAACGTTGTTTTAAAGCTATCCGGCGTAGAATTGGATGAACAGTTTCAGTTATCTCCCTTTCTTTCTCTCCCTCTCTCTCTCTCTCTCTCTCTCTCTCTCTCTCTCTCTCTCTCTCTCTCTCTCTCTCTCTCTCTCTCTCTCTCTCTCTCTCTCTCTTTGGCTCAGCAATGTTCTGTTAGTAGACAAAAGATCAAGCGGACAGAATCTCTCTTTTTCAAACAATTTCCGAATCTCCTTGAGTATGGAAATTCGATAGGTGGCAACCTGATTATTATTGGAGATTTCAGCTTTCACTTTGACTGTCCTAGAAACCCACACACATCAAAACGCTAGATACCATTCATGTTTCCAACCTCAAACAATCAGTTAAACAAACCACCCATAAAGATGGTCACATTATAGACTGGATTCCTTATAGGCCTGATAATAATATTCTACGGTACTCTATGGTATCCCACGACCTTGAATCAAATCACCACTGCATTATTTGACATTTTGATGTATCAGTCTCTTATCCTACAGTTTTTTTCTCTACTAAGAGAAACCTCCGTATAAGTAGAACTCAACTAATGTATGGCATCCAAACAAACCTATTAATTTGCTTACCTACTACAGCAGAACAACTCGATAATTATCTGTGTTAATTACCTGACAAACATGCCCATGGAACCAAATGAAGAATATCAATTCAAAAGTGTTCCCTGTGGTATACTGGTGTTAGCGTCCAGCTTCGCACTGCTAAAGGAGACCGCCTTAAAATCTATAGGCTTTGCGTTTCCACCAGATTCACTATTCATAAGCAAATCTATGAAGCCGCTAAGAAAAACGTCACAAAGTCAGTGCAGCGAAATCAACCCACTGCAGTCCTAAGATCACGGAAAGTTACCAGCTGAAAATAACTCTTCGAGATTACTAACAAGCTAATGTCAAAGAACAAATATACAACACTTACAACTGCCTTATCACCAGTCGACCTTCCTTACCTATTTGCAAATATCTTCCGTGACAAAGTACAAAATATTAGAGTACTTGACAACACATTTTGCAAGCAACTCGTCGATACCATACAGTTGCGAAACAGAATATCAGGGGCAACCGTTAATAGCATTTTAACCTGTCTTTATGGATTTACCAATTAAAATCGTGATGAAGAGTGCACCAAAGTCGTGTGAACTTGATCCAATTCCGTCATCACTGCTGCTTGACTGCTTATATACAATGTTTCCTTCAATAACAGATGTTAATAATACCCCTTCTTTCTCATCTGGGGAATTTCCATCATTTTTCAAAACTTCCATTGTAAAACCTCTGCGGAAGAAGCCAACCATCGACAATAACGATTTAATGAACTAAAATTCAGTTTAAGATCTCCTATTTATGTCAACAATCTAGAAAAATTTGTTCTATCCCAACTGGTATTTATCTGAATTCAAACATTATTTTAGCAATGTACATTCTGCATATCTCCCTTGTCATAGTACTGAAAATAGTTAATGACCTTCTTTCTGCCTTGGATAGCGGAAAGATTACAGTCCTCACCCTTCCTGATTTGTCTGCATCATTGACATAAAAGACTTTGAAATACTCCTTCACCCTCTGCAGGATATATTTGCCATTTATGATACAGTCTTACTGTTGTTCAAGTCCTGCTCGGTCAAGAGGACACAAATTGTGTCTGCAAATGGAATACACTCCAGTCCATTTAATCTATGATGTAGTGTTCCAAAGAGTGTGTTCTTGGACCAGTGCTCTTCATTCTATACACTCGGGGGCTTTCAAGTGTCATAGATGGTCATCCAGCGTCACACAAATTGTACTCGTATGACACCGAAATAAACAAATCTAGCCATTTAACTCAAGGTGTAGTGAAGTGCGTTTTTGATGTGAAATCATGGATGACATGTAACAAACTGCAGATGAATTATGATCAAATTGAAGCAATTCTGATTATAACAGAAAGACTTTCTCATTCAAATCATTTACGTCAGACAATTACTATCAGCAACACCAACATAGAATTCATAGAGTCAATACACAGTACTCTCACATTGTAAAAACATGTCATGAACATATGCAAGGCTGCATATCTTCAGCAGAGACGCATCAGCTTCATCCGCAAATATATTTTAAGTAACGCCAATTAAACAAAGGTATGTTCCAGAGTACATTGAAGATTTCACTATTGTAACTCAATTCTGTCTGGTTCGTCTCAGTATCAAAAGGTTTAAAACACAGATGGTCGGATCGGATCATTATTAGAGTATCACGATCAGAGAAGCTCCTAATCGCTGTACCCTACACTGGCTATCCATTCAATCCAGAATCAAACAAAAACATTATTCTCTGTGAAACGTTTCACTGACGGGTTCCAATACAATATTCCCATCCGACTTCACCCATTTATACACACCAGCAAGATACTTACGCTCCGCTTGAGACAATTGTACACTCCTTATTCCCACTATAAAAACAAAGTCATATGGACAACGTTGTTTTGAATACCGGGGCTCTGCAACATGGAACAAATTGCTCACTGAGCTTAGACACAAGGTCACAGTGATCTCATTCAAGAGCGCTCTCAGAACGCATCTATTTCAACTGCAAGAACAAACTTAAGGACCTAATAATGTTTCCTACCTTAAATATTTTCAGCATTTGTTTATGTTTTTTTAATTTCGCTGTGTTTGTACTCATGTTATTATATGTGGGTTTTATATTTTAGGTGTTCTCTAATGCTGAAAAACGCTTAGAGCTTCTACAGTTTGTGATTTATAGAAAATATTCTTTATTTTCATTATTATTATTATTATTATTATTATTATTATTATTATTATTATTATTATTATTATTATTATTATTATTATTATTATTATTATTATTATTATTATTATTATTATTATTATTATTATTATTATTATTATTATTATTATTATTATTGAATGTAGCATACAGCCGATTTATTTATCATTTATATACATGTTGAAATACATGGCAAAGACTATAACATATAGGAATTTGATATAGATTGCAACCGGTGAATGCAAAATCCAAAATGGCATAGCATGTAGGGGTAATCTAAAGTAATCATGTCAATATTCAAATAATTCCTTTTAACAGATAAATTTCCAAGCTCAAAGTATTGGCGATGTTGAGTTCACCCTGATATCACCTTCCGGCACGTACAGTTCTCTGATGACTACGCGTCCTGGAGACTATAATGTTTTTGGGAATAAATCCTGGACATTTATGACAGTACATTTTTGGGGAGAAGCTCCTCAAGGACAATGGAACCTTTCAATGGTTGTTCAACTGCGAACAGGTACATCAGTCTGACATCCATGGGCTACTTAAACATAGAATTTTACTGAAAAAAATGACT
>JAEAOA010001385.1:2100000-2340000 GCA_016746295.1 Potamilus streckersoni | reverse complement strand
GCTGCTGGGTATATGATTCTCTCTCTCTCTCTCTCTCTCTCTCTCTCTCTCTCTCTCTCTCTCTCTCTCTCTCTCTCTCTCTCTCTCTCTCTCTCTCTCTCTCTGTTGTTGCTATAACTCGGTCAGCATGATGTTACTACTTGACACGCTCACATTATTCATTCTCAAATATGACATGACACTCTATATTCACTTCAGTCTCATATATTTGTTATGAATGACCAATCCAAGGCCATATAGATTTATCATTTATGGCACGCCAGCATAAGACACATTCAAGCAAGTATTATCTTTAACTTTTACCATAGTATTTGAATCGAGTGGAGACATTTTGTCGAGTGACATTGTGATAAGCATCTAAAACGTAGTTTGAAGACACATTTGCATGCAGATATAAAATATAGTGCATATGATGCATATCAAATAAAATATTGAAATCAGAGGAATTGATACCACTGCAGAATGAAAAATGTGGAATTTTGACAGTGGCTATATATATATATATATATATATATATATATATATATATATATATATATATATATATATATATATATATATATCTGCAATAAACTGACGACGAACAGTACGAAACTAGTAACTAACTAGCCTAATCGCTTTCGAATCTTAATGAGTCTTTTTCAAAGACAAATAGAAAACAAATATAAGACAAACAAATAAACACAAAAACGTTGTGCTTGTAAACCTCTACCTGGCTGTCTCCACATGTGTTAAAACTATAAATACAACAAGCTTGTATAGACAAGTTGCGAAAACTGAAAACGGTGTATAATTCCCTAAAAGTCTACAAGCCAAAGCGACATCTATTTTTACTTTTTGTACATTTATGTAACGCAGATTATATGCCGGATATTTGATTCTATACCGGTTATTCTTATAGTAAAACGTGATGAGATAAATCACATTCTCTGTTTTGCACGTTTTGTTTGGACCATGTATATTTAGTTTTTCTTTAGTCACTGTGCTAGTGAATGTCTTGGTCTCTATCATATGTTGACAGGTTTTGCATCTTTTATCGCCACAGGGTCCAGATTGACTAGGTTGGTTTTGACTAGCGATTGGCGTTAGCTTTGCCCTGACTAGGATGTCTTTAGGTTTTTTGGTCTCCGGTAAGCTACTACAGGTTTGTTCAGAAGTATTAGGTTTAGTATGTCTGACGATTGCACGGTTGGCCAGTGGTTTGCGATGATTTTTACCTACTTTGGGATAGTCTGGGTGATAGGTCAGAATAAATGGTATCATATCAATCTTTTCTTTCTGTCCATATCTGAGTAGGTCATCACGGTTTGCTTATTTGGCCGTTTGGATTGCCTCCGCAATCAGGTCTTTGTCGTAGCCTCGGTAAATTAAATGTTTAGCCAACTCTTCAGACCTTTCTAGGAATCTTTCATCGTCGGAGCAAATTCTGCGTATCCTCAGTGCATGGCAATATGGAATGTTCCTAATGCAGTGTTTTGGATTACAGCTGGTTGGGAGGAGATAATGGTGTTTGTCGGTTGGTTTCGAGTAGATGTCTGTGTGTAATTTTTTTCCACCAGTCTGGTTGTTGTGTCCAGGAAAACATGGTTTGAGTTGGAAATTTCTGCCGTGAATTTTATTGAAGGATGGAAGTTGTTTGCCTTTGATATGAAGTCATCCAGACTTTCTCTTCCATACTTTCACTTCATTTCTATATCATCGATAAAGCGTGCCAACTTGTATGGTGTATGCTCAACCGATGCTAAGAGCTGACCCTCAAGTTTTCCCATGAAAATGTTAGCATACGAAGGGGCCATTTTAGTACCCATTGCAGTTCCATTGATTTGTAGGTAGTTTTCTTCATTAAATTCAAAGTTGTTGAGTTTTAGGACAAGCTCCAGGAGTTGGACTAAGAGGTGCGTGGGTGGATTGTTTACAGTTCTTGTTTCCCATGCTTCACTATATGTCTGTAACCCTTCGTTTTCCGGTATGCTGGTGTACAAAGATATGAGGTTTAAGGAAGCAAGTAATATATCTGGCAGTAGTGGTTCACTAGCTTTGCTTTTTATGAGATAATCTGTCGTGTCTTGAAGATATAATGGTAATTTGTGGACATGTGGTCTCATAAAATGATCTAAATATTATAATATCCTGTCTGTGGGGTGCCCGTTACCTGAGATTATAGGTCTGCCAGGGTTTCCTTGTTTGTGTATTTTGTGAAGAAGATAAAATCTACCTGCTCTTGGGTTTTCTGGGCTAAAGTAGTTTTTCATTTGCTGGTCTAGAACAGTGAAATCAAGCGGTCTAAAGCAAGAAGACTAGAAAATGAAAACTATGCAGTAGTAGAATTTAACATTTTCTAAATCTTCTTATTATCCTTCAAATTTTACTATAACAATAACCGGTATAGAATCAAATATCGGGGATATAATCTGCGTTTCATAAATGTACAAAAAGTAAAAATAGATGTCGCTTTGGCTTGTAGACTTTTAGGGAATTATACACCGTTTTCAGTTTTCGCAACTAGTCTATACAAGCTTGTTGTATTTATAGTTTAAACACATGTGGAGACAGCCATGTAGAGGTTTACAAACAAAAACGTTTTTGTGTTTATTTGTTTGTCGTATATATGTTTTGTATTTGCCTTTGCAAAAGACTCATTAAGAGTCGAAAGCGCTTAGGCTAGTTAGTTACTAGTTTCGTACTGTTCGTCGTCAGTTTATTGCATCTATTTTAATCAATCCCTAACACACTTGATCCCTTGGTGGAACCAGTACGCTTGAAAGGGTTGTTATTCGCCATATGATTTGTATTCTTTATATATACAGATATAGATGTCTGTTCTGGGAATCCATGCGCCGTTTTGGAATTAGCTTGTGAAGGGAATAACTATGGATTTGATTGTAAGTATTGATACAGAGTTCGCATTGTAATAGGGTTATACACGCAATGAATACTTCATATTTTCATAATTTATACTTATCTCAACCATCGCTGTATTATTATACGGTTAAGGTTTCAATGAAACGTAACTCGGTTGTTTCAAATGAAGTATGTTAACGACAACTGACAATAAAGAATGTCTATATGATTTCTTTTTTATACGCTCAACTCTAATTCAAGAAGTATCTAAACCCAGTTATAATCTTGTCCAGGAATGTACACTTAACAAATAATACCACATAGTTTTATTTTTTTTTAATTTACTTGCCTTCGCAAAACAGGTCCATCTTAAATGACAAAACTATGAAGACAATAATTTTCGGCTTCCGCTTTGCATGCAAATAGATGGAGGAGGGACGACGGGATTATAATGCAACGCTAGGTATCTTAAGTTTTATTTAATAAATGAGATGAACAAATGTGTAATCGAATTGACGATACCGTCGATTATATGAATAACAGTATTGGTTGAATAAGATACAGCTAACTATACTACGTTGCAGGTTTTGTGTGTGGCACGAGGGAAACGTTTCAGCTAAACTTGTAAAGTTTGTTCATTCAAGATTACTTAAAATATTCATTTCGATGTATCTACAAAAAGAATTTATGTATACTCAATCAATCTGTCACCCTAGCTGCGAATATGTTATCTCAGAAACAGGGTAGCTAACTGAAAACTAAGTCCAAATATTTATATTCAACTTTTATAAGTATAAAAGCAATTGGAAGATGACTTAATATTGCAAACAATTCTCTTCATTGGTATACTTAGGTGTCGATGCCCCACCTACAACGACGACGATTTCAACTACGGCTACCACCGTCTCATCATCTACAACTGCTGCCATTGCTGGAGGGGTCGCAGCTGGCATCGTAGTTTTGGGCATTGCAGTTGCAATAGTGGCAATAGTTGTCAGACTGAAGCTAGCACGTGCCGCAACGATTGCTCCGGTAACAACCTAAACCATAACTTTGACTTGCGGACCAGCACCCAAAAGAGCACATCATAATACTCATTTTCCCATATAGTAGTTCTTTTTCTTTCTTTTGTTTATCTAAACCGTCAAAATATTTGTAAATTCATTCTCCAGTCTCGGCTGACATTATTAATTTTAATATTTTTACGACTACTAATAACAAAGCAATTTAATCAAGGCAAAGCTGGATTCTTTTGAGAATAATTTATATCCAGAAAAAAACATGAAATGAAAGCTCCTGTATATGCTCATCAATATGATCTGCAATTACCGGCAAGGAAATACGAACTTTGTTCTTAATCGTTGAACAAGTCTACTAAATGAAGGCGATATATATTCAGAATTGCTTGATATTAATCATTGACTTGTGCATAAAAGCTACATGAAAGAGTTTTTCATATGTGTTATGTATCCTATTGTGTGGAGCTGTGGGTGTTGCTTTGCTGTTGTTTTGTTTTCCTTTACATACAAACAAAACAAAATCAAAAGAATCGACAACGTGAAAGGCAAATGGTTCGTATATAATCAATATTCTTTTAGTGTGACCGAAAGTTGGAGATAGGACTAAATAATCATTTTAACTTCCACAGAGAAAATGTTTCCAGTGTCTTTCTTGTTTGGTAGTTTATGTTTTGTCAATATCAAAACAACAGATATTCATGGTTTAATATACTATAAGTGTGTTTCTACGAGTGTTTCTCAAGTCTGTTGTGTGATAAGACAAAAATTATTTTATCACATAAAAGTTTTTTTTTTGCTTGGGTTTAATGTCAGCAAATTTAACTCACCAAAATTGTATTTACCGTTTTTCTTGTTCTGTGATACAATATAATCAAATATTTCTTAAATATAATGTCATATGTTACAAGTATAAATTTATTATCAAAGAGAATACATCATTTTATCTTAAATATCAAGTGCCAATCTGATTGTATTACTACAAATAGTTTAATGTTCAAAATAAATCCTCCAACGTTTTTACCGTGTTTCGTTATTAGTTTTGTCTCTCCCATCCTTTACTTTCCCAGCTCCAGTACAAATCTGTGAATATTTAGTGACGATACACGATAATCACAAATATTCTTCACATACACAATAAATATACACATTTTGAACCTTGTCTTAAATTCGTTGTGTGATAAAGTAAATGAATTTATGCTTGATTCCAAAATAAATACACAACTATAGGTTCAGTAATACACATTAATAGTATTAATGGACACATACCACCACGCAGACACCTTTGAATTTGATCGCGCGCTTACTCATTCGTTTCAAACTATGCTTCGCCTTTGCCTGTTTAAAACTGAATTTTAGAGTCATGTGGTGAATGAATGCGCATTTAAACTATCTCTTCACTTGAGATGAGATGAAGGGGTCTTATTTTTATGCAGCAGCAGGGAGGTTGAATCCGACAAAATTTTGCTCGTAAAATTAACCTGAAATAAGGGTTCCTAAAGAGGCTGAAAAAGGTCAATAACCCTAAACCAAAATATCTAACTTTTATATTACCGTACGGACGGTTAAAAACCGCATAATAAATCACATGAGGTTAGCTCATTTTTGTTATACTATTATTGACATTTTACCCTGACTTTATCGTACTAGTTTTTTCGTTAAAACTCGAGCAAAATCATGTAGAGATTCACCCTCCCTGACGCTCTGATTTATCAAGGATTAACCAAATATTTTATCTAGACCTATACGATATCTGGATCTTGGGTCATGTAGATTTATTGTTATAAATGCGAACGGAACAGATTGTGCTTTAGAAAAGAAATTTTTAAATTTAATTATGTCCATATCCCCTGAACCCAAGGTATAGTAAATATTTCGCAAGGTATAATTGTCTACTCCATTAAACACAACCAAAATATTACAATTTTCACTCTAGGTATCTGTGTATATCTTTGAGTAACATAAATCACGTCTGTATTTTTGTGAAGACCTCGAGAAAATATTCTAGCTGGACTAGATTGTTTGTCCAACATCACATCATCATATACTACGAGATTATTAATGAATCCATCCAAATCATCTACAGATGGGGCTTCATCTATATCTGTCATAAAGTCAATAATATCTTCACTGTCTTTATTAACTGATTTTGCTTTTTCATTAAAATCTTTAAGTACTTCGTAACAATGCTGATCATCCACAGAAGGTGCTATTAAATATAGATTGTTCCATCTCATCCATCTCATTATTAAATTTAATAATAATTGTGTTTTACCTGATCCAGATGGACCTATTATAATCATTCTTATCGAATTTGGTAATACTGGATGGTGCTTTACTGGTTCTTGTTTTTGTGTCGCCGAAAAATCAATTTTTGTATCCATATTATTAATAACATGAGTCTCTATTGTTTTCGATGTAGATAATCTACACCCACCGTTGGATTGAAAACAATAATAGCAAAACACAAACGACATGCATTAACGGGTAAATGTGTAAAATGTGGTACAAAAAATATAAATTTATCTCAGGGACAACAAAGATAGGTGGGGATATAGCCGCATCATTAGGAAAATTAACCGGGTTACCATGGGCTAAATATGTTGGTGAGAAACACCTTCCTGGATATAATTATTATGGTCCTGGAAATCGACTTGATATCCGACTCGATGATCAAGATCAACCAAGACCAGGAGAGTATCCAGTAAATAAAATTGATCAAGCATGACATATTCACGACGTTGCTTATAAAAGTAAAGATTTGCAACAACGGAATCTTGCAGATGTAAAATTGATTCATGCATTAAATTCTATACCTAATAAATCTGTTAGAGAGAAACTCGCTAGTTTCCTAATACAATCCGTTTTGAAAAGTAAAATAATGTTAGGGGCTGGTAATTAATTATATAATTATTATAATGGAATCTATTTATTATAGTCCTAGAGGGTATTGGAAAGGTAAAGCAGCGATCACTAAACTTACTATAGCAGCAAAAGTTTCACATTCTGTTCCTGCAGCGTGGTTAGCACGAGAGGCAATATGGCAAATTTATTTACCACCACCAACAAAATTCAATATGCACATTTTGATGTCAGTGTTCCTAACGAAGTTCATCAAGCAAATATTTTGTTTTTACCACACGATACTATTAAAACACGTGGACGATAGTCACGCACGTAAAAATACGCATTGACTGTTGTTGATATTGCAAGTAGATATAAAGAAGTTGAACCATTATTAACAAAAACAGCATTTGAAGTTGCATCTGCGTTTGAGCGAATTTATCAACGTGGTGGTCTACAATGGCCAAAACTATTACAAGTTGATCCTGGTAAAGAATGTCTTGGTGCAGTATTATCTTTGATGAAAAATCATAACGTTATAATCAGACAAGGGCATACTGAAATTCATCGTGATCAAGCAATTGTTGAACGAACACTTGCTGAGCGGTTTTTTGGATATCAATAGGAAATATCTGCTGACTTTAAATCCGGTGAGCGATCTCGTGAATGGGTTGTAAGCTTACCAAGTGTGATATCTGCATTAGATGATGAAATTACTCGTGCAACGTCCATGAAACCTTAGAATGCAATAACAAAAAATATATACCACGTAGCTATGAATACGGACAACGAGGTCAACAACCAGTATTAGGTAATGTGATTGTGAGATATTTATACGAACCAGGGGAGTTGGATGGTGGCAAAAGACGAGCTACTGACCCTATTTGGAGTGTGACCACACATACAATTTCTAGCGTGGTTAGATCCACCGGAAGACCTGACATATAGAGACTAGATTCTACTGCACATCAACGTAGATTTGTGCGTGAACAATTGCAAGTAATTCCTGCGGATACACAATTACCACCACGTTCACTTATGTAAATTAGCACCTCTTCGTCGATTACATTCAAGACATGTCAACATCACATTTTCACGTGTGTGTGACCAAGATCACTATTTATTCTATCTACGGTAAATTGTCTTGGATTATTATTCGAATATTGCCATAACATTATTGTGTTACAACTTGCACAGTGATTATTCTGTAATTGTTTTAGTTTTATAATAAATTCAGTATCAATATCAAAGTCACGTTTATTTTTTTATCACATTGTTTATAAACGCTATTTTTCTTTATTACATCAGCGTCATCAGTAATCTCCTCAGTTATCAAATAATCTATAACAATTCTATGTAGTTGAGTTATTCTTCTGACGCGAGATACTGCGAGATAGACTAAGTTTGACCATTCGATTTGATCATCTACAATCCAGATATTTGTATCAGAGATAGTTAATCCCTGTGACTAATGAATCGTTATAGCGTATCCTAACGTCCACGTTGGTTTATTCATATTCAATGCACTCTCAACAGAATTTATATCTATCAAAATAATATCATTCAATACCAGATTTTGTACTCGGATACTTTAAGTATCTCCACCAGGAATTTCAACATCAATATTCTGTCGTCGGATATCTGCAGAACGATAATATACTGATGCTGGTAGATTTGAAAACTTTTCTTTTTGTATCATAAATAATTTCTTTTGCAATTCATCACTATCTTTCTACTTGCGACTATCAAATAAGTAGGTCTTCATAAAGTCCAAAAAATATTCATGGTAGTTTCTGGAATATCTCACGCATTATCTCACATTGTATTTTATTTGGCTGTAGTCTGATTAATCTTTTAAGTTCTTTCAGCGGTTCATCAATAGCTCTATGATCATCATATATTTCTTCATAATAAACCGCATTATTTTTTAGCCATTCATGTGGAGACTGTCCAACAAAAGGTGGTGGTTGACCATGATCACCACACATAATCACAGCCGTGTTTTTTGTTAATAACCATTCAAGGAATGTTTTTAGTGTTTCTAACGACACCGTATATATCTCGTCCCATATAATATATTTTGGTATATTTTTTTCACCCATTCGCTCAGGAGTCCACGTATCTCCACACCATCTAAAGAAACTATGATATGTACATGTTTACCCCTCGTTCTTTTATCTCTCTAGCAAGTTTATGTGTAGGTGTCAAAACAATCATATCTGAATTGTTGTTCATAAATAATTTAATCGCACGAGCTGTTTTACCTGACCCTCCACATACATTAAGATAAACGGTCTTATGTCTAGCCACAGGATCGTTCATAGACGGTGCAGATGACTTTGATATTGGATTATTATTTCTGTAATATATTTCCTTAATTTCAACGTTAGCAAATTCAGAATAACTTCGTATATTTTCCTGCTTTATCCTCCATGTTCCCCACTCACCATTACCAAGTAGCGGCTTTAATAAATCCTTATATTTTTTGTGTATATAAAATGAATCCGTAGCAACTCGAACAGCGTAACGAGGAAATCTATTTATCATAGACAGTAGATTTATAGAAACATAGGCTAGCATCGAAGATCTTAAATGAGTAAACTGCGGTGAATCGCCCTGAATATAGCTCGCAATGGTACCTAGTTTGGTCTCATCCGATAAATAAGCATTACTTCGGCTTATAAATGTGTTTTCCTCCGTTGTATCAGATATTATAAAATCTATCTCGGCATCGTAAATAATCAATCTTACGCAGTGCCGTTTGTGACCGTATGAACTGCCTTGAGTAAACTTGCCGATTATCTTTCTACCAAGATCTTTTGCACGCTTCTCATCATGTTCATCCCTGCATTTACGTATATTATTAGTAATTTTAATAATGTCATCTTCGGCAAGATCAGGAAATTCTTTCCTGGCATCATCGATATTAAATCTGTCCGGTTCTGGTAACCAAACTTGCTTTTGTGCACTATAGGATATAATCGCTTCATTAACATTTAACGATACTAAAATTCCAGCATCAATCATATATCTTAATAATACTATTGGAGTCCAACATTTTTTTGAAAAATGTCTTCCAAACCAAACATAAGTAATCGGATCTAGATCTTTTGCGAACTCGAATGATTCTACATATGCAAATCCGGTTATGTCAAAATCTGGTAAGGGTCCATTTATCGAAAATCTGGTCATGTCATGTGTACGGTGTCCGAATCTGTCGAAGTATTTAGAACATTCTCCACATCCAAGAAAACTCCCAGGATAACATGCTGCCATATCGACGGAGATAACATTATTATAATCGTATTTAGTATTCCATAATCCACCGTGCCCATATTATATGCAACTTTTTTGTGTATCCTCAATAAATTCTGATCTTGTAGGTTTCCATGAATTTTTCTCTTGAGCAAAATGAGCCGCTACCGATGGTACTGTAAAACAATTATTTAGTAGTTGTCTAACTTTAACATCGTCAGAAGTATATTTTAGTGCAAGATTTCTCATTTCTTCATAAACAGATTCTGTACGATAAATATCATAAATATCACAAATTGATCATAATCGTGTTACGAACTCTGAAATAACCAAACAGATACAGTGTAACTTTTACTGATATTTTTAATAAAATCAAATATATGACCATTACAAAATTTTACCATTCTGTCTCGTGGAAATACAGTTACAGCATCAGTCCACGCATGTGCATTGTGATCAATAATCATTATAGGACTTCCATTTCTTATATATTTTGGTTTGCACAATATCTCTCCTGTTAGTGTTTTTACTGTTATTGGATATATTAATGACTTTTCTAGCTTAGCAACATCCTTAATAGATGCACCAGAATTTTTAACGGTTTCTGCCCATTCACATATTTTTTGCGTCTTAAATCTGTTAAGCCATTACCACGCATCGCATTTGTAAAATGTTCAGTAATGCGCTCCGCAACACAGTTTATCCTTGACTCTGATAGTCTCATCGGTTTGAGATACGCAATATTAGGTTTATCATTCAGTAAAAACAATCCATATACCACAGCAGTAACTGGATACCCTCGTTCAAAATACGGTCTACCAATACCAGTCAATATACCAGGTTTGGATTTGTTACTTAATAATATCATTTTATTTTTTCCAGACTGTATATTAATGGATTCTCTTGTCACGTATTATCCAAATATTATCGTCTGTATTCACAATACATTTTATTAAAATAAGATATTTTTGAATATCAAGGTGGTTTATAATTACTTCTGCTCGTTTGCCGTTCATCACATTAATAACTTTTCCCACTCTAAGAGTTGACGAAACATGCACAGCACCATCTTCTCGAAATTCCATTTTGGCCTCACCGATACGTTTAGTTATATCTACATTTGTTAAAGCTAGATATTTCATCGAAACACTAAATTTATATCCTAATAGTCTGTCAAGATCAAATCTAGTAGCAGATGGTTCAATTGTTGATAATACTTCAATTATTATAATTAAGACAAATATTTAAATTGAAATTTAGTATATATATATATATATATATATATATATATATATATATATATATATATATATATATATATATATATATATATGATTAAAACAGAAAATAAATGTTTGTTTAAAAATTGGACATATTTCTTATTGTAAAAAATCATGCCTAAATAAATACTGCGGTTACCATATGCAAAGTATCAGACATGGAAGTACCGGACCAAAACCATGCATTCAATGTGGCATTAGAGTTAGAGGAAAAACGCAATTATCTGAAAATTGTGGGGGTAAAAAATATAGGGAACTTAAACGATATTATGACAAAAAAAGATACATCGACAGATTTCAAAAATAATGATTTAAACAAATAAATATTATATAAAAATGGAACAAAATGAATTTGTGAAACATCCAATATATGCCAATTATGAGGCATCCAGAGATGGTGTTATTAGACATTGTAGACTAAAGAAACCACTCGGTTGTCTTAATAAGTATGGTTATTTTAAATTTAATATATATGGGAATAAAAATTATTATTCATATTATTCACACAGGTTCGTATACAAATGTTTTTATGGGAAAATCAAAGATGGATTTATTATTGACCACATTAAAGGAAATCCTCAAAATAACGAAATTTCTAACCTGCAAGCTATTACGCAGAGTCAGAATTCCAAACGTGGAAATACAGGATCGTATAAACTATTTGGAAAGAGAGCGATTAAATCCATAAATACAGAAACAAACCAAGAATTAACTTTTCCATGTGCAGCAGCCAAATATTTTAGTATTCGTTCACAATCGGTACAATTTGTCGCAAATAAAACATATAAATCTGCATATTCAATAAAGTATGACCAAAGGATTATTTTTGAGTATATATAATAACTGTTTATTTTACTATATATCAATCTTGCCAATTTCAAAAATAATGATTTAAACAAAAAAATTATATAATGGAGCAAAAAGAATTTGTGAAACATCAAATATATACCAATTATGAGGCATATATAATAAAGAAAAAGCATTTGTGAGACATCCAATATATACCAATTACGAGGCATCCAGAGATAGTGTTATTAGACATTGTAGACGAAAGAAACCACACAGTTGTCTTAATAATGTTGGTTATTTTAAATTTAGTATGAACGGAAATAAAAGTTATTATTCACACAGGTTTATATACGAATGTTTTTATAGGAAAATCACAGATGGATTTATTATTGATCATATTGATGGAAATCCTCCAAATAACGAAATTTTTAACCTACAAGCTATTACGCCGAGTAAGGATTCTAGACGAGGAAAATGTAAGATATTTGGAAAGAGGGCCATTATATTTATAAATATAGAAACAGACCAAGAAATAGATTTTAAATCAATAAACGCAGCAGTTAAATATTTCAGCATTCATCCACAATCAGTACAATCAGTCGCAAATAAAATATTTAATTCTGCATATTCAAAATATTATGATCAAAGTATTATATTTGAGTACATATAATAACTATCTATTTTACTTTATATCACTCTTATTAAGGGATATATTAGGCTATAATCATTTTTAATCACATTTATATAGATAAACCTTCATTATCGCTATCGTCAGGTTTATTATCATTTATTACAGAATCAAATAGCATAATCTTTCTCAATTGCATCACACGATTGTCTATCATTTTTTTCTTTCATATTCTTGAGATAATGCGCTTTTTATCTTTACGATTGAACACGCAAGAGGCACAAATAGCTTTACTTGTGTGTCGTTCACCAATTGTAAAGATTCTAACATAGAATTATAAATTGACTTTATGAATCTGTAATTGGAAGATAATGTGAATTTATTCTGAATTTTTATTTTTTGTAACGTTTTAAACTCACACAAAATGTTTTCAGCATCAAGACCTTCAGATAATTGAATTCAGTCATGTTTTAATTTTTTAATAGCAGAAACAAAAGCTTTGATATTTTCAATGTTCATTATATATATATATATATATATATATATATATATATATATATATATATATATATATATTTATATATATATATATATATATATATATATATATATATATATATATATATATATATATATATAAATATATATATATATATATATATATATATATATATATATATATATTTATTTGTTTAAAATAAAAAATAATATTAAATTGAATTAACCAAAAATAATAAAGGTCATATCTTTCAGAAATCTGTAGATTTTGTAAAATTGAGTCATATGTTTACATGAATTATTTATAAAAAAAAAATCTGCAAAAATCTGAAATTAGGCCCAAAAGCAAAATAAAATTAATATTATTACGCTAACAAACAAAAATTAAAATAAATTATTATTTATATTAAAATCTGTAAATGTGAGAAAATTTATAATCGAGTCATATGTTTGTATGAATTATTTCAGAAATATGTAGATTTTTCTAAGACTGAGTCACATATTTACACGACTTATTTATTTGATATAACATTTAACCACGAAATATCTTCATTTTTTCTCCTACTCTACGAACGTATATACAAATTAATATATAATGTCTCCCCGCGCAGGTCCACAATATTACAATCTTAATTTGTGAGTTTGAAATTCATTCTTGACAATAACGGATTATGTACACGCAGGTAAACTTGATTTATTGGCTCAGATACAATCAGCCAGCCCTGCGGGAATTCGGTACTAGATGAGTATAATATATACCCCTGCTGAGCCTGCTTAGACTTAGATAGGTCAAAATGGTAGCTATTATCAATTATATCGCAAACTAGATTCAGTAAGATGGTGGATGTTATATTAACAATATTAGGCGAGATGTGACGACCTGTTCCATATGGATCATTATTATATTTGAGAATTACTGGGGGTGGAATTAATTTTTCCAGGAATTACATATTCATTTAAAGTGTTCATCAATAAGATCACTAACTGATTGTTTTAGCTCCTCGGAGTCAAATCCAGGTATTATAAATGTTGGTAGCTGTTCTTCTGTG
The DNA here is from genome assembly GCA_016746295.1 of Potamilus streckersoni. NCBI lineage: Eukaryota > Metazoa > Mollusca > Bivalvia > Unionida > Unionidae > Potamilus > Potamilus streckersoni. Next base: position 2,325,800 of record JAEAOA010001385.1, on the reverse strand, counting down.
TTTCCATAATATTTCATAATACTGTCTAAAATAATCGCTTATGACTTACACGTTGGATTTGGTCATCCTCATTAACTATATAAGAGCTAGAAAATCTATCTGCCGGCAAGTTTATTATTTTCTCTCTGTCAACAATAGCCTTATTTACGAATTCTAAGTCTGCTACAACTTGATTTAGATGTTGTATTGTTTCAATTATTTGATTTTTTAAATCATCGCTATAAAAAGTATTGATGCTAGAAAGTAAATTTTTACGATTATTAGACACGTGTTCGTGTTCAGATTTAATCGGTCTTGATAATGAGTTAATTTGCTCAACATCAAGTGTCGATATTCTTGCTAAACCCATCCTACTTTGAATGAAACTTAAAAAATAAGTATGATGTTATATAATTACGATAAGCTGCTGTAGTGCTCTCCATAAATGGAACTTTTTTTCTATATACTTGAAGTTGTATAAATTTCTTAACATCTATGTTGAAGTCGGATCGCTGTGGTTCTGGTGGAACTTGATAATCTGGCGCGACTTCAGGCCAACCTAGTCTTGATCTAATCGAATTCTGATAAATATCTACAGCATAATCAGGAGAATTTATTTCAATGTTGGTTCGTAAACAGTAATTGCTATTTTAGACTCTTTTCCGGTTAAGGATTTAATTCTGCACTGGAATTCCTCATTAATCTGTTCTAACTGATAACTGCCAGTTGGAATACTAACAACTTGCCAATCGGGAGTTCCATCAGATTTATTTTTATTTGCGAATACTAATGAATTATTTGGTTGTTGTCCACCAAATGGTTTTGATCTAATATTAGGCCAGCTATAATAAACACGTAACTGAGCTAATGTTATCTCTTTTAATAGAATTGCATTTGGAAAGTTAACGCTAAATTCAGGATTGGTCGAACTTATTGATATCATAGTAGTTTTTGAAGGAGTTGTATTAGCGACAATCTGCTGTAATAACTCTCTTGACGTTGTCAAGGACACAATATCTGAACGATGTTCAGACGCTGACATTATTGTTATTATTATTGTTTAATTCTCCATTTATTTTGTCAGCAGAATCACTAACAATTTTGAATGCTTCATCGTAGGTTTTAATTATCGTTACGATTTCCTCGTCACTTATTTTACCATCACTGAGATAAGTGGAAATATATCCAGATAGTTTAGAGTATGTTGCTGTTGCTGTGTGTAATTTTATCATATACTCCCGCAATTTATCATTCGTACATGTAGTTATCTTTTTAGCAATAGTATTAAAAATACCTGCTATAGTCGTTGAAGTTGAAACAATAATTGTTATAATTGCTGGAGCTGTCATCGTTAATGTTGATAATATTAATCCGGATCCAGCAACATTAGCAGAAACTGAATACACAATTATATCAATAACGACCATACGTCTACAATATTTTTTTACTTTTATTGTATAAAGGTCGATGATATTTTTTAGTTTGGTCAGGCATTCACATGCTTCATTATATCTATGACGATGAACGTCGATAGATGACGTAGTTATTTGATCCATTATACTAAAATGTTGAATTGTTAATTCAGCTACAAATTCCAAACACCAACTATAACCGACTTCGACTGGAATTGTATTAACAAGTTTAAGTGTAAATGTTTCTTCAATACCATTTAATAATTGGAGTCTGTTTATCATCGACGTATTTTTTTTGTAGCATCATTATCTGCAGTTGGATTTCCAAGATCTGTAATTTTATTTTTGTTCATAATAACGTCTCCATTATTTCACCGCCAGCTTTTTTTAATAAAATCATTGATTTAACAGAATCCCGTATTTTACCCTGATCAGTAAAAGTTACGATATTATCATCAACTGCATTCGTGTAAGTACGTCTGGTAGTTGTATATTGCGTGTCTTTAATCGTCCATGTTTGTCCTGAAAAATAACCACTTCATTTTGATCCACATTTGTAATATTTAATAAATCATCAATCTCATTTCTAAGTTGATCGAGGGTTGCATATTTATATAAATCACCTTGCTGTTGAGCTTTACTACGAGCAGATCTTCCATAAATATCTACCATTATATTTTACTGATGTTTGTTTAAATATGACAATGTGGTATATTCATGCACGACTTTATGAGGTGGTTTTCTTGGCGATGCCATGGATAGAGCATTAACTACAGTAAGTACTTCTCGACCACATATTGGTGGATCAGTTAATGTTTGTGTAGGTCACGTTTAATACCAGATTGCTGCAGTATTATTACTGACATACTGAATAAATTCTTTTGGTGGCGCTAATCCATATGAATCAAAATAAATAATTCCACGTGGATCAATTGCATACGCCACCCAATGGGTACCTGGTCCAGAATTTTTATCGAGATTTATAATATCTGTTTCAGTATTGTTTGCTTGTTTTGGTAATTGATCACGCATGAAAACACCTCTAATGTTTTTTATTTTTAATTTTTTAACAGCATCGAGTAAATCAAAATTAGACATAGGCGATATCAGTAAACTTTCCCTGGAAGTCTTAGACCTTTTCCGTACCACGAAGGCGGGATCCCTGGTAATCTGAGACCTTTTCCCTTTTTTTAGATGTTCGTTTGTTTTATTCCCTGTCCGGTCGCTTTCTTTAATGCCATTCCAGCGGCTGTTCCAACAGCGCCTAATGCAGCGGCTTTTGCAACAGCTGGGGCTGCAGCGGCTATTAATAATGATATAGCTGCGAGAAGGGGAAATATACCACCAGGTTTAAATGTATCCTTAATAGCTGCCGCAGAAAGATCAAATTTGACACCTTTACTTGATTTTTTTGCTTTATTAACGTTTTTGAATTGATGATCGGTGAACGATAATTTATTTGAACCACTCATGTGTTCCTTTTTTAATGATATTGTTATTCCACAGTTATTATTGGATGCTGATTGCAGTCTTTTTTCTGACCAGTAGTCAGGGTAACATTAACGTGATTATATGACATTTAAAATAATGATAAATGATCTAATTACACATTACATATTTTCTACTGGAGCACCAACGACTCTCCTTCGTCCACCAACACCTTCTATGAGCATTGATTTATCGCTAAGTATAACAGCAATTGCTCTGTAATTATCAATAGCTCCTCTATTAACACTAACTCGAAAATGTATATCGACAACTGATTGTCTGTTCAAATCTAAATGTTCGAGCGAAAAGTAATAAATAGGATATAGGCTTGTAAAATCTAGTTGTGATATTTGTAATCCAATATCAACATTTTGATCACGGCCCATGAACGACATAAGACGATGGTATGCACGTGCTACATGATTTTGATCAAAAGTAATATATCCTCAAATGGTCCTTGATGTCCATTTATCCTTAACGAAACCTCAGAAACACCGAGTTTATCAAATATCATAATACTACGCGTTTGATCATTTACTCGTGAAGCATTTTGTAATACAATAAATATGTGTCTTGGTGCAGAAACACCTTGCTGAGAGGCTATCTGCCAGGTAAATAAACCATTAATATTACTCTGGATAGCATCTGTGGTCTTTTTCAGCCATGATAGCATTGATTTACCACCTTGATTCATAAAAGATAATAATCGTTGTTCTTCATGTATTGATGGGGTCATCCAGAGACCAAGTTTTGTAAGAATTACCATACCAGCATCACCAGCGGGTCTCCATATTGCGTAATCATCTGCAGCTTTTCGTACTAGTACAACTGTATGTTTGGCTCCGAAAATATCTTTTCTGACATTTCTACAAAATCCAAAAATATGTGCTAGTGGAATTGCACACGAAAATATTCTTCTATTTCCTTTTAACATCGATCGACGTGATCTAAATCCTAAGTTGAAATCAGGATCTATATTAATAATCATTCTCTCTACGTCTGCTGGGCCGTTTCTAGCAAAAACCTGTGGTCGTCCTATTTCTTATTGTTGATATTCTGGAGAATCAGAGGTATCTTTTACAAACAACATTTACGGACCAGCTGATCTTGAATAATCGTCGCTGTATCTTGCAAGACCAAGTATGGTTGTAGCTACGTCAACATCATTTTGAATTGATTCAATATTTTTTCCGTCAATCATGTACGTAGCGCTATCAAACAATGCCATAATACCTTTATTAACAAAACCAACACTCATTTCAGCTGCATATTCAGCATTAACTGTTTTTAATATTTCACCTTCGACTTCAATAAAAGCTTCTGAGGGCAGAAAATATCTACTTGTATCATGAACCTGGAGTTCAATTTTTCCTCGTTGATTTGGAATTCGTGCTTCATAAGAATAATACTGATAATCGTGTATAGACTCATCTTTGAGAACTGGTGCGTCCATGTCAAACGCGGGGTCACTCATACGCTTGAACATATTTATTATAATTATTATCGTCTAAAACGAAGACCATTTCGGGAAGTGAGACCACTTCCTGCTCTCAGGCTAGCGGTTACGTTATTCTCTTTTTCTGATAAAGGTATATCAGCCATAGATGGCATCGCCATTGCTGCTAGTTTTTGATTAGCGGCTTGATTTATTATTTTATTTTCACTTGCGGGCATCACTTCAGTACTGGGTAATTTCACCGACTGAGATCGGACAGGTTGTGGTCTGTGTATTAATCGTGTTAGTCTATCTTTGATCGCCGAGAATGCTTTACTGGCAAGATTACCATCAACACCTATACCTTTTTCACTAACAACATCAATAGCTTTCATACCCATTTGCTTTGAAATTGGTATTGCTTTTGGGGTTAGTCTTTTAAACAAACCATGAACAATATCTCCTAACCCATCTCCGTAGGTTGCCCTGTAAATCGGTATTCGAGAATTAATTACCCTGACCATGGTTGGTCCACCTTGAATATTGTATATTATTATTTTATTATTAATTGACTTTATCACTAATTGTATCTAATCACTGTGACTTAGTCGCTGTGACTTAGTCACTATAATAGTCATCGGCAATTTCATTAATAAGTGATCGAGCAGCAGGGAGGGCGAACCCTACAAATTTTTGCGACAAAATCGATTAAAGCCTCAGAATGCCCAATAGAGCCTTCCTACGAAATCTCATATTTCAACCACAAAAAAATAAAGACCCCATTTTACAAATGGAGCCTTAGCGAATTTTGTCGTAAATATGTTGTAATAACCACCCTCAAATTGCTGCCAATAATTGCTATCATCTACGTCGCAAATATGTTGTCATAGCCCTCCCCCCGCTGGAAGGATTTCAGGGTTAATACAAATGATTTAACCCAATATTTGATCAAGTCCAATACGATATCTTGACCGAGGGTCGTGTAAATTTATTTTTATAAATCCATGTGGGACTGACTGAGCATGACTAAAGTAATTTTTGAATCCATTGAAGTCCATATCAGAACACCATGTCTGCCAAATATTTCGTAGCGTATGTATATCAACGCCGTTGAGCACAGCAAGAATATTGCAGTTATCGCGAATCACTTTTGGAATCTGAGTGTAGCGTTGAGTGACATATATCACGTCAGTGTTTTTATGCCTACCTCGTGAAAATATTCTAGCAGGGTTTTTTTGATTATCTAACATCACATCATCGTACACTACAAGATTGTTTATGTCTCCATCGAGGTCATCTACGCTAGGCGCATCATCAATATCTGTTATAAAGTCGATTACACTTTCACCTTTAATTTCTGATGCATTCTCATTATAATATTTTAGCACTTCATAGCACCGTTGATCATCTACGGATGGAGCAACTAAATATAATTTATCCCACTTCATAAATCGCATTATCAAATTAAGCAGCAATTGTGTTTTACCCGATCCAGATGGTCCGATTATAATGGCACGGACATAATTCTGTAGAGCTGCGTGGTGTTTCACCGGTTCTCTTCTTTTAGTCGCTGAAAAATCAATTATATTCATAACGCTATATATAAATTATGGATCTAAATTGTGTTAAATATAAACAGCGTACTAGTACAAATGATGCGACGACGATTAAAACTAAAAATAACAGATCGGTACTTACTGGTAAGTGTGTAACATGTGGTACAAAAAAATTTTGATTTATTTCTTTAAAAAAAAAGCGACACGGAGGTGATATCGCAGCCAAAATGGGAAGACTCCCCGGAACCCCATGGACAAAATACCCTGGAGGAAAACACCTACCAGGATATAGCTACTGTGGTCTCGGAACGAGATTAGATCTCAGACTTGATAATCAAAATCAGCCCCGGCCTGGTGAATATCCGATAAATGCTATTGATAAGGCATGTCATGCTCATGATGTTGCATATAAAAGCAATAACTTGCAACAAAGATATCTCATTTTTAGTGATATCTTATTTTGCCACCGTGAGAAGCTATGGATGTGGTATTATTGTATTATTTTATTGCTGATATTATTACATGAATATTGGCGGTATTTGAGTGGTAAATATTTATACATTTTTATCCTCTTGGTAACTATTTTCTTTTTTGCATTAATATTGTAATAATCCTAGGGCATGTAATATTTGCACTTATGTCTCCATTTACAGCTTTGTTAGATTTTAGTGATCATTTTTTGACCATAGTGAGCCGGTGTTTGAATGTAATTTCTCATCCCCGAATAAAGACCCAATTCTAGAAACAGACGTCATAATGTAAAGCATTTACGAGAGTTTATGAAGCACGTCACTCCTTCGCCATGCTCTAGCCAATCTGGACCAACAGGAAACTACGCCTCAACACCAAGATATGCATATTCAACACCAAGGTGAAGACAGTTTTGCTATACGGCGCTGAATCATGGAAACAAAGAAAGGCGCTGGACCAGAAGCTCAAAGTCTTCAACAACAAGCGTTTGAGACAGATCCTTAACATTTGGTGGCAGGAACTGAGAACTGTAACCATCTCTAGAAGGAAATGGCAATTGGTGATCCACACTTGGAGAAAAGGTAGCAGTAATATCGCGAAGCAGTCCCTAGAGTGGAATCTCCTAGGGAAGAGATATAGGGGACGTTCTCACAAGGCATGGAGAAAAACACTCGATGCTTCGCTGGAAACCATGAAACTATCGTAGGGAGAAGCAAAGAAAGTGGCACACGACAGGGGCCGATGAAGGGCATAGGTGGACGCCCTATTTAACAACTAAACATCAAGAGGATTAAACACAAATTTAAATTTTGACAGCATATATCGATTTTGTACAATGAACCGTCCCTCATTTCCAGACATAGGGAATTCTCTAAATGTTTTATGTATACACGTTTAGTAATTTCAGATAGCAATAATTATTAGTATTAGTTTTTTTGAACGTGTTTTACGTGAAATACTAATAATCGGTGTAGAAAGTCATACTTATGAATAATATAAATCTGAAACAAGGAGACTCGTACGAGAGTAAAATTTAATTTTCGTGTGTTTAGTCATTGCGTGATTAGAGAAACAATTACTGAAGTATGTGCGCGTTCAAGAACCTTTACATGAATACAACTGTTTTGAGATCCGCCGGAAGCATAGACATGCTCACGCTCCGGATGAGAACCTTTATGTGTAAAATTGTACATGACAGTTTCAATTTTTTCATCGATTAATCCCATTTAGTGTCATCATATATCACCTGCTATGAATCACCTATTATGTGCTATGTTATTTAACATTTTATGTATTATAGTATTTGACCTCTTATCTACTGTAGTATACTATAACAAAAACATTCCTCTATAACAAAAACATTTTTGTTTCTTTAAAGTCATTGATTTTATCTTAATATGTGATGACGAGATCCGAGGATAAAATTGAGTGTATGTTGCGGAAGTATGCATTTCCCCATTACACCTAAAGAATGAAGGGCTTATGTCAATAACTCTTGATCCTCCGACAAGTCTGAAAATAAACAGAAATTGCTTGAAGATAACATTTACTCAATTATTTTACAATATTTTACAATATTATGTTTATTTTAACGGGACAAACATGCAAAACTGAAATTCGCGCAGACTCCGTATATAACTTGATATATATATATATATATATATATATATATATATATATATATATATATATATATATATATATATATATATATATATATATATATATATATATATATATGTATATATATATACACATATATATATATATATATATATATATATATATATATATATATATATATATATATATATATATACATATATATATATATATTTATATATATATATATATATATATATATATATATATATATATATATATATATATATATCTCTTTTTCTGAACATTTGTACCTTTATTTTTTACTCGTTATAAAGAAATTTATGAAAAACCGATCATCTCTCCCGATCCGTCTTGAATAAACTAACGCACTTCCCTCCCCCTGAAAAATTAGCGGATGTGACGTCATTTGAGACACTGTGCACGCTGGCATTGTTGATAACAGCCCAGAAGTCTGCTGTTTTATCAATAAAGCACGACAAAATTTTTGACTACGTGAAATCACCTAACGGTATTATATCTTATATTACCGTTAATGTAATTTCATGTAGTCAGAACGTCACATCCTGCTTGTATGAAAGGGAGAGAACAACTTGAGAGGTAGGTTCTTTCCATTTGATCTCGGAATTCAACGCAATTTTATTATTAAATATCTGTGCAAATACAATAAATGCAAAGAAAAAAATAGTCATGATTGATCCTATACACAAACTACTACTTTTGCAGGTTAGGGTGTTTGTCCCCTTTAAGGCGTTTAGTGTGAACCAGTTATGGTTCTCTAAACAGGTATGTATTGTTCACCCATTTCTAGATTGGTTCACATTTTCCGGTATAATTAGTATTACGAGTCATGCAGGAGACCGCCCCGGAGGTTATTCCACGGCCATGACCCAGCTCGCAGGGATTGTGTGTATAATATGTGTGTCTGTGTGTGTGTGTGTGTGTGAGAAAGAGAGAGAGAGAGAGAGAGAGACAGAGACAGAGAGACAGACAGACATACATATTTTGATTATCAATATTATTTTCCATCTCGAAACCAAAAAAAAGCGGGATGGGACAGAAGGGGGCTAGGAAATGCAGTCGCAGATTGTGTATGTTATATTTGCCAAGCTCGGTTTGGTGAAACGGTCAGGCAATTAATTATCGTGCCGATCCACTGCGGCTTTGTCCGGCTTTTATTACTCTTCAATGATGCGTGTATTTCTCGTATACGGGATCTATTTGTAATGTTACAGAAATATATAATATAGACAACAACCTGGTGTACACGTTTATGTGTTATTCTCAGTTATCAATGAATCACTAATGATTCCCAAAGAAAGAAAACCCAGATGAAATTGTAATTACGCAGCTTTCAAACTTATTTAATTAAAAAGATTGAAAAACTAAGCCTCTTTTTATACAGGTATTCACGCTGTTTTTGGTATTTTCTAAGCGTGAGTAAACAATACCTTGTGGTAATGTGTTATTTAAACCAAAACAGGAACTTTTAATGAATGTAAGACAAATTAAACGCAGTGCTCAAATTGTGTTGATTTGTACAGGGTGTTCCATAACTTAATGTATATACTTTTGTACATTCTGTATAATGGAGCTCCCACAAATGTGCTCCAAGTTCAGTTTTCTTAAATTTCAGCAATTTGCATCTTTAGCGACAATCGTATGAACAGCCACAAGCAATACTTATTACAAGTTCAGTACTTTTTTAACTTTTACAACTTGAATAGTAAATGAGTGTAAAACCGAAACAGATTTCCCTTCATCTTTTCTTTCTCACTCCGTTCACTGTCGTTACCTTATGTCTTCAATTGTTCTTTGTATTTCAAATATTACTTTAGTTTTATTGTCAATTTTTTCCATTACATATACTGATCAAATGAAAATAAGAGTTGCAAAGTTTTGTCAGGTGGAACATTGCATGAGGAAAACAATTCTACTATATATGTTGAACAATAACCCCTTTTGTAGTAGAAGAAAAACCCAAGTAATACTGCAGAGGTGACAACTAGACAATGAACGGTCCTGGCTCTTTCTTAGTGAACGCGTGAAATGATGGATAAAATAACTAGAAAGGTATTTATAGTACAAAGATGCTACAACATAATGTCTAAAATACACCTGCCAACTACAAGTGTAATCTAACCGGCTAAAACACTTATATTCAGTTTGATTGCTGAGCGCATTTAACCGATTTTATATTGTATAGTTCCCTCTATTTCCAAAAGAAAAAAAACTATAATCCTTGACAAGAACCGATCCACGATTGTTTTGATTGGTACATCGCCATGCTGTATGTCGACTAGTCGCCTTTGCTTAATGAAGTTTAAACTATAATGTATACTCTAATATACATATAATGCACAAGAAATCATTTATTAAACTCCGTCAAGCTCATGGTTCATCAGCAGTTCTAACAGTCCTGGTCTTTTTGAGTACGAGTAGCGAAGTTCATGTTGGGTGTTGTAGTTAATTATTAAATCATCTTTAAAAAATGTGGTCGAAGACTAAAAAGCGGAAGTAATAGTGCTATTAATTGAATGAAAATGAGTAATTAAGTAAATATATAATTTTGAATAATGTTTCTTTCTCGTTTTGTTAAATAACGTGTTATAAACCATACTATTTAAAACGCTAATGATTATGCTTATTTGTGTTGAGTATAATCTTAGGTGTTGAAATTCATCAATCGCAAAATTAATGATAGACCAAAGTGGTGTTATATATAAAATTTTATTCTGTAATCGGTTGTTAAAGTTACATATGCGTATCGTACGTAAATCTTTGCAAGGCTATTTCAATTTTTTATACCTTGACGTAAATAATAACAGCAATTAAAACGAAGATACATTTTAAATAATGAATACACCACCAAAACAGCCATGTCATTTTAGCTCCTTTGCATATGTTATGCAAGTGGCTAGGAACGTTTTGATGAGCGATGATATTGCAGTAAATTAAACGTTTATAAACATAATGCTGAAATTAATGCAAACCTCAATAGTTTTGTGTCATTCAATTTGCGAAGTATGATAACCTGCAAATAAATGTGCTCGTCATAATTGTCTTTTCTTTAAATCTTCATCTTATCCCATAAACATAAGTCACAGAAAAGTATGTGGTCTGTAGTATGTATTCGACAAGAAACCGATGCTTCCTTTGAAATGATTGATATGATGAAATTAGAGAGAGAGAGAGAGAGAGAGAGAGAGAGAGAGAGAGAGAGAGAGAGAGAGAGAGAGAGAGAGAGAGAGAGAGAGAGAGAGAGAGAGAGAGCACTGCCTTAACAATTTGTAAACTCTTTTGATGAGAAACTTGGGACCAAAGAGAATGGCGGAGGTTGGCATTAGGAGAAAAAGTTTGCAGAAATTGAAATTACAAGTCGCCGTTCGTACTTGTATGGTCACTAATATTCGTATGATATATAAAATCTTATTCATTACTGTGCCGTTATCAATTTAGAAGGTATGCAAATTAATTCAGCATTTCAACCAGTTTTGGTATCGGGTGTCAAAAACAATTACCGAATGAATTGAAGTAGTCCTATCGATGACGTTGTGAATGGAACATTGATGGACTATTTATGAAGACTGAATAATTTTAATTAACCAACCATCAACGTTAATGAATGAAATAATGAACATAAAAGGACAATCTTTTGAATATATTTTGGCGTTATTGGTGATGAGCTACAAGGAATTATAACCCTAGTGTCATTTATTTTTATCAGCGTATTGGGCAATATTGCTAGCAAAGAAACATTTGAGCCAACTTGAAATATAAGAGTCCTTGATAACAACTTGTTTTCGATATTTGCTATACCAAATGGGAATTCATTACAAAAACAATTTTGTTAGAGGAAGAAGAGTAAGACAAATAGCTTGGTGACACTTTACACAGAAGAAACCAACAAAATATTCCTGTGATTGTACAAAAATCGAACAGCGGATATCGAGAATAGTAAGTACAGGAGTTATTAGTGACAGACATAATTTCTCAAATGTCACTATACCAGGTGTGATCATTTTTAGTGATATTTTATTTTGCCACTGTGAGAAGCTAGGGATGTGGTATTATTTTATTACTGATATTATTACATGAATATTGGCGGTATTTGAGTGGTAAATATTTATACATTTTTATCCTCTTGGTAACTATTTTCTTTTTTGTATTAATATTGTAATAATCCTAGGGCATGTAATATTTGCATTTATGTCTCCGTTTACAGCTTTCTTAGATTTTAGTGATCATTTGTTGACCACGGAGAGCCGGTGTTTGAAAGTAATTTCTCATCCCCGAATAAAGACCCAATTCTAGGAACAGACGTCATAATGTAAAGCATTTACGAGAGTTTATGAAGGACGTCGCTCCTTCGCCATGCTCTAGCCAATCTGGACCAACAGGAAACTACGCCTCAACACCAAGATATGCATATTCAACACCAAGGTGAAGACAGTTTTGCTATACGGCTCTGAACCATGGAAACAAAGAAAGGCGCTGGACCAGAGGCTCAAAGTCTTCAACAACAAGCGTTTGAGACAGATCCTTAACATTTGGTGGCAAGAACTGAGAACTGTAACCATCTCTAGAAGGAAATGGCAATTGGTGATCCACACTTGGAGAAAAGGTAGCAGTAATATCGCGAAGCAGGCCCTAGAGTGGAATCCCCTAGGGAAGAGATATAGGGGACGTTCTCACAAGGCATGGAGAAAAACACTCGATGCTTCGCTGAAAACCATGAAACTATCGTAGGGAGAAGCAAAGAAAGTGGCACATGACAGGGACCGATGGAGGGCATAGGTGGACGCCCTATTTGACAACTAAACAGGAAGAGGATTAAACAAAAAATAAAATTTTGACAGCATAAATTGATTTTGTAAAATGAACCCTCCCTCATTTCCTGAGATAGGGAATTCTCTAAATGTTTTATCTATACAAGTTTAGTAATTTCAGATAGCAATAATTATTAGTATTAGCTTTTTGAACGTGTTTTACGTGAAATACTAATAATCGGTGTAGAAAGTCATACTTATGAATAATATAAATCTGAAACAAGGAGACTCGTGCAAGAGTAAAATTTAATTTTCGTGCGCTTAGTCATTGCGTGATTAGAGAAACAATTACTGAAGTATTTGCGCGTTCAAGAACCTTTACATGAATACAACTGTTTTGAGATCCGCCGGAAGCATAGACATACTCACGCTCCGGATGAGAAACTTTATGTGTAAAATTGTACATGACAGTTTCAATTTTTTCATCGATTAATCCCATTTAGTGTCATCATATATCACCTGCTGCGAAGCACATATTATGTGCTATATTATTTAACATTTTATGTATTATAGTATTTGACCTCTTATCTACTGTAGTATACTATAACAAACACATTCCTCTATAACAAAAACATTTTTCTTTCTTTAAAGTCATTGAATTTATCTTAATATGTGATGACGAGATCCGAGAATTAAATTGAGTGTATATTGCGGAAGTATGCATTTCCCATTCTACACCTAAAGAATGAAGGGCTTATGTCAATAACTCTTGATCCTCCAACAAGTCTGAAAATAAACTGAAATTGCTTTAAGATAACATTTACTCAATTATTTTACAATATTTTACAATATTATGTTTATTCAAAGGGGACAAACATGCAAAACTGAAATTCTCGCAAACTCCGTATATAACTTGATATATATATATATATATATATATATATATATATATATATATATATATATATATATATATATATATATATATATATAAGGAACATTTGTACCTTTATTTTTTACTCATTACGAAGAAATTTATGAAAAACCGATCATCTCTCCAGATCCGTCTTGAATAAACTAACGCACTTCTCTCCCCCCGCCCTGAACAATTAGCGGATGTGACGTCATTTGAGACACTGTACACGCTGGCATTGTTGATAACAGCTCAGAAGTCTGCTGTTTTTTCATAAAGCACGACAAAATTTTTGACTACGTGAAATCACCTAACGGTATTATTTTTTATATTACTGTTAAGGTAATTTCATGTAGTCAGAAATTTCGTCGTACTTTATTGAAAAAAAAAACGTGCAGACTCCTATAATAATACAGTCAATCATTCTATGAGTTGGCTGTACTTGAATGTTTAAATTATGTCGACTGTCAGCGATGACAGTGATGTGGATGACAATCCAGAAGTAGAATATTTCATTACCATCCAGCCTTATATGTATGAACCGGAGACAAATTCGTGTGATAGATACGTACAGGAATCGTCATGTTCTGACAATGACGATGATTATAAACTACCTTTATTTTTAAATACCAAACTAAATAGCAGTATAATATCTAATCAATAAACCGGGTAGGGAGAGGGCTATAATTTTCTTTTATTTTTGTTTCATTAATTCTCCTTCTTTATTTTCATTTTCTTTTAAGTCAAAACAATTTAGTATTACAGATCAGAGTTTTTCTTGCCAGTTTTTTTCGGGGGTGAGGCTAGAAATTGGTTTTCACTTTCTATAGCCTGGATAAAACCAACAGCTATTGATATGGACTTGTACTTGTCATAATTGTATGAATGCTTGTCAAAGAAATGGACATTTAAAATATCAAACAGGCAACAGTTTTGTTTTCAAATAATATTAGCCTTTTTTCCACACATGTGCTTGTGTAGTAAATTTGTTCCAATGTCCAACCAAGAATGGAATATTTGTTGCCAATCTCAATAGCTCTTGGAAGAGAAAATATGTGCGGGTGTGTATGTGTGTGTGTGTGTGTGTGTGTGTGTGTGTGTGAGAGAGAGAGAGAGAGAGAGAAGGGGGGGAACATGTTTCACCGCCACCTCTTCCAAGGCACCATAAACCAATCTGTTAAAAAATAAATACCACGTAGCCATGTATAAAGTGATTGAATTGTTGTGCGCGGAATTTAACGCATTTTTAATAGTAAATGTTTGTGCAAATACAATAAATGCAAAGAAAAAAGATAGTCATGATTGATCCTAAACACAAACTACTACTTTTGCAGGTTAGGGTGTTTGTCCCCTTTAAGGCGTTTAGTGTGAACTAGTTATGGTTCTCTAAACAGGTATGTATTGTTCACCCATTTCCAGATTGGTTCACATTTGCCGGTATAATTAGTATTACGAATCATGCAGGAGATTGCACCGGAGGTATTCCACGGCCATGACCCAGCTCGCAGGGATTGTGTGTATAATATGTGTGTCTGTGTGTGTGTGTGTGTGAGAAAGAGAGAGAGAGAGAGAGAGAGACAGAGAGACAGACAGACATACAGATTTTGATTATTAATATTGTTTTCCATCTCGAAACCAAAAAAATGCGGGATGGGACAGAAGAGGCTAGGAAATGCAGTCGCAGATTGTGTATGTTATATTTGCCAAGCTCGTTTTGGTGAAACGGTCAGGCAATTAATTATCGTGCCGATCCACTACGGCTTTGCCCGGCTTTTATTACTCTTCAATGTTGCGTGTATTTCTTTTATACGGGATTTATTTGTAATGTTACAGAAATATATAATATAGACAACAACCTGGCGTACACGTTCATGTGCTATTCTCAGTTATCAATGAATCATCAATGATACCTGAAGAAAGGAAACCCAGATGAAATTGTAATTACGCAGCTATCAAACGTATTTAATTAAAAAGATTGAAATCTAAGCCTCTTTTTATACAGGTATTCACGCTGTTTTTGGTGATTTGTAAGCGTGAGTAAACAATACCTTGTGGTAATGTGTTATTTAAACCAAAACAGGAACTTTTAATGAATGTAAGACAAATTAAACGCAGTGCTCAAATTGTGTTGATTTGTACAGGGTGTTCCATAACTTAATGTATATACTATTGTACATTCTGTATAATGGAGCTCCCATAAATGTGCTCCAAGTTAAGTTTTCTTAAATTTCAGCAATTTGCATCTTTAGCGACAATCGTATGAACAGCCTCAAACATAACTTATTAAAAGTTCAGAACTTTTATAACTTTTACAACTTGAATAGTAAATGAGTGTAAAACCGTAACAGATTTCCCTTCATCTTTTCTTTCTCACTCCGTTCACTGTCGTTACCTTATGTCTTTAATTGTTCTTTGTATTTCAAATGTTACTTCAGTTTTCATTGTCAATTTGCTATTAATCACGCAATTTTACTATAGAACAAAGTGTATATATGATGTGCAATGTTTCCTGTTTGATTCTAAAATGTGGCATTATAATAATAAATATGTTTAAAATAGTTAATTGAATAGCTATAAATAAATGACTCAGTTTCACAATATCTAAAAATCTCGTTCTTGAGTTATCTCGCAATTCCACAACGAGGCGCTCCCTGATAGGAGATTTACAATCAAATTATTAAATATCGACTACAGCACAGAGGATTTAAAATGTTTAACTGTTAATAAAATAAAAGAAATCTTAAATCTGGACAATAATATTTTCAAAGGCCAGACGGCCATGCTAGCATAGCATACCTACGCCCTAGTTTTCAGGAAAAAGAGCAACTTGAATTTAAAAAATAACATGTAAGTGTGATGTTGACATCCAACATATAAGTCTGTTATGACTCTTCAAAGTCGCTCAATGGACTGAAGATTTTTGTTTTAAATTATCAGAAATAATAAGAGGTTAAATAATATATTACATAAATGACTATTTAATAGAGAAAAGGAAAAGAGCGATAATATGAACAAAATTTAGAAAAATAGATTGCATTTTCATTTATCCATGAAAGGCCTATGAATTGAGATTAAAGTTTTAAGAAACAAAGACCTTATTTGAGTATGTGAAAAAAGATTGCATTCATGAAAATAATAAAACTACAGAATAATGTTATTTTAAATTAAAATACACAAACTGTAAAATAATATTATTAAAATAAAATACAAAACCTACAGAACCATATTATTTAAATTTAAAATACCAAGAATTTATAAATATGTTACTATGACTAAAATATTAAACCACAGAGCAATGCTACTTTAGTTAATAAACCAATGCAATTGAATAACATTATTTTCAACTAAAAGAATTCAGACAATAATATAATCTTATTCTAAACAAAAATTATCAGCCTTGGATCCATGACTCAGAGGATTTAGGGTTAACACTTAAATTTGTCCATTAGTCAGAGACTTGTAGATTTCACAACATGCTTCAAATTGATATTAATCTCATGGGAATAAACGAATATTTTTAAAACTTTAAATTCTGCAGAAGGGGAAGAAGTCTGGCTGCTTGCTACCTTCTGAATCTGCAATGATATAGTTTGTTTTTCCACTGATTGTTGCAAAATTCTATTTAAACAACATACTGATATACACTTTGAAAGCTAAGCTGTATATACTTTTAAAATATGATTTGACAAATATTATTAAAACTTAAAAAAAGAACTTACTTAAATTGGTTAGTTCAAAATAATAAAGAATATATTGTAATACAAATATTAAGCATAAGACAAATTTGTAAGAGAAATTTGTTATTTGTTTTCTGTGTATTCTATTGTTTATCTTATTCATTTTTAGCAAACATCTTGGGGAATATGTTTATTATTATTATTATTATTATTATTATTATTATTATTATTATTATTATTATTATTATTATTATTATTATTATTATTATTATTATTATTCACTTGCCCCGCTCCACGGATTTCACATCTAAACATATTTTGGCCTCCATAATCATTCCTTCAACAATAATAGAGTAATAATAATAATAATAGAAGGAAATAATTTTTCTACTAAGACTGCCGTGCGACTACCTTTTTGTAACAGATTATGGGTTTGTGTTAGATGAAAGGCTAGAAAATGGGTATTGGAAATTACTATGTCCATCCGTTCTTCAAGGAATTTATGAAAAACTTCATTCTGATCTAATAATTGTCCTGAAAACCTTTGTCAAATATTATTTCTCTGTATGTCTGTCTATCTCAGTGTAGAGTTCTGGTTATAACAAAAACTAAAACGTTCGACACATGCAAGGATGATCCGTTACTATTTGAAAGCAAAAGGTGAACGTAATGAATTTAACTTTCTTTTCATATTTGGAATGATCTAATTACTAGTCAGTAACGACTCTAGAAATAACCACATAATTCCAATTACTAAGAATTGGCTAAATGACCTTTGTTGCTGTATTTACATTTTATTTACATCACATGCCAATATCACCGACATGTATTTGGTTGCATTTGTTGGTTGAATCTTTACGGCGCACCAGCACAAAGAGGCCATTTTGCACCATACAAACGGTTATATCTTTTATTATGCACAAATGCTAAAACGGTTGTGTATCGGCCCGCGATTAAAAACCAAATAGCTAACGGTAAAACGTTAAAAAAGGCAACCATGATAACCAAATAAAGCTTCCTGATCAACGGGGATTGGAAATAATGTATGACAACGAAAACATATGTAAGGTAATTAAAATTTAGCGACCGTTCATACATAGTACATAAAAATGTTTAAGATGATAACATAAAAGTTATAACTTATGAGATATGTTTACTTCCTTAAGGAAGTCTACAACATAAAAAATACTAACTGTATCAGAGAGCTCCTTCAAGTCTTGCACTTTCTAATATGATTACGTATAGATTGGAGGTCGAAACACTCCAGCATAAAATGCTTAACTATGATTGGTTCATTGCAAGATACGCATTTTGGTGGGTCTTCTCCTTTTAGTATGTAGGAGTGGGTTAATTAAGTATGGCCGATTCCTATTCTAGAAATGACTACCTACTCCATACGGTCGGCTCTGTAGGAAGGAGTCCATTCTCATAGGGTTGGCTTGATGGCATTAAGTTTATTATTCACGGCATCATTATATGATGCCTGCCATTTTTGACGTAAACAGTCTTTGATACAACGTTTAAAATCAGTATATGGTATTTTAAAACCAGACGGATCTAATGATAGGGCCATTTTAGCAGCGCTGTCTGCTTTATCGTTACCTGTAATTCCAACATGGCTGGGTAACAAACAGTATACTATATTATACGAGGTACTCAAGTCAGTATGTTTAACGAGAATATTAGCCAATAGTGGATTCTCCAGTTTTTTATTATTTAGTGAGTGAAGTACTGATAGTGAGTCATAGAAGATTATGATGTTTAAAATACGCTTGATAGCAATGTATTGCAAAGCAAGGTCTATTGCTCTGGTTTCGGCTGAAAACAATTGACGTACCATTTGGCAAGCGAACTTTGTGTGTTTTCCACTTACGAAGGCTGCAGCAGCATTTTCCTTACTTTTTGATCCATCGGTATATATTTTTGTATACTTTTCAAATTGTGAGAGGAGTTCATGGTAAGAGTTGTGGAAAATGGAAGGGTTTGTCTCCGATTTTTTTCCATCATGTAACGTGAAAAGTATACTTGGTTGCTGTAGTAGCCATGGTGGTGTTGCTTTCAGAACTTTTGAAATAACAATTCAGGTACTTTCGAGAAATTGTGATATTCTAATGCCAAATGTAGGTATGACCTTTGGTTTATTGTCATATAAGCTTTTATATTTTGGTTCAAAAATTGACGAAAAAGCTAAGGTTCAGAGGGCTGTATCTTAATTTGAAAGAATATTGTGCGGCAAGCATTTCTCTACGTTGTGATAAGGGTGGTTCATCTGCTTCAGCGAGTAGGCTTTCAAATGGGGATGTCTTAAATGCTCCCAGGGCAAGTCTTATTCCCTGATGATGGATTGGATCAAATATCTTCAAATAGGACTTCCTTGCTGAACCATCGACAGCGCAACCATAGTCTAATTTGGAGCGGATAAACGTTTTGTATAATCTGATTATGACTCTCCTATCAGCACACCAGTCAATGTGAGCTATTACTTGAAGTAAATCAAGAGATTTCAAACATTTAGCTTTCATATGTTTCAGGTGTGGAATATCAGTCAGTTTTCTATCGGAAATAGTTCCTAAAAATTTCATTTCCTCAACAACTGGAATAGGTGTTAGTTCCAGCGTGAGTTTAGGTCCATCGTGATGTCTTCGTAACTGTCAGAAATGCATAAAGACAGGTTTTGATTTCGAGAATTTGAAGCCATTAGTATTGGCCCAATTTTGAGTTTTGTTTACATTTTGCTGTAATTGTCTTTCGATTGTATGCATGTGCTTAGATTTTTAACATATTAAAAAGTCATCATTGAAGATTTCCAGAAGAACTGTCAAGGATGGTTCTGGAAGGTGTTTTAAAAACTTGTAATGTATTTCGTCGGGCACTGCGGATGTATCATTGGCCTTATTAAAGGATTCCATAAGTTCCGACAATGAAAACGATTGGTTTTATTTGATGTGAATTTTAACCGTGCTTTTTCTTTTTGAGTTTCAAGTCTTCGGAAAGCTTCAGAATAATTAGTCGATGAGATTTTGAGAAACAATCAGTAAGTAATTAGCTATTTCATGCTTGTTTTTATAATTGATGTTATTTAGCTTCAGGTGTTGGAGGCAATTGTATTTTCCTTTTCCATTTATTTTGCGGATCGTGTCCCAAATTCTTTTTTGCGTATTTCGTCTGATTACACCATCTTTTATCACGTGTTGTTTATACCTTAAATGGTATGTGTTAAATCATGATTTTGTTGCGGGAAGTCTGTATAGCAATGACTTTTTTTACTCACTGAATATATTGTGGCGTAATCCATGTCAATAACATTTGTTAGATTCAATTTATCTCGTTTGTTTCCGCCCGTATGTACTACTACTACTACTACTACTACTACTACTACTACTACTACTACTACTACTACTACTACTACTACTACTCTCTCTCTCTCTCTCTCTCTCTCTCTCTCTCTCTCTCTCTCTCTCTCTCTCTCTCTCTCTCTCTCTCTCTCTCTCTCTCTCTGGTCATATCTCACCGCTTTTGTTTGCTTCTTGATTTTGATATCAATTTAGGGAGAAGAGTTTAGATGATTGGCACATAGCCTGAAATAAATTTTTCACCCGATTAACGGTGAATAAATTCCGTATGACTCAAAGCAATTAGCAGTAAGCGGTGGTAAAATTCAACGCCTGTTAAATTACACTTCTTTTAACATATTAATGAATAACCAATTCCTAATTCATCTTTAGCTTACACAGTTGAAAATTATTAAGTTATTTTCAACTTACAAGACTGGATAAGGTAATAGCATCTTATCCTCAGAGCACACCGCAGTATTTTGCTCAATTTACCGTTAGTAATATTAGTATTGCCCTTGTTTTAGCTATTGTCTTCATCGTAGTAATCGTCATTGTTACGATCATTACGAAGTAATTAAACGAAGGCATTTACGTTGTCTTTTCCCAACACTTTTTTTTATAAATGTAGATATGGAAATTTTTCGATGATGGTTGAGTATATATATATATATATATATATATATATATATATATATATATATATATATATATATATATATATATATATATATATATATAGAGAGAGAGAGAGAGAGAGAGAGAGAGAGAGAGAGAGTACCCTAAATAGTCAGTTTCTTTGCATGAGATCATTCTGAGACGCATTCATTTCTTTTGAAACTGCATGCATGATTCATATTTGTAGATTATACATCCAGACTGCAATGTTACATTACAATTCACTCTACTTAAATGGATTTATTTGAGGAATTTACATATACCTGTTATAGCAACTCATAAGAATTATAGAATTATAAACTGCTTGCATTGACAGATTGAAACATTGCATTTATTATGCTTTAGGTTATACTTTACAGACACCAGCTTTGCTGCCAAAATCTTGTTTGCGGTGATGTCA
The DNA here is from genome assembly GCA_016746295.1 of Potamilus streckersoni. Classification (NCBI taxonomy): domain Eukaryota; kingdom Metazoa; phylum Mollusca; class Bivalvia; order Unionida; family Unionidae; genus Potamilus; species Potamilus streckersoni. The sequence goes on along the minus strand of JAEAOA010001385.1, from coordinate 2,304,067 downwards.
TCACATGACTCAGCAACATATAGAAAAGCTTCAGCTACTAGTCTCAAATCTTCAGCTACAAATCACATTTTATGTGATAATGATGTAGAGCTATCAAGAAATGGTATGTCAAACTGTAGATATCGACAAAAGCTCGGGAATAAAGTAAAATTTACGCTTAATGCGTTCACTTTTTATATAGTCAAAATATCATAGTAATCACATCGGTTTCTTTGACATTATTTTTATGTAATTATTTTCTGCAAAATAAAAATAAGCTTAAATCTGAAATGAATCTGACTTTTAAGCTTGACCTTTGTGTTACCATTACCACTTTTGCCATTTACTAAAATTAATTTTTGCAGAGTCCTCTCAACAAAGTTTTCTTTTGTAGGTTTATTGATCATGCCCTTAGAAATACTTGTTAGGATTCTGCAATACAATGGAGTCCATGATTTACGTACGACTGTTATATTCATCTGCAATCGTCTACTACAGATAGTTGAATGCTATTATTTGGTACAAGAAACGATATTTGAAGCAGTAGCAAATACGAACATGGATATATTGGTATTTATTTCAGTCTTCGTACATGTTCTTCTCTTCGTGTCTTGAATTTATCAAGCCAGATAATATACTCTTACACAGAGGAATTTAACAACCATTTGCAATATTTTACTGTGCTTTTAGTTTGGAAGAATTGTATTTGGAACATTGCCCAGTACATGATATTTCTTTTGTCTTTGCTGTAATGCATTGAGAGTACTTGCCTCCCTCTAGTTCCTCTCTAATTTCCTTCAGAGAAAACACTCTGAGAGAGAGAGAGAGAGAGAGAGAGAGAGAGAGAGAGAGAGAGAGAGAGAGAGAGAGAGAGAGAGAGAGAGAGAGAGAGAGAGGTAGGAGTCAGTCTTAGTGGTAGTTAGTTTTAAAACTATAGGTAATGAAAATAATCATTTGTAATATAGCTCATTGCCATAAGAGATTATATAATTAGTCGATGGATTGGTTAACCCCCATTTTTATATTTGTAACAGATATGAATGTAGCATTGGAAAAGAGTTTATGAATTTCATTTTTATAATAATAAATATATGATTTCTAAAGTCCGGACTTTATTCGATTTCGAGTGCGAGGTTAACAAAATCAATATAGCTGTCGTAGATTGTCTTTATATGTCAGTATATTATGATGTAGTGCGTAGTTACATGTAATGTCCTTGAACTTTTCCTTATCGGTCAAATGTAGATCCCTGAAACATAAGAAAACAATATGCTTGGGATCATAGTGTGGTGTCATTTTGCGAATATGATCTAGATCATTGATCAGACAAGACTGAGTAGATGGCGGCTCGCGATTTGTCCGAGATGAGATGTCCTGGTATATAAATTTGCCCCTGGGACAATAACAACCTTTCATGACCTGCAATCCAACCTTCCGTGTTGAGGTCAGAATGTTCAAGTGCGTCCTGTTTTAGTTACATAATTCAGCTATTAAATATTTGGAAACAAGGGAGTCATTAGTATTTTTTTTCATTTCTAAACAATAATGGTACGTTTTCAAGAATAATCAACATCTGTATAAACATAATAGTATTAAGAACGAATGACACAGTAATACTGTTCTTGTAGACGCAGTTTGTTCACTTTTAATTTCGAAAAACATATATGCGTATGTGACCAATAGTTTAAAAGTTAGTCACGCTTTGATAATGAAGATAAACATGCCAAGTAAATTCGACAAATGAAAATATTCTTTTAAAAAGAAGTTAAAATCGGTGCATAAACATAGGAAGTTTTGATAGGCTATTAGTTACTGACCAATCACAACTTATCTTTTTTATCGTTATTATATTTCAGTTCTTGACTTGCCCAAATTTTATAGTTTATTATAAAGGGTTAAAATCAAATGGATTATTCGAATTGTCGAGCGAGAATAGTCTTGTAGTTAAACATCCATTACTTTGCATACTCCACCTGGAACACTTAAAAGTTAGCATTTTAACTTGTTTATCTGAAATGAGCTGAAACTTGAATTGCGCCATCCAGTTTGTTCAAGATATTACATGTAATCTGAAGACGATTTACATGTACAAATATAAAATTGCCGAATATTGTATTATTCATATATTTTTATTCAGTCATATTATCTCTGTTCGTAACAATACTGCATATATTTCACACACACACACACAAACACAAACACACACACACAATCAGTAAATGATATATACGCAAACTCATATGACAAATCCTTCTGTCAGTAATATTTAACGTATCTTAACTTGGTCTACTTTCATATATCTTTCAACTTCATTGTTAAAGAACACATTTATTCGTAGAGTAAACATAAGACGTTTACCATAAAGATCAAAGTTTGAATATCACTATGACAAAACGGTAACTACAAAACACCAACCAAAATTGTGATATTATTTTTCTATCATTATTATTATTATTATTATTATTATTATTATTATTATTATTATTATTATTATTATTATTATTATTATTATTCTGCTTAGGTTCCAGTTTAAGATTCGGCGAATGTAGATATGTGAACAAGTTTGCCAGTAGCTTCTCGTGAGTCAGTGGTTCTTTCCGTGGATTTCCCAGTTCCTTCTTCCACCATTAATACTGGCCGCCATGTATAGCCTATCGTGTGCTGAAAAATGGCGTTAAGCCCTACAACAACAACTATTATTATTATTATTATTATTATTATTATTATTATTATTATTATTATTATTATTATTATCATTATTATTATTATTACGACAATAACTACTAATGTTACAACAACAGCAACAACGAAAACTATTTTATTTTTGTGAATTTTTCTTAATGCCATTATATTCAAAGATATTGATTATTGTACTTTTATGTATTGTCACACATTTTATTTTCTTTTGGAATTGTAGTGCAGTAGCTTGGTCGAGTAAAAATATTTAAAACTTAGCATACTGTTTATAAAAATACAACAAATATTCACACATCTTTTCTTATTTTCTTATTGAGAATATCCAGGATAGAATAGTGTAAAAATATGTTAGATTAGATTGTTTAAAAAAAACAAAAAAACAAATGCGGTGCGCGAGTGGGCTAAATAGCTCTCCGTTACCGATCACTGATATCTCACATCTGTCTGTGTGGGTTCGATTCTAAGTTTCGGCGAATGTGTATATATCAGAAAGCTTGCCAGTAGTTTCTCGTGGGTCTGTGGTTCTTTCTGCGGATTTCCCGGTTTCTTTCTCCACTATTAATACTGGCTGCCATTGATTTTCAAATACTATATAAGCGGAGAATTAATCATTCGTTCCATTGTTTTGCATACGCAGCTAGTTAATGATATAGGTCTATAGTTGGTAGGATCTGCATTAACTTTGTCTGGTTTGGGACTTGGTATCATTCTTGGTATCATTCTTCTTTTCAAAATTTTGGTACATTACCAGTAATCCATAAATCATTAAAGATTTCCACAAGAACTGTTAAGGATGGTTTTTGAAAGTGTTTTAAAAACTTGAAATGTATTTTGTCGGGCCCAACGGATGTATCATTGGCCTTATTCAAGGATACCATAAGTTCCGACAATGAAAACGGTTGGTTATAACCGAGCTATTTGATGTGAATTTCAACCGTGCTTTTTCCTTTTGAGTTTCAAGTCTTCGGAAAGCTTCAGAATAATTAGATGAGTCTTTGAGAAACAATCAGAAAGTACATTAGCTATTTCATGCTTGCTTTTATAATTGATGTTACTTAGCTTCTGGTGTTGGAGGCAGTTGTATTTTCCTTTTCCGTTTATTTTGCGAATCGTGTTCCAAACTTTTTTTTGCGTATTTCGTCTGATTACACCATCTTTTATCACGTGTTTTTTATGCCTTAAACGGAATATGTTAAATCATGTTTTTGGTGCGGGAAGTCTATATATATATATATATATATATATATATATATATATATATATATATATATATATATATATATATATATATATATATATATATATATATATATTCTTTGTACTCACAGAAAATATTGTGGCGTAATCCAAGTCAATACAATTTGTTAGATTCAATTTATCTCGTTTGTTTTCGCCCGTAGGTACTACTACTACTACTACTACTACCTCACTCTCTCTCTCTCTCTCTCTCTCTCTCTCTCTCTCTCTCTCTCTCTCTCTCTCTCTCTCTCTCTCTCTCTCTCTAGTCATATCACACCGCTTTATTTTGCTGCTTGCTTTTGATGTCAATTTTAGGAGAAGAGTTTAGATAATTGGTAGACAGCCTTAAAATATTCACCGATTAACGATGAATAAATTCCGTATGACTCTAAGCAATTAGCAATAAGCAGTAGTGAAACTCAATGCCTGTTAAATTACACTTCTTTAACATATTATATATATATATATATATATATATATATATATATATATATATATATATATATATATATATATATATATTTGTGTGTGTATGCGTGTGTGTGATGAAGATTTATTTTTCTTCCATTTAATTATGTTTTTTTTTTAATTCAAGGTCCCTGTTGAAATTAATGAAAACGTATATTAAATCACAAAAGATCCCGCTGTCAAAATGGAAAATGGTAAAATAATTCAATATAATATTGTCCAAAGTAATATAAATGCCTTGAAAAAAATGTGTACTTGAAAATTATTAATTGCAATGTGCTATTGAGCAATGTAAAATATGTGATATCATTTTTCTTTCTTTCAAACTTCCACAGCCCCCAACTTATATTTCTATAATAATGTACTTGAATGTATTTATTAAATAGCCTAATGCTTTTTAAAATGTATTTGTTTTATGCTACTTAGATTAACGCTAAATAGATTAGTTATCATTCAGTGCATCTCATATTGATCAATCTATAAGTGTATATAATTCATACCGAACCATTTAAAACTGCAGAGCCGTCCGCTAAAATAGAAAAGGTTGTTGCCAATTTAGGCTGTTGGTTAAAGTGAGAATTTTAGTTGTGGTGGGATTTGGTTTAAAGTAGCCAAGTGAAAATTAAAAGAAGACAAGGAAATCACCCACCAGAACTGGGGAGCTGTATATTTGTTTCCCAAAAATATTAAAATCTTCATTTTTCATCAATTTAATGTTGAATAAATCAGTTGATGAAAGTATGCAGTTATGTCTTTATATATATATATATATATATATATATATATATATATATATATATATATATATATATATATATATATATATATATATATATATATATATATATATATGTTATGTATATATATATATATATATATATATATATATATATATAGACAGAGAGAGAGATAGTACCCTAAATAGTCAGTTTCTTTGCATGAAATCACTCTGAAAGGCATTCGTTATATTGAAAATGCATGCATGATTCATATTTGTAGATTGTACATCCACACTGCAATGTTACATTACAGTTCACTCTACTTAAATGGATTTGTTTGAAAAATTTACATATACCTGTTCTAGCAAATAGCAAGAATAACAGAATTATAAATTGCTTGCATTGACAGTTTGAATATTGCATTTATTATGCTTTAATGTATACTTTACAGGCACCAGCTTTGCTGTCAAAATCTTGAATGAAGTGATGTCATCACATGACCCAGCAACATGTAAATGAGGTGATGTCATCACGTGACCCAACAACATATCAAAAAGCTTCAGCAACTAGTCTCAAATCTTCAGATACATATCACACGTCATGTGATACTGATGTAGAACTATCAAAGAATGGTATGTCAAACTGTAGATGTCAACAAAAGCTCGGAAATAATGTGAAATATCAGCTTAACGAGTTCACTTATTATATAGTCAAAATATCATAACAATCACCCCGGTTGCTTTGACATTAATTTATGTAATACTTTTCAGCAAACAAGGAAGCTTAAATCTGAAATGAATCTGACCTTTATATTTTCATTATGCTACCATTACCACGTCTACCATTCAATAATATTTATCTGCAGAGTCCTCTCAACAAAGTTTTCTTTTTTAGGTTGCCCCTAGAAATACTTGTTAGAATTCTGCAATACATTGGAGTCCATGATTTACTTACGGCTGTTGTATTAATCTGTAATCGTCTACTGCAGATAGTTGAATGCTATCATGTGGTACAAGAAGTGATATTTGAAGCAGTAGCAAATATAAACATGGATATACTGGTATTTATTTCAGTCTTCGTAGATGTTCTTCTCTTAGTGTCTTGAATTTATCAAGCCAGATAATATACACTGACACAGAAGAATTTAACAACCATTTACAATATTTTACTGTGCTTTTAGTTTGGAAGAATTGTATTTGGAAAATTTCCCAGTACATGATGTTTCTTTTGTCTTTGCTGTAAATGAATTGAGAGTACTTGCCTCTAGTTCCTCTTCAATTGCAGATAGCAGTATGAATTTTATAAAAGTCAGCAGAAATCTTTAATTCAACTGTCTTTCATCAACAGCAGTTCAAGAGGTGACGTTGCTTATAAAAGTAAAGATTTTCAGCAGCGGCATCTTGCAGATGTAAATTTGATTCATGCAATAAATTCTATACCTAAAAAAGTCTGTTAGAGAGAAACTTTCCAGTTTTCTATAAGATCCGCTATGAGAAGTAAAATAATGTTAAGGGCTGGTAATTAATTGTATAATTATTACAATGGAATCTATTTATTATAACCCAAGAGGGTATTGCGAAGGTAAAGCAGCGATCACTAAACTTGCTAAGGCAGCAAAAGTTTCACGTTCTGTTGCTGCAAATTGGTTAGCACGACAGGCGATATGGCAAATTTATTTACGACCACAAAAAACTTAAATACGCACATTTTGATGTCAGTGTTCCTAACGAAGTTCAGCAAGCAGATATTTTGTTTTTAGCACATGATACTATTAAAACACGTGGACGAAAGTCACGCACGTACAAATACGCATTGAGTCTTGTTGATATTGCAAGTAGATATAAAGAAGGTACACTATTATCAACAAAGACAGCATCTAAAGTTGCATCTGCGTTTGAGCGAATTTATCAACGTGTTGGCCTACGATGGCCACAACTATTATAACTTGATCCTGGTAAAGAAATGTTTGGTACAGAATCAATTTTAATAAAAAACATAACATTAAAATCAGACAAGGTCATACTGAAATTCACCGTGATCAAGCAATCGTTGAACGATTTAATCGAACACTTGCTGAGCGGTTATTTGGATATCAATATGCGAAGGAAATATCTATGACTTTAAATCCGGTGAGCGATCTCGTGAATGGGTTGCAAGAATACCAAGTGTGATCTCTGCATTAAATAATAAAATTACTCGTGCAACTTCCATGAAATCTTCTAATGCAATAACATAAAATATATAAAACGTAGTGATGAATAAGGTCCACAAGGTCAACAACCAGTATTAGGTAATGTAATTGTGAGATATTTGACCCTGTTTGAAGTGTGACCACACATACAATTTCTAGCGTGGATAGATGCACTGGAAGACCTGCTATATACAGACTAGATTCCACTGCCCCTCAACGTGGATTTGTGTGTCAACAATTGCAGGTAATTCCTATAGATACACAATTACCACCGCTTTCACTTATGTAAATTAGCACCTCTGCGTCGACTTCATTTAAGACAGGTCAACATCACATTTTCACGTGTGTGACCAAGATCACTATTTATTCTCAAGACACTGCAAGATAGACTAAGGTTGACCACTAGATCCGGTCATATACAATCCAGATATTTGTATCAGAGATAGTTAATCCCTCCGACGAATGAATCGTTATAGCGTATCCTAACGTCCACGGTGATTTATCCATATTCAATGCCCTTTCTACTGTACTAATAGTTGCCAAAATAATGTCATTCAATACCATATTTTGTACTCCGCTGCTAGGAATTTCAACTTCAATATTCTGTCGTCGAGTATCTGCTGGGCGATAACATAATGGTACAGGTAGATGTGAAAATTTTCTTTATGTAACGTGAATAATTTCTTCTGCAATTCATCAAGAACTATCTTTCTACTTGTGACTATCAAATCAGTAGGTCGCCATAAAGTAAAAAAATCATTCATGGTAGTTTCTGGAATTATCTCACGCATTATCTCACATTGTATTTTATTTGGATGTAGTCTGATTAATCTTTTAAGTTCTTTCAGCGGTTCATGAATAGCTTTATGGCCATCATGTATTTCTTCATAATAATCCACATTATTCTTTAGCCATTCATGTGGAGACTGTCCAACAAAGCGCGGGTTGTTTTTTTTTCAATAACAACTCAAGAAATGTTTTTAGTGTTTCTAACGACACCTTGTCTTTCTCGTTCCATGTAATATATTTAGGTATATATTTTTCACCCATTCGCTCAAGATTTCATGTATCTCCACACTATCTAAAGACACTATGATACGTGCATGTTTGGACTCTTCGTTCTTTTATCTCTCTGGTAAGTTCATGCGTAGGTGTCAAAGCGATCATATCTGAATTGTTGTTCATAAATAATTTAATCGCACGAGTTTTTTTACCTGACCATCCACAGCCATTAAGATAAACAGTCTTATGTCTGGCCACTGGATCGTACACAGATGATGAAAATGATTCTGTTATTTCATTATTATATCTGTAATATATTTTCTTAATTTAAACTTCAACAAATTCAGAATAACTGAGTATATTTTCTTGCTTTATCCTCCATGTTCCCCACTCATCAATACCGAGTAGCGGATCTAATAATATAAAATCGAGTCTCATGGCACGAAGTGGTCTCTTTTCTCGAGGTGGTCTTCGTTTTAGACGATAATAATTATAATAAATATGTTTAGACGTATAAGTGATCCTGCATTTGACAGTTCTCAAAGATGGGTCTGTGCGCGATTATCAGTATTATTCTTATGACGCCCGAATTCTAGATCAGCGTGGATGAATCAAATTACGTTCAAGATACAAGTTTTCTACCCGCTAAAGGATTTATTGAAGTCGAAGGTGAAATATTAAAAACAGATAATACTGAATACGCCGCTAATGATAATGTTGGTTTTGTTAATAATGGTATTATGGCGTTGTTTCATAGCGCCAGGTACATGATTGAAGGAATAAATATTGAATCAATTCAAAAAGACGTTGACGTTGCTACAACAATAATTGATCTTGCAAGATACAGTGACGATTATTCAACATCAGCTGGTCCATCAATGATGTTTATAAAATATACATTTAATTCTCCAGATTATCAACAATATGAAATTAGACGACCAAATAAATTTTGCCAGAAACGCCGATGCGGATGTATAAAGTTTGATTATTGATGTAGATCCATATTTCAACTTAGGATTTAGATCACGTCGAGCGTTGTTAGAAGGAAATAGAAGAGTATTTTCATGTGCAATTCCACTATCACATATCTTTGGATTCTTTAGAAATATCAGACACGTCATTTTCGGAGCTAAATATACAGTTGTACTCGTACGAAAAAGCACAGAACTTTCCCTGTGGATATCAGTTATGATTCCAACGATATCGGAAGAAGATCTGTTACTATTTTTTATGAGTCAAGGTGGAAATTCAATGTTATCATGGTTAACGATGACCACAGATTTTATCCAAAGTGTGATTAATGGTTTATTCGCATGGCAGATAGCCTCTCAGCAAGGTATTTCTGCACCAAGACATATTTATTGTGCTTCAAGATACTTCACGAATAAATTCGCAAACGCATAGTATTATAATATTTGATAATCTCAGTGTTTCTGAGGTTTCTTTAATGATAAATGGACTTCAAGAACCGTCCGAGAATATTTTGTTAGATTTCGATCAAAATCTTGTAGCATGTGCATATCATTGTCTTATGACATTCATGGGGCGTGATCAAAATATTGATACTGGATTACAAATATCACAACTAGATTTTACAACGTTGTATCAGATTTATTACTTTTCATATTTAGATTTAACCAGACTTTCAGTAGTTGATATATATTTTCGAGTTCGTGTAACACTGCTAGTAGCACCAGTTTCATTAAATTCTAATTATAGAGCAATTGCTGTTATACTTAGCGATAAATCAATGTTACTTGAAGGTGCTGGTGGACGAATGAGAGTCATTGATGCGACAGTAGAGAACATGTAGCACGTAATTAGATCAATTATGAATATTATAAATGTCATACAATCACGCTAATGTTACCCTGACTCCTGGTCAGGTCAAAAGACTGCAATCAGAATCAAACAATAACTATGGAATAAAAATATCATGAAAAAAGAACAGATGAGCGGTTCAAATAAATTATCGTTGACCGATCATCAATTCAAAAAACTTTAATGAAGACAAAATCAAATAAAGGATTTAAATTTAGTCTTTCTGCAAGCGTTATCAAATATACATTTAAAACGGGTGGCATATTTCCCCTTCTCGCAGCTACACCAGCATTAATAGCCGCTGCAGCCACACCTGTTGCAAAAGCAGCTGCAATAGGCACTGATGATACTGCAGCTGGAATTGCATTAAAGAAAGCAACTGGACAGGGAATAAAACGAACATCTAAAAAATGGAAAAGGTCTCAGATTACCAGGGAAACCGCCCTCATGGTACGGAAAAGATCTAAAACTTGTAGTAATGCTCACCAGCAAGGTGATTTACCCCAATATGCAACCCTCGATCAACTCGGAAATGAAAATAATTATTTTTCACGAGTGTGGATCAAAATGAAGTCGTCGTTTTTTAGGATAAACCAGGACGATTAAAGACAAGTAATGAGATTGGTGATTTATCACGAGTGTGGATCAAAATGAAGTCATCATCTTTCAGGATAAACAAGGACGACTAAAGACAAGCAATATACAACTACCAGACGTACGTATACGAGTTCCTAATGCAGTTGCTGATAATATCGTTACGTTTACTGATCAGGGTAAAATACAAGATTCAGGTAAGTCAGTTAACGATTATGTCAAGACGACTGGCGGTGTATTTAGTGGAGACCTTATTATAAACAAAACTACAATTACAGATCTTGGATATCCAACCACAAATAGTGATGCTACCACAACAAAATATGTTGATGATCAGGAATCTAAGTACGTATTAACAAACAGTGATGGGTGCATTTCATAATATGAACTATAATGGTATTAGTAATTTATAACAACAGAATCTGAGTTTCATGCTGCTACAAAACAAATACGTCGCTGATAAAGAGATTCCAATCTGTAATGAAATAGTCACGCTCCAAACTGATTTTACCGGTCACGTGAAATAGGTTTTTGAGTTTTCACAGAAATATAAACAGAACTAATAACGAAATTTTTGGAAGTCCACCAAATGTTGATATAAAACTTACTGATATTAACAAAAAAATCTCAACGATATTATCAGTGGAATTCCGGATATCTTTTAAAAAAACGAGCCGGATTAAAATTCCTCACAAACAGAACATTAACATCGTGTACGTCGTCGGATCAGGCTCCGCTACATGGACATGACGAAATAAAACCATCAAACACACTACTGAGTTCGCTGGTATATATAGGTTGTCTGTGTTCAGCGCTGTAGAATTAAACATACTTACCACATCTCCGTTAGCTAATATATTGTCTAGAACCGTATATGTAATGTTGGATAAAGATTCTGACGAAACGTTCTCGTTGGAATCATCGAATAGAAATTTGTCCTCCGCTTATTACTGGTGGTGTCTTGAATTTGTAACTAAAGCTCACATTTTAATTACTGAATTAAATTACAACGTCATTATGTATAATGAATTCGATGAATTCGATGAATTCGATGTTACTCATTCAACGTCACAGATTTAATCAGGAGTGTAAGTGTCAGATTGAACTAAAGAATATCATTGACGAATACACGTTGAAAGTAAAAAAATATCGCAGACGCATAGTTGTTATTGATATAGTAGTTTACCATCTTTCTCCTGTTGTTGCTGGAACCGGATTATTATCAACGTTATCTATGACTGCTCCTGAGGTTTTAACGATAGTCGTTTCTACGACAACATGTGCAGATTTTCTCAGTAGTATCGCTAAGAAAATATCTACATGCACGAGTGATAAATTACGCGAGTACATGATGAAATTACACACAGCAATAGCCGCCTATACCAAATTATGCTCACATCTTTCCTTGTACCTCAGTGATTTTAAAATATCTGATGAGGAGATCGTTATGATAATAAAAATCTACGATAAAGCATTCGTAATGGAAAATAACGCATCATCTAGTGGCAATAACGAAAGGCTGGAAAATTAAATAATAAACATAATCATAATGTCTGATTCAAGAGAATTATTGGAAGAGATCGTCACTAATATGACGCTATCAAAAACTACTATGATATTGGTAAGTTCAACCAGTCCTGAATTTAGCGTTAATTTTCCAACTGCAATTCCAGTTAAAGAGATAGCATTAGCTCAGTTACGTGTTTATTATAGCTGGCCTAATATTAGATCAAAACAATTTGTTGGACTACAGACAAGTAAATCATTACTATTCACAAATAAGAATAAATCTAATGGAACTCCCGATTGGCAAGTAGTTAGTATTCCAAGTGGCAGTTATCAAATAGAGCAAATTAATGAGGAATTCCAGCGCAGAATTAGGTCTAATACTGGGAACGAGTCGAAGATAGCAATTACTGTATACGAACCAACATTATCATCGGTGATTGAAATACATTCTCCTGACTATGCTGTGGATATTTATCAAAGTTCGATTAGATCAGTGTTAGGCTGGCCTAAAGTCGCACCTGTTTATCAGGTTCCACCAGAACCAAAGAGATCCGACCTCGTCACAAATGTTAAAAAATGTATACAATTTCCAAATTATCGAAAAGTAGAAGAAGCTTATCCATTGAAATTATATTCTGTTACTGATAGAATTGTGCATTATATAGGTTGAATACCAGAATATTTTATAAAATATACTGATGGCAAGAAGAAAGATGCAAGAATAGCAACACTAGATATTGATCTAATAAATTCTTATTTTAATACTATAAAATCTGAACATGAACTTGTGTTTAAAATCTACAAAATTTACTTTTAAGTATTAATGTTTCTTCCAATGAAGATTTAAAAAATCAAATAACTGATTCAATAGAACATTTAAATCAAGTTACTTTAGACTTAGAATTCATGAATAATGTTACTGTTAACAGAGAGAAAAGATTAGTAGTACCAACATCAAATCAAAATATAACTATTAAACACAGTAAAATTAATGAAGACGATCCATCTCAACCTGTTCCAGCCAATTGCCATTTCACAACAGTTTTTCTAAAATATTTCGGAATTACAAGAGAACAATTATCAACATATATAATACCTGGATTTAACTCTGAAGAGCTAAAACATCAGTTAATGATCTTATTAATGAACACTTTAAAATAATATGTAATTCATGGAAAAAATTAATCCCGTTTCCAACTGTTCTCAGATCTAATAATGACCCACATGGAACAGGTCGTCATATCGCGCCTAATATTGTTAATATAGCATCCACCATCGCACGGAATTTAGTATGCGATATAATTGATAGCAGTTACAACGTCGACCTCTCTAAGTTTAATCAGGCCCAGCAGGGATACATATTATATTCGTCCAGTATTCAAACACCTCCAGGGTGGCTTATTGTACTTCAGCCAATAAATCAAGTCTACTTGCGTGTACATAATCAATTATTGTCAACAATGAATTTCAAACTCACAAATCAGGATGGATATATAATTGATTTGAGAAACGAAACTCTATATATTAATTGATACATACACTCGAAGATTGGCCTAGATAAAATCATTGGTTAAACTCCCCTTGACAATCAATAGCAGCAGAGAGGGTAAAGGACTACAATTGGGTCGCTTTACAAATACAAAAAATCGCCTGACAAAGTAAAAAGAAAATACGACAAGAATAATATAACAAAAATAAGCTAACCTCCTGACAAGGTTCGTAACCGCAAGGAAATATAATCAGTTAGATATTTTGGCTTAGCTTTGTTGACTATTTTGTGTTAGCCTCTGCAGGAAGCTTTATTTTTTCGTTAAGGATTCGAGCAAATATTCACCCTCCCCGATGCTACTCCTGTTGTAACCCATCTTTTCATGATAATCTTTTTCATATCTGCTGACTCTTATTGGCAGAATGTATGAATATCATACTGCCCATAATACGGAACTCGCGTATTAAATCGTCCATATCATATCATATACAACGCAAATAAGATCGTATCTGATTAAGCATTTTGTTAGTTGATAATTGCTGTTTTACAAACGCTTTTTAGTCGCAAGTCGAAGATCAACTTTTTCACACTTTTTTGCAAGAGAAACACCAACACATGATATTATTAATAAAAACAAATTAATTGACGATCCACTTGAAATTATACCAGAGCTATCATTAACAGTGGTAAATATTATATTACTAGAAATATTCTGTTATAGTATTTATAAAATTTTTCACGCACCTAAGTTATTTTCTATGATGATATCTATAATATTGCATTAGAGCGTCCACATCTTCTTTTGGAATTTGTTTCTGAAATATAATTAAAATCAACTATGTTTGTTTTTCATAATATAATATACGTTTACATATTTTATACAATAGTGCCAGTCCCTGGATTTGATTTATTATACAATGAAGTTATCATTTAAGTAATTAGTTGAGGAGTTTCGACTACTATCTCCAAACATTACGAATAAAGCACTGTGGTTAATGTTTTTATCAGGAGCTTCCAGTAGAAATGGGTCCTCAGACTCTTTATTTAACACTATAGATACAAATTGAGAAACATTATCGGTTGAATGACGTCAGAGACATGTACTAAATATACTAAATTTTACACAGCTAAATGCGGAAGACTATATACACCAGTGACTTTGCATTATATTTGATATTGTTATTTTGTTGTGATCATTGTGCTAATTCTAGTGCTAGTGTGAATAACGCTTTGATAATCTGCTTGTATGGAATTTTAATAAGGTTCATTTTTTCAATTATGTTAGGAATTCCAACGATATCGTTTAGTTTTATGTTAATTTCAGCAAGTTTTATATTTACAACTGCTGGATTTAAAAAAAAAGTCATTAATAAATCTGTTTATATTTCTATGAAAATTCAAGAATGTTTGTACGTGATTGGAAAAATTAGTTCTAAATGCGTCAATTCCATCGTTTGTTTTGAATTCTTAATAACTGTATTTTCTTTTATTGCGTCGAAATCTTTAAGAATTTGTCTAGTGATCTGAGATCACTAATACCATTATTATTCAAATTAAGAAATGCATGCATTAAACCACCGCACACTAACACATACTTAGATTTTTAATCATCGACATACGTTTTGTTGGTGCATATGATTCTGTGGCTGGGTCTCCAAGTTATGTAATTTTTCCTGACATGATAATATTACCTTTAATTATCCCACCTATTTTATCAAGTTTGTTATCATCCACATAACTCAACTTTGCATAACCTACCGCTTGAGTTTGATTTCAGTTTGCTGGTGGATACCCAATCTCTGAATTTTTTATTTGTTTCCTGACATATCTAAGTTAACACTTAAAGTTCCACCAGATTTATCTATTTTATAATTGTCGACTAACTTCAGTTGTGCATAACAAACAGCTTGTGTATTAAAGACATTTATTTTCGGATATGCTGTTTCTCAGTGTAGTACTCGTTGATTTGACTTAAACAAGTTTCCCTTCATTTTGTCGCCGGATTTTTTCAGGTAACCTGATAAATCAACCTTACCGTCAGTTATTGTTGCCAATGAAACTCCTACTTATGTTCCAGATTTTGTATGACAGCTAATTATTTATAATCATTTGACAATTGTTTTATATAGCATCAAATTGTATAGCAATATTGGAAAAATAGTATTATGAAACTTTGATATACAGCTGTTGGTCAAGCATAAACAAAACAATGAACTTGTCATTTTCTTAGTGTTGGAAGAACTGAATCGGGAAAAGCAAACTTAAATATGAATTTACTTCTCAGAGATAACTTTAACTATGATCGCGTTTATATTTACATAATTAATCCACGATAGGATCGAGCTAATTAAGAATTATAATGACAAACTTCGTGAAGATCTTGAGGCTGGTGAAGATTTTTATTATCAAAAAAACAAAAGAGCTCCTTCCATTTAATTAACTTGCTTCGTTCGAACACAAGATAGTTGTTTTTGATGATATTCTCCTAAACAATGAAGAAATGGATAAGAATAAAATATATAATTAGTATATCTTGTGCAAGGTATTTATAATGTTGACAGATTTATTAAGTGAAATACGGGTCGTTTTATATTATTTCCAGGACTTGACAATGTTGGCGTTAGAAATATTGCCAACGAATAATGTGGCGATGTAACAAAAGATGAATTTATTGAATTATATCATAAAGTGACGGCAAATAAATTCGCCTCACTCTTTTATTTGATAAATTAACAAATGATACGAGTAAAATGTTTCGATGTTGTGTTGACAAATACCTAAAGTAAATTATATAGAAAATAGTAGATAATTAATGGAAAAACAAGCAAAGTTAGAGAACCATATATAAAATATCAAAAACAAGACAAATTTAAAGCTTAACTCAGGCAGATGATCCAGCAAGCACGACGTGGTCGGGTGGTTTCAGCAGAAGAAAATAGCAGCTGTTCTCAAACGAATTACTGAGGCTTTACATGGGAAACAACCTAATCTGGTTTACTACCAGAGGAACTTAAAACAAGAAGAAAAAGGTTTATTCGGATTAGTTTAATAACACCAAAAGGCAGCTGCTGTAAAATCAGTGAAAGATCTGAAGAAGACAACAGAAGATTAGCCGAGTCACTCGTAGCAAGTATAGCGGATTCTGCTGCAAGAAAAGCTGCGCTACATCAGCTTATAACAAGCAAATAATGAGATTAAAGGTTATGAATACGATGATTGTTAACGAAAAATGATATAAAGGAACTTAAAAATATAAATAAATAAATTGATGAAGAATTTGTGAAATTTAATAAAAATTAAATTAAATAATAATAATTTAAATGTAATATTAGGAGACGGTATTGCTGCTAAAAGTGAATTAAACACAGCCATAGGAAAACAAATATGCTTCCACTTTATGACAAACTGAGAGCAGGTATTATCGCTTTACTCGTTCGAATAACATAAGAAAACAGTAGAATAAAAGGTTTTGGTAGGGGTGGGATTTTAGAAGAAAACGTTTAAAACATGATGAAGGTCTAGTAAAAGTATAGATAAGAGAAAGAAAGGAAAAGGAGATAAAGTACTGTGAATAGTTTATGAAATGATTGGCAGATTAATGTTATTGCTATCATCAAAAACGCTGGAAATATTTGTGCTGAAATTAGCAATGGAATTATTGATGTACTTGATCATTTGAGATCGGAAAATTTATTAACATCAGACGAATAAACTTTCCATTGCGATTTAGTCACAGAGATATATCTTTATAAAGCTATAATTATAAATATCAGCATCATTATTGCTAGACTCTAGCCAAGCTGATAAAGATAGCGCAAATTTTCAGCAAAGTATATTCTGCCAATGGAACTAGATCGTGAGAAACAATATGAAATTAGACTAATTTCCTGCACTAGTTGGCATGCCATGGCTAATGTAAAAACTGGGATTAACGATGAATTTACATTTGCTGTTCCAGTTTTATATTTACGTGAACTTTCTGTTGAGAAAACAGTCAAACTTTTGCAAGAAGCGAACAACGTAACTGATCCAAATAAAATAATGAAAGAACTTATAACAAGAAATGACGGTGAAGCTAATCACTTTGAGTTAACAACAAATTATAACACATTAGGTGCCAGAAGGATATTAATGGAAGGAATGTTTATTGATTTTAGATAACTAAAAAGCATCGCACCACTGATAGGATTTATAAATAAAATTTATGTTTTCTTACTGCGCGTGATAATCCCGATACGAATGATAGTGAAAATCCAGTCAATATAAATGATGTTATCACAAAATTGGTCAATTGCTCTACAGCTGGATCTTATGCAGCTAAAGGTAGTAAAGAACAAACAATACACAGTTTTTCACCAGACGTTCCACCAGGTACTTTTATGCAAATTAGTCCAGGTTATTTTGTTTATTATCCGTTAAATGTTGAAAATCAAATAACAATAAATATACAATTGACAGATCAGTCTGGATGACAACTGTATTTTGCATTTGGAGCTGCATATGCTGCTGTAACTGCTGTTGAAAAAAATGGATGATAAAATAAAAGTCGCGCCGCGAAGTGGTGTACCGACAATAAAGCAATCTATTTCAGAAATCGCACCAACAAAAGAAACTCAAATCGTAATGATATCAACAACAAAACAGGTTTTATTACCACGAGGAGACGTGCATTGAGAAGCATCAAAATACAGCACATATTGTGAGTCGAGGAGGCTCAGGTTTAAATAGCTCAAACTCGCGACCAGACTTGAATTCCTGGCTGGTATGGTAGTATATTTCTAAATTTCTTCTGTACGTCACCTTACAAAATGCGGAAGCATGACTAGCAGAAAGTGTGTTGATCAATTAGCAGATATTTATATTTGTCACTGTATAGTAGACCAAAGATTACAGAAGTCAAATAAGTATTTTAGAAGCATCTTTGTTGGTGTATTATAATTTAGCGGCATGACATTACAATTTAGCCACCTGTCCATATAACAGTCTGTAAAATGACAAGTAAGTACAAGGTTCAAGCACGTTTAAGATAATATGTATATGAAACTACAATGTCTTTGATGACTTTAATTCAAGCAAACGTCATTTTAGTTTTCATTGTTTTATGTGTATGTTTCGTCACTGAGTAGTGTCAGTATCATGTAGGCTGAATCCATCATCCCCTTTCCTCACAACCTTTCTAGCACATTGTGATATATTGGCGGCGTTCACAACACACCAACCTCTTCCACCACGATTCGCTGCTAGGGATTGACCTCCCGCGTTGTAATTTACCCAGTGTGGATAAATAGAAAGAAGAATCCAGATCTCTGAACAAGTATATTGAATAAATAATCCTAACGAACCCCTTTCAATGAACAAATATAAAATTTAATCAGTTTAACAACAGAATTTAAAATGAAGAAATCAATTATATGGTTACAAAAGAAGGGAAAATGTACTAACATGTACTCAAATAAAAACAAACACACATATTTCTTTTACTATTACGATTACTGGTCTGTGACAGAATTTTATTCTTCATTGTCTATGATGTGGCCTTTGAGTGCAACGATAAGAGACATCATCACCTATTTTTTGCGGATATTGAGTCTTCCGTTCGAACTCTGATTTAACCACCGTCTGGACCTAGACTCCGGCTCCGAATTTGATCTTGTCCTAAGATTGGTTCAGGGATTTCTAGGGAATACCAAGAGAGTTCGGGAAAGCTGTTTTCTTTCAATAAATACAATGTCTCGCAATAGTCAATAGGTCACATTTCCAAGTATATCTATATTTTTTCATTAATTCGGCTCAGAAATCAAAAGGTATAGATTTTGTTGCAGTCACTTGTTCAGTAATTCTTATGTTTACATAAACGGTCATTGCCTGTCCTGATTTTAATTCGGGTCACGCTAGTGGTGGTCATAAAATTATACTCAGTTAAGACGTATCTTTCCGTATTTAACACCCCTTGACTTCTTACACTAATTATCTAGCAGTTTTAAATTACATATGGCTTAGACCATCAAATCTAACTATTCTAAAATAGTTTCCGCGATCAATTAAATATTACAAATTAGTATATGGATATACAATCAATACGCGTCATACTAGTCAGAGAGATAATGCATAAATTACGAACATTACTCAACATATATTAAGCTTAATTCTTAAAAATTACTAAGCACTCCTATGTATGAAAATTCAATTACATGCAATCTTGACAATTCTTTCCTGGATCAATCAATTACATGCAATCTTGTCAATTCTCCAAATCAATTGATAATTAGAAAATGAACGAATAAGATGTCATGACTAACATGTCACTAAAACACTAAAACATGAAATCATACATACATATATCATACATCGATACATTTGCAAATTAACAAATTAAATAACATTAATATCTGGAAACTAAGATTGCATACTTTTTTTCCGTTTCTTATTCGTTTCCAACGAACATCAAATGTAGAGTTTGTCTACTTTCTGAGACAACTCTCACGCTTTATTGCAGTCAAGAGATAACGTCTTTCACGTTTTCCCGGAATAAACCCCTCAGAGTAACGCCCATAAATTACTATTAACCAATCTGAATAGACTGCTTCCTAAATCTTTTCCATAGACTTTTTGATTGTCAAGACAGCTAATCATGCCGTAATTAACGTTCTTTGAACAATGAATTGTTGCCAAGCTTCACCCTCTAACCGGTTGATTTTGGGAATGGGTCTTATGTCATAGCCTTGTACCATAGTATATTTCTCGGTCAAGTTTCGTCGCGTGGAACGAATTTAGCTCTTTCTGCTTTAATTAAGTTGACTTTGATATAATTTCTTTAACCAATGCTTATAAGAGTTTTCAAAATTCGACACATCACACACATCTACCTGATGGAAACTGCTTTTGCATGTTCTATTTTATCCGTAATTATACCTTTTGTCTAGGGTACATCATATCTTTTTTTCTTAACGTTGCTAAGATTGTCATGATAAAGTTTATGCTTTATACAATCGCAATGCAATGCCCGTACTTAAAGAGCCAAATAAAGATCGGTACTCGGTTGTTAAAGAACCTCTGGGTAATATTTATTCCTCAGAACTAATTTTTGATCTCTCGAAAATTCTTAAAAACATACGTTTTTACAGAAGATATTAATTTTAATACTTTAACGCAAAATTGACGAAGACCGAAATAGTACTAACTTCATCCATTTTGGACTGATAATTTTTAACAAGAAATTATATATTCCTTTTAATCAAGGATTATCTTTCGGTTAGTATGGAATGCGCATTGGTACTGTGAAAAATAGATAATTCTTTCAAAAAGAGACAAATGTCAGCTAGTTTTTAATTCTTTATTTTAGGTGAATAATGTCGAACAACAAAAATACAAAGTGCGTGTAAAAAGGACAGCAAATGCACAATGGTCTAAGTTATGGTACCTCGCAAGTATATGCAACGTATTTAAATTATTAGCAAACGCAACCTTTGTACAATATTACAAAAACATCATCCCAATGTATTAACAAATGTATCACGACTTTCAAGTTTGTTTGTTTAATTTAATTTTGAAACATCAATTATTATTCCAAGTCGTTAATACATTATCTTCAAGTTAACTTCCAAAGCAAATACTTCTAATATTTTATAGCAAAGGCTTTAGAAATCATTTCTTGTATGTCTCATTTCAATGAAACGGATATTACAAATAAGATATATACACCATTAAGATGGTTACCTAAATATTATCTTGCAATGAAATTTAGTAATTTTATGCACATAAATAACAACGTTAATATATTTTTATATTTTATTTTAGTACCTTTTCTCTGTTTATTTTCATTCGTTTCATTCTTTACAAGAACAAACAATAATAAAAGAGATTCGTTTATTATTATTATTATTATTATTATTATTATTATTATTATTATTATTATTATTATTATTATTAATATTATTTTTATTATTATTATTTGAAACCTTTTATCAGGATAATACCTGGAGAGCAATAAGTGAAATTAGGTGATGAATGTTTTGGCATTAAAAAAGATTCATTTGTATGAATTGCTTTCAATTTTGTGCCTTGTAGCTTGCGACTACTGCATAGTATCGACTGAATAACCGTTGAGACCACTAACCCAACGTGTTGCTTGGAAACTCATGACATATGGGCTGCTTGGAAACTCATGACACGTGTGAGTTATAGGTTTGAATGGAGACTAATGACTGATAGGAGTGGAAAGTGAATGGGTGGGAAAGCAGAACGGAGATTTTGATTGCTGATAAGATGAAATAATTCAAATGTTTTTATTTTTCTCTTTAGAACGGAGCTACTACTCTATCCATGAAGACCCAGGAGGCGTAGGATCTGGGTTACAATGGTAGTGGAATCACGATTGCAGTTGTAGACTATGGAGTCGAGACAAATCATACCGATCTAGTTACCAACATGGTTAGTTGAGGAAAGACTGATTACTGGATAATTTATGATAAAATGGATGCCACTGAGTTTCTAATATGAATATTACTGCTGCGAATGCTTGTGAGAATGCGAATATATGCACACGTGTTTGTTGAAATTGCTTTGCTTTGTAGGCACGTATTCTTCTCTTCTCTGTAGGTATTATCTAAATCTTTGTGTCATTAAGAAATATTTATCACTGTCAGAATATATGTTTAAGTGTAAGGAAGTGTTTTTCATTCTGAGTGCGTCTCTTATATACAATTAAATATATATTTTATACAAGGCCAACTTGTTCTATTGAAAATGTTCTAGACTTATAACACACTACGAACCCACTTTCTAAATGAGTTTAGTTCTATACTTTTTTTTCTTAAAGAGCATAGGTCTTATAGCTTACATGGAAAGAAACTCGCATGACTATATTGAACCAAGCGAGCTTTAACGCTAAGTTAGTATATTTTATCTACATGTTAGCAGGTAGTGATAACATTTAAAACTACCATCACTATTTAGAGAAATATGTAGTTATAAAATCTGTCCCTAAGAAAACTATAGATCGCAGTATATTTTTAATTTGTTATGTGCATTTGTCATTGCGTTTTGTTCTTCCAGTTTTTCAATCTAGTAATTATGTATACTAATTTTATTAACTTAGGAACTGGCATGACTTAACATTATGGTGATTGTACGATCATATTCTATAATATAGACATTAAAGGTATACAAATGCGTCCAATCGTATTATTACTTATACATGTTCGCATGGTTACGCAAAGTTTATTGTTCAGGTTATCTTGGTCTGGAAGTATATTATAGAATCACGTATATTATACAATCAGTTTGTCCAATCTTATTAAAGTCAGATATCAATCCTAAGTGACTATCTGACAGGAACCGCTTAATGGCCATGTTGTTTGACCTAATTTTTTATCATAATCTCTAACGTTATCACTTAATCAAATGAACACATATATTGTCTCTTTTTTGGAGACTGATCCGTATAGTTTAGGACTTTTGATATGCTGCATTTCCATTTGCGAATTCAAAAACCACATGAACATAAGCGGTCGCTCTCTGATTTTTACGCAGGACAATATAGATCAAACTTTATTTCGACTGACGGTTTGTTGTTTATTTCAGTACAGCGGATACCATTACGACCAATCCGGGTGACGGTAACGAGTAAGCATGCATATGTTATTTTATACTACAATCTGATAAAAAGTTTTTTTCTGACAAAAGAAGAGCCAAAAATTCACTTTTAGAGTTTTATAGATGATTCATGCTAAGGAGACTTTATGAGGACCGTTCATTTCTTATTTTAAGATATATAGCTTTTGCGGCAGTTTTTGAACCAAAATATAAATCCTTTATGACAATAAACCAAATGTCATACCTACATTTGGCATTAGAATATCACAATTTCTCGAACGTACCCAAACTGATTTTTCAAAAATTCTGAAAGCCAACATCTCCGAAACACCCCCGTGGCTACTTCAGCAACCAAGGGTAATTTTTACGTTACATGATGGGAAAAAAATCGGAGACAAACCCTTCCATTTTCCACAACTCTTACCATGAACTCCTCTCACAATTTGAAAAGTATACAAAAATATATACCGATGGCTCAAAAGATGAGGAAAAGGCACAACCAAAGTTCGCTTGCCAAATGGTACGTCATTTTTTTCAGCCGAAATTAAAGCAATAGGCCTTGCTTTGCAATACATTGCAAGCAAGTGTATTTCAAATAGCATAATATTCTCCGACTCACTATCAGTACTTCAGCCACTACATAACAGAAACCTGAAGAATCCATTATTAGCAGATATTCTCCTTAAGCATACTGAGCTGAGTACCTCCCACAATATAGTATACTGTTGGTTTCCCAGCTATGTAGGAATTAAAGGTAATGATAAAGCAGACCGTGCTGCTAAAATGGCCCTATTACTAGAACCAACTGATTTTAAAGAAATCTATACTAATTTGAAACGTTGTATCAAATACTGTTTACGTCAGAAATGGCAGGCATCATGGAATGATGCCGTGAATAACAAACTTCACGATATCAAGCCAACCTTAAGAGAATGAACCCCTTCCTACAGATCCGTCCGTAGAGAGGAGGTAGTCATTGCAAGAATTCGACTTGGTCATACTCACTTAACACACAACTATATATTAAAAGGAGAAGACTCACCAGAGTGCATAGCTTGTAATGAACCATTCACCGTTAACCACTTTATGATGGAATGCTTCGATCTTCAACCTACGCGTAATCAATACTACGTTGTTCAAGACATGACGGAGCTAATTGATACAGTTAACATTACCAGCATTATAGATTTCCTTAAGGAAGCAAACATTTATAGTAAGTTATAGCTTATATGTTATCACCTTATTCAGTTCTGTGTTATATTTATGCAGTCGATAGATTTTAATTGCTAATCATATGTTTTCGTTATCATACATTAGCACTCCCCGTTGATCGGGAAACTTGTAATTATTTACCATCATTACCATTTTTATCGCATTACCTTTAACAGTTTGGTCTCCAATCGCTGGTTGATAAAATTATTTTACCAGTTTTAAACGTAAAAGGATGAAACATTATGTTTGGCGCTAAACAACCTCAAAGTGCTGGTGCGCCGTAAAAATATAAATCGATCAATCAATCAATACATAACTTTATGATGCTCGGAATGATAACATAATGTACGAATCATCGTTTAATATTGTTGATGTTCGAAATATTAATCTACTGTTTGTATAAATGAAAATATACAACTGGTTTAAATTGATGAGACTGTTCAGTGGGTCCTTTTGTAGCTTCGACGTTAAGAAATATTTTTCTAAGCCTGTTGACTCGGTTTCCACATTTCGATATGCTTTTGCAACCTTAACATATCCTGCAGATCATCCTCTACCCCCAAGATCATCCTCAATACCCTGAGCTGGGTCGCAACCTTTGGGTAGGAAACCACTATTATATGACATTATTGAACAAAGACCATGTTGAATGAGTAAACACTTGCACGTCTGATTCTTGTTGCAGTCACGGTATCCAGTGCAGTGGATTAATTGTTGCAGAGGCTAATAACAACGAGTGTGTTGTGGGTGTTGCTTATGGTGCAAAAGTTATTGGTAAGTTACTTGGACATATCAATCTTGCGTTAGTTTAAATGCAGTTTGGTTAATCTACTAAATTTGTAATAGCAAGTAATGAAAAGAGCAAATAGATATTTCAAAAACAGGTTTTGTTATACAATAATGAGTACGATCTCCAATGCATTTACCTTTCATTGTTCCAGCTTTGGTCTTTATATATTTACCATATCTGTGTATGTGTTTTCAGTTTCTGTGTAAAATGAGTACTTCCAGAAGTTGAATAAATTTAAAATCATCTTTTATATCAGCTTAATCAATTTATAGGAAATAGTCTAGCCCTGTGAAAAGATATACTGTGCAATGGAATGATTCCTCAACTTAGTGGTTCAAAATTAGATGCAAGGCTTTAATCGTCGATGCTGACTTATCAACGAGCCTTTGCTTTCTTTCCTTGAACCTTATGCTAGTACACATATAATATGTTTCTTGTTTCTAAACTTTACGTCAGATAGTATTAAAATGCCGTGTTTGCATGACTGCACGTATAACAACACGCTGATGTTCAGGATAAAGGCAGAACGTGTCATTTTATCATTACCTTTCTGATAATAAATCCATTTCGAATTTCGATTTGCATGACTTCTTGTTTCCATTCTGTGTCAATGGCATCAATGGCTGCATTACTACATCAGTAATAAGAAGTTCCGAAAGTTTGATATAATTTTAAAAGAGAGACATTCTAGAAATTTAGCAAGTAAATATAATGCTTCAAATTAAATTTATTGTCAAATGATTTGTGTTCACTTACGAAAATGAAGAGATTTTTTAAAACAAAATTTTTGCTAACACACTTATTCATTTTAGAAATGCTTCCTTTACAATTTTGTTCTGCCAGTCGGTCGATCAGTCTGTCAAAGGTATCTCGTTGCTCATAAAATATTCACCCAAGCCAGACCAAATAGAACACTTAGATACATTGAGTGGTTTCCAAGATTATATTTTGCGATTCTTGTGTCTCTATCTTATTATGTTTTTTGTTTTTTTTAAACAATTTTTAATTCTCTCTTCTTGGTATAAGAATTTAAAATATGATACTGTAGAAATAGTTTGATATTGACAAGACACGTGATTGAAATCGTCTAACTTTTTACACAAGTTCCTCCATTTCACTAATTTTCAAGAGCATATTATGCAAAATTATAGTTTCCTTTGTTATTATATGTTATACAAATGTTTTCATTTGTGCAGTTAATAATTATGTGCAATTAGTTCATGTTATGCCACCTCTTAATAGAGAAGTTAACCATCGATCTTTTGTGCGGAAAAGTCGAGCACTCAAAGTTTTAGCTTGCACTATGTAATCATTCGTTTACCAGCAATATTACTTATAAACGCAGTACAGTTTTCAATTCTTATGCATCGGGCAAACCCATATAAGGCAAGTGGTAGCTTATCTCTGGTGTTTTAGTTGTCCTAACCACTTTGTTCTATACTTTTATCGTTTTTTTTATTTTGGGCCTTATTTGTCTTCCAAGTTCCTCTTGTCCATCTACAGGGTACTGCGTAGACCTGTTAATTTTAGTACTTCGTTTGCTATAAAATATAAATGGAATGTTGTCTTGTTGAATAAAAGCTTCTTGTTTGACCAAAAAGCTAAAAAAAAACTAATGGTTACTAACAAAACATGGAGACCTACGATACTATAAAAAACGCAAGTAACCGGCATTAAAATGTATTTTTGGAGTAGTGCATCATTTGAATTAAAAGAGATTACATACCCCCAGGACTCTGGAATATCTGACAACAGCTGATTATTCGGAAACTATATAGTTACTTTCGGGGATTACATCGTTGAATTAAGTCGTGTCATTGATGATATTTCATTTATGTGGAGGTTGAATTACTTACCTACTAATTTGCAAGTTTCTAGGAGTTCGACTGTTAGCATCAGAAGTTGGAACCACAGACCTCCAGGAGTCTCAATCTCTAAGTCATCAGCGCTCTGATGTGGATATCTACACTAACAGCTGGGGTCCACCAGACAGAAGTGGTCATTATGATACCGGGAGTCTTGTTAAGGCAGCACTACTAAGTGGAGTAACAACGGTAATTAATCCCTGCAATGGGTTTTTATAGTGTAATGAAATGCATTAATGCAATTTCGGATCATTCTTGTACATTCATAGGTCCTAGTTCAAGAATGAGTCGTTATACAAATTTATAATATACGCTATATGTATGTTACAAAAATGTTTAGCATTCTAAGCAGTTTTATATATGCAATTAATTAACACAGTATATTGAAATTTAAGAACAATGTTGAAAATTTGAAAAGAAAATCATATTGTTATGCTACTTGGAACATTTTATTATTTATTGTTTTCAGGCTCTGTCTGTCAGTCTTTTTGTTTTGTACTACACGCCTTGCTAAGCCACAAGGTACACAGTCACAAAATAGCCATCTTTTCCGTTTAGTAAACCATGTACAACATATATATTAATTTTGGTTGTCTTCTTTTTTGGTTGGGGGGAACGGTCCTTTCATAAAAATGAGCATATACTTGCCTTGGAAAGCAAAGAAAATAACGCAAAGTAGTTTGTTTTGGAGGAAGTGCTCGTCATGGAACAGACAGTTATTTGATGAGTGTTAGTGAAAGAATACAAATTGAGCGTATTAAACCACATAACAATATCAAACATAGGTCAAATGAAAGTAGATATTTTCAAAATTAACGTATCTTTAAAACATAAGAGGCGTTGTATGTACGATACAAATTTCTTTTATTTATGAGAACAAGTGATGAGCACAAAAAGTCTAGATCTTCAAATGATAGCATGAGAGATTTGTATCAACTCAGAAGCAGAACTACAGAAAGCACACATGAATGAATTACGAGGCCTCATTAACTTGTGGTCTCGTCGATGCAAAATATCGGGACAATCACATAAGATGGTTAACGCAAAAAAAAACAAATTATACAAACTGTGAATGAAGAAGAATTGAACTTTGATTTACATTATACAAATTATGGGTGAGTTAGCATGAATACGTATTAGTATCTTCACATTTAATTATGGAATATGTCCAAACCGAACTTTCGGCACTATTGAATTATATAACTTTTGCTTGCTAATTATTATTTAGTCTTACATGGTTGATCTGGAGTTCGATACAGATGTTCAGTTTGTAACTCTATGTCGCACAGTTCGTATCGCACACATAAAATATTTTCATTGCACACCCAGTCTGGAGCTTTCTTGTACAGCTTGACATATTATACAATAGTCCTCTTATAAAATATCGGAAATAATTTATTGGTATGCATGTTTAATTATTTAAAACTGTCAAGTTTATAATTTTAGAGAAATGAAGATTTATATGATAACAATGGGCGCTTAGGTAAGAGAGAGTGGTACAACTCCCACCCTAGTAGTTGCAATTTGTCACATCGCATGGACAGGGCACTAGTCTTGTACTTTTTGGCGGCATGACACTTAGGCAAAAGGGGTACCCTTGGAGTGTTTGCAATGTGTAAACTCGACAACGAAACAAGCGGCATTGATTTGAACCCTAGAAAATTAAAGTTGGGCTTCCGCAGCCAGCTTCTCTGCCATTTACCCTAACTGCAAGAATTCATGAAGTGCAAGGACAAACATAGATATATAGAGAGCCGCACATATGGCGTTGTGAGTGAATCTAGCCAGGACTAGAACAAGTTGTTTGTAGAATACATTTATCAATGATTTTAAGTGTCAAAGGTTTACGAAGTGTTTGCGGACGTTTTTAGAAAACGAAATGAATTGAATGGATCAGGGAAATTGTTCAGTTTTCGTATATAGCCAACAGACGAGACATATGTAGATATGATATAAAGTGCAGTGGTGTACAAAAAGATATGAAAATTGCAGTGTCGTGCATGTGAAAAAAGGATGGTGATGTGTTTTAAAGTGGTTGAGAAAATCGATGTAGTCTTTCCAATTGCCCTTGTACGTTTCCTTGTAACATGGAGAAAAAGCACATTTTAACAAAATGGACAATGGTATTACTCCCAATCGTTAATTTCCGACGTTCCGATACATGTACTGGAATTTTTCTACCTAAGGTAATAGCTGGAGGAATGTGTTCACCTTTAGAGTATGTTGGCGAAGATTCTGATGCACTGTATCCAGGAATGGCAAGGGTTCTGCCTCGTATATTAAGATCGTCACTGAAGGGATGGAAGCTGTCTTCCCTAGGATTGCATTGTTGTCCATGACGGGCCCATCCAGCGGCAATAATCCTGTATGTTCTAAGGAATAACGTTTCAGCTTGGTCCATGCTTCCTTCGTGCCACTATTTCTAGAGTAAGTCAAGGAGCGAAGCTATTTAAGATCACGCAGCAAGAGTATTATGCGATGTCATTATTGTCGTCGATAATTGGGTCACTGTCGAACATTAGTATGCGTTGAAGGCACTTCCGGTTACGCATGCGCAAAATTGATATTTCCGGATAAGATCACCTGCAGACGATATTATGCCTATTGATCTGGACGACGGGAAACTTGGCAATTTCTATCATGTGCGATCACCAAACTTTATCATTTTTAACCAGGTACACAGTATCAAAGTCAAAGTAAAATCATAACAGAAAGCTTTGTTTGGGTTCTGTTTAATGTAAGTAATGTCCTTAAAAGTATCTTAATACTCAATGACTGTATTTCAACTTCAAAACACTATTTCCAAAAATATGGCGTCTGATGACGTCATTCGTGGACAATCTAATATCTCTTCTGAGAACCGTTTCATTATCGTTAACACCATTGTGGATACATGCCCTAAAAAGGAATTGATTAGAATTCGTTACTCCCAGGCTGAAATGAATACATGGAAAAAAGTTCTTGTATAATTGTGGAGGAGACTGATCACATGGTACTTTATATGAGCCTACAATGTTACGTAAGATTATCTAATTGATTAGCTGTTTGAATTCTGCTTCCAACCAATGAGAATCGTTCTACTCATGTCTCGCCCCCTTCAACAAGTACCATGAAGACATCAAGAGGCTAATAGCAGTCGCTTGCATAATTCTAAGGACGGTCTCTCATTTTCAAGGTACATGTACAACACCCCTATCCAAGTGTTAGCTACTGAATAAGCCTTATCATTTGACATTACATCATCTTACCACACCATCCATACCTCCCTCACTGGTCAATATCAGACAAACCCATTGCAACCTTGGTAGTGTGTACCTACAATAACTCAAGATCATCACGTTGTAAATAAATTTAAATTTAATGAATTATCATTATATGTAAACCTTTAATAAAACGCATGTTGCTGTCACTCATATCAATTTACATTCTAATTTAGGGCCGCTCTGGTAAAGGTGTTATTTTCACCTGGGCAGCGGGAAATGGTTACAAGAATGATAATTGCAACGCAGATGGCTACGTAAATAGCATATATACGATCGGAGTGACCAGTCTTGACATGGATGGTATACCTGCTTCCTACTCTGAAGTATGTGTAGCTGCAATGGCGACAACATACGGTGGATCGTATCCAGAAGGCTATCTTGTAAGTAGAGGAACTCATAGCCACAATGTTAAGACCACAATTTGAATCAATCGCAAATATCCGTACATTTCACTTTTCCAACATACCTCTAATTCACACCATCCACTCTGGGACTATATTTAAGATTCGAAACTGTTATAATATTTTTATCCTTATGAATTTCCATTGAAAGTCATCTTATCATTCCTTGATCTTCAGCTACACTAGCTGAAGATTAGGTTACATTATTCGATAATGTTTCCCTTGAAAACAAATGTGGCCTTTGATCCCAATACCTCCTTGATAGACCACTACCTCCATAATCTGAAACCTGTGTTGCCATCTAAAGTCATTCTCCTAACATGTCATATCAAATCTGATACCACCCTTTTTGCCACTCCATCCGGTCAATATGTGTAGATGGACTACAGTGTTCCAAATAAAATGACGTATTCACGGACATAACCTATGACAATATATTCACAAACGATGTGGTTATAAAATTTGGAGTTTGGAAAGAAATTAATAGTTTCAGAATACTCCTTGAAATAGACTGGAAATAGACTGGATGGATTAAAATTTAAAGTCCAACACCATTAAAATCAGTTAAATAAATCCAAGAATCCAATTATCAACAAGCTCTTGTTGAAAATTCCACTTCATTGCACCGGTATCTCACTCTACACACAAAGTGGATTAATTCCTATTTTGATCAATATATTTCATTTTATGATTCAGAAATTAAAGAATCGTTTGACATCTAAGTCCCCTCCTCGTTTGATTTATTTTGATTCCTTACTTAAACCGTTCATTTGAAATGTATATTTTACATATGCAAAGTCATTTCATTACACGAACACATGAAACGTCTCCCGTATTTTGCTATGTGAAACAAATGTTACATTAAGGTCATCATAGCTACAAACAAATGTACATTAAAAATACTATTGCAACAGTATTCTCCAAGAATTTATTTATCTGATTATGTAACAAATCGTCAAAGATTAATGAGTTCTGCATTATGTGCATTAGGAAGAAGAATTTATATGATTAACAACAAATTAATTTGTATCGATCCTAAAATTACCACCAATCGATTCAATGGTAACAACTCATTCACTGCCCTCTTCATTCTAGATTGATATAAGAGATATATTACTCGATAGCTTCGATGACAAAAACGCGGAATGAAATATTTTGAACCACATAAAAGGCGTGTTTCTGTCTCTCGTAGTATTCAACCGCTTACTTGTCAAGTTGTGCCAATAACCTCCATGGAACATCGTTCTCAACTGCAGTGGCAGCTAGAATCATTGCATTGTCTTTACAAGCAAAGTAAGTTGAGAATTGTATTTCATGTTTGTCATTTTTTGAAAGGGTAAATCGTCTTTATTTTCAATAAATTTAAATGGTAACGTATTGCTTACAGGAGAGAAAATTTTGCTATCCAATTTATATAATACCTTGTATGGCAGGTATATTTTTGTCTTGCGAATGACAGCGTTAAAATGTTTATGTTTTATAAAATAATGTATAGTTTACAGGTGAGAAAATATTAATTGGCATTGTAAAGCTTTGCAGGTGAGAAAATTTAAAATGGTAAAGTAGAGCTTACAAGTAAAAGATGTTAAATGGTAAAGCATTAGAGGTGAGAAATGTTTGCTTTCCAATTGAAATAATACCTTGTATAACGGTATGTTTATTTTCATACGAACGTTAGCGATATTCACCATAATATATTATTTAAACTTTGCGAATTTTGTTTTAGATCTTGTAGATCTACATATATTGTTGTTAACAGTATTGGGTAAGAAACTTGGACTGGGATATTACAAGCTCATTCTGCGATCATTAAAAATTGTTAATTGGTTAAAAATCACAATGTATGTATTACGTGCCATGAATAAAGTTACGTCGCATATACACCTAATGCTTACATTTATTTAAAATCTTTTAAACATGTAAATTTTAGTTAATTGTTAAACATATTCCTTTATATATGTGTATCCAGGTACTCAGATATGACCAAACAAATGTTCAAATATTTGATTTCTTCGGGAAATGTACGTGTTAAGAATCATATAAACATTGGCAATAGGTAAGGTTTCACACAATGCAGAGTAATAGAAAACTACTTAACATAAAATATCTACATATTTTTCTTGCAGTCCAAATTTAAACTGGAGGGATGTTCAACACTTAATTGTTCTTACATCAAAGAAGTATATACTGTCAGACAGCGAATACGGCTGGCAGTTCAACGGTGCGAAGAAATACGGTAAGAACTCGTATATTTCACTAAAGTCAGCCATAGCCATCTTAAATAGATTAGTCACTTGTACATGTGAAAGGGAGGGTTATTATATTAGAGTTATTCAAAATAGTGATGTTAAAAAGTATATATCTCGATAGCTGCCATTATCAATGCTTGTAGTAGACGAAATGGAAGCATAAAGTCAATGATAAATATAAGTTTGTGTAAGTGACATTATTTTATAGTAAAAACGAAAATACGCGACTAATAACTCGTATTTTTCTCTGCATTGGCAATATAATATTCCTTGAAGTTTCACAGTCCAATCATTAGCATATATTCTGTACAAGGTCGTTATGTGTGCATCTATGCATTTATCATCTGGTGTTATATATATATATATATATATATATATATATATATATATATATATATATATATATATATATATATATATATATATATATATGGCTTTTACATATTACATAGTTCATCCCAGATTGGATTTTGGTTTAATGGATGCCGAGGATATGGTCAAATATGCATCTAACTGGAAACAAGTTCCGAACCAACTTTCATTCGAATCATCCATGAGCAGCCCCTTCTCGTAAGTATTTACCGTTATTGGCATGAATTAATATCGGATGACGAAAATATACTTTACTTAATGAATGTTAGTGTTAGGACTCTATATTCGTAAATTAATTAAGAGAAAATTGCGAGAAGCAATAAGCTTTGTAAACTCTAAGGAATAATTTATTTGTCGTTGAATACAAAATTACAATATAAAAGTAGCTTACAGTATTGTGAATTAAATTGCAAACAGTTATAAAACTTTAATCACAAGTCGATACGTATTAAGTTCAATTGAATTACAGCAATATTCCAAAAAAAATCCGATAATTGTATATGTTCATCTGACCGTATTATTGAATGTACTCGTGAACCAGTAACCTGGAATATGGTTGTATGTTAATTATCTTTTGACACATTTCATAATATAATCAAAAATGTCTTTTCTGAGTTCACCATAATTCCAAATTAATGTGTAAATCCATGAATATCATTGAGCACTATGTTATTCCGATGAATTATAATTTGAATAAATACAGCCACTAAATTTTAAAACCGTAAATATCTATAAGACTGATTCTGTTTCGAATATTAAAGTAAAAATGAGTAATTTTCAAGTAAACAACATCGATATAATAAACTAAGACAATATAATGGGTGTATGTTATTTCCCTCTTAAAAACATTTAAAGTTGTCAAAGTTTAGGAATTTTCAAAAGTAAAACTAAAACTCAGATTCAAATAAATATTTTTTTAAACCTCTGTCAATAATGATCTGAACGAATCTAATATTTAAGAGTTATTAGCTAAGTGTTATGTTGTTAATAAAATAAATAGTACATGTCATGTACACCATGAACTTGACTTCTGATATAGGTCAGGTACAAAATATACATATACTTTAAAAATAAACATTGAGTAAAGCCAAAAAAGGATCAAAATTTAATATACATAGCACTAAGTTTAATTGAAATGTTGCCTCGAAATGTATTGTGTATTACAGCCTTTGTGCCTACTAAGGCAAGTCAGTCTACATCTTACGTTTAATGAAGCTATCTTCTCAAACAAATAGGCATAATTTAAATCTGCCATTTGAACAAACTGAAGGTAAGTGTATTTCATTTTTTATATGACAGTCGAGTTATAGAAAATGAAATTTTACAGCAATCATTACTTTAATAAATTTAAATGATATCTGTTTTAAAATATGGGTGTATAATGATATGACATTTAATGGTACAATCTATGTAAATACAGACACAATGATGATTATATGAATGTAACTGATTCGATTGGAGGAGTAAAAAATGTGCCCTTTTCTTTCAGGAATGTAGATGATGCAGGAGTAACAGATTCAATTACAATTGGTAGCAACTGCTCAATTCAGTTTCTAGAACATGTACAGGTACAGGTAAGTCTAGGCAATATAATATATGATTCTGATATGTGATGACATGGTCGCTATCACTTAACCGGCTTGAAACAGCTGCTCCGTTTTTGTGTCTTTTTCATGATATATGTGCTTGTTTTCTGCCTTCGTATATGTTATTGTGTTCATTATGCATTGGCTGTTCCGTTCGTATGTGTTTCATCAACTTGTTTTAGAAACGAGAAAAATTGGACTTTTTCTCAGCTGTCTTTCGCCACTGCTACAATTTTTTTTGTTGAACAAACTGCCATCACGTGTACTGGCCAGTCCACCCCTTTATGTTATGATGGAACCTCATGAATCGCTTTAAATGACCGCTCGTGTGCACTCCACACCACATTGTGCACTAAACTAAACGGCCTGGGACAGCATTCATCATTGAATGTAAATGGAAGCGAAAGAAACGTTGTTTTAATGCAGAACAGGAAGAATTCCAGTTATCTCCCTTTCGCCCTCTCTGGCTCAGCAGTGTAAAAATTCGACTGCTAATTTAGAAAACCTAATTCAAATCCCTATTAAATAGTCAACCTTTGTGACAACTGTCTAAGAGATACAATTGCGTATCTAAATATTCAATAACCCAATCAGTTGGACCACTGGAAAAGAGCACAAAAATAGTTAATTTTATCTACGATCAGAATATCGACGTCTATTTCCAGACATAAACATGGCCAAAAAGCATTAGACAATGAGCCCATGTGTGCGGATCTAACATCCACTGGTTACTCCATCAAGTCGTTCCCTCGCCTCCCTCGGGTAGGTGAAATTGCTGTCAATCCAAAGAATTCCATGATCAAACATTTTAACTACACCACGAGCTTCAATTTCTACCACACACTATTCCAAGCCACATTCACATTGGAAAAAGGCAGTCCATATTTTCTCTCTCAACCGTCCTTCTATTAGTAGAAAATAAGGAGCTGACAGAATTGCTCTTTTTCGAGCAATTACCGAATCTCCTGAAATATGGAAATTCGATAGGTGGCAATCTGATTATTCTTAGTTTTCAGCATTCACTTTGACTGCCCTGGAAACCCATACACATCAAAACGCTATATACCATTCATGTTTTCAACCTCAAACAGTCAGTTAAACAAACCACCAATAAAGATGGTCACATTATAGACTGGATTCCTTACAGACCTGATAATAATATTCTACGGTACTCTCTGGTATCCCATGACCTTGAATCAAATCACTTCTGCATTATATGACATTTTGATGTATCAGTCCCTTATCCTACAGCTTTATTTTCTACTAAGAGAAACCGCCGTATCAGTAGAACTCAACTAATGTATGGCATCCAAACAAACCTATCAATTTATTTACC
Source organism: Potamilus streckersoni (assembly GCA_016746295.1). Taxonomy (NCBI): domain Eukaryota; kingdom Metazoa; phylum Mollusca; class Bivalvia; order Unionida; family Unionidae; genus Potamilus; species Potamilus streckersoni. Next base: position 2,267,691 of record JAEAOA010001385.1, on the reverse strand, counting down.
TACTACAGCAGAACAACTCGATAATTCTCTGTGTTAATTACCTGACAAACATGCCCATGCAACCAATTGAAGAATATCAATTCAAAAGTGTTCTTTGTGCTATACCGGTGTTAGCGTCCAGCTTCACTCTGCTAAAGGAGACCGCCTTAAAATCAGTCCCTAATCCTACACCTTTATTTGCTAACCTACTACAGCAGAATAACTTGATAATTGCCTACACTAATTGCCTAACAAACATACCATTGCAACCAAGTGAAGAATATCAATTCAAAAGTGTTCTCTGTGGTATAGCGGTGTTAGCGTCCAGCTTCACACTGCTAAAGGAGACCGCCTTAAACCCGATAGGCTTTGGCTTTCCACCAGACTCACTATTCATAAGCAAATCTATGAAGCCGCTAAGAAGAACGTTATAAACTAAGTCAATGCAGCGAAATCAGCTCACTGCAGTCGTAAGATCACGGAAAGTTCTAGCTCCAAAGAACTCTTCGAGATTAATTACAAGCCAATGTCAAAGAACAATTGTACACCACTTGCAACGTCCTTCTTTCCAAACGATCTTCCGGACTTGTTTGCAAATTTCTTCCAGGACAAAGTACAAACAATTAGAGTACTTGACAAAACACTTTGCAAGCAACTAGTCGACACCATACAGTTGCTATACAGAATTTCAGCGGCAAATGTTAGTAGAATTTGAACCTATCCATATGGATTTTGTACGTACAATCGTGATGAAGAGTGCACCAAAGTGGTGAGAACTTTATCCAATTCCATCATCACTGGCGCTTGAGTGCTTAGATATAATATTACCTTATTTAAGTGATGTTATTAATACCCCCTTCTCTCTCTCTCTCTCTCTCTCTCTCTCTATATATATATATATATATATATATATATATATATATATATATATATATATATATATATATATATATATATATATATCTCATCTGGTGAATTTCCATCATTTTTCAAAACTTCCATTGTCAAGACTCTGCTGAAGAATCCAAGACTCGACAATAACGATATAAGGAACTGACGCCCAGTTTCCATTTATGTCAAAAATCTTAGAAAATGTTGTTCTATCCCAACTGGTATTTACCTGAATTCAAACAGTCGTTTTAGCTAAGTACAGTCTGCATATTGCCCTGCCATAGTTCTGAAACTATTCTTCTGAAAGTAGCTAATGACATTCTCTCTGCTTTGGATTACGGAAGGATTACAATACTCACCCTTCCTGATTTGTTTGCAGCATTGACAAAATATACCTTGAGATATTCCTTCACCGTCTGCAGCATGTATTTGCCATTCATGATACAGCCATACTGTGGTTCAACTCCTGCTTGGTCAAGAGGACAAATTTGTGTCCGCAAATGGAATACACTCCAGGCCATTTGATCTATGGTGTGATGTTACAAAGGGTGTGTTCTTGGACCAGTGCTCTTCATTATATAAACTCAGGCGCTTTCAAGTGTCATAGATCGTCATCCAGCGTCTCACCAATTGTACTCGTATGACACCGAAATATACAAATCTAGCCATTCAACTTAAGGTGTAGAGAAGTGCGTTTCTGATGTGAAATCATGGATGACTTGTAACAAACTGCATATGAATTAAGATAAAATTTAAACCATTCTGATTAAAACACAAAGACTTTCTCATTCACATCCTTTACGTCAGACAATAAATATCAGCAACACCAACATAAAATTCATAGAGTCAGTACAAAATCCAAATAATATTTTCACAGTACTCTCACATTGCAAAAACATGTCATGAACATATGCAAGGCTGCACATCTTCGGCAGAGACGCATCAGCTCCAGTCGCAAATATCTTTCGTTTGACGCCACTTAAACACTTGTGTGTTCATGAGTACTTTCAAGATTGAACTATTGTAACTCTCTTCTGTCTGCTTCGTCTCAGTATCTACTGCAAAAACTTCAAAAGGTTCAAAACACTCCAGCTCGGATCATCTTTAGAGTATCATGATTAGAGCACAACTCTCTAATCTCTGTACCCTACACTGGCTATAAATTCAATCCAGAATTAAACAAAAACAGTATTCTCTGTGAAACGTTTCACTGACGGGTTCCAATACAATATACCCATCCGACGTCACTCATGTATACACACCAGCAAGATACTTACGCTCCTCTTGAGACAATTGTACACTCCTTATTCCCACTATAAAAACAAAGTCATATGGACAACGTTCTTTTGCATACCAGGGTACTGCAACGTGGAAACAAATTGCTCACTGAACTTAGACACAAAGACAGTGATCTCAATCAGGTGCGTTCTCAGATCTCATCTATTTCAACTGCAAGAACAAACTTAAAGACCTAATAATGTTTCCTACATTAATTATTTTCAACATTTTTTTATGTTTTCTAATTTCTTGGTGTTTGTACTCATGTAATTATAGATATGTTTATGTTTTTGGTTATGTCTAATACTGCAAAGCGCTTAAAGCTTCTACAGATTCTGCGCTATAGAAAATATTCATTACTTTCATCATCATCATCATCATCATCATCGTCATCATCATCATCATCATCATTATTATTATTATTATTATTAGTAGTAGCAGTAGTAGTAGTAGGGGTAGTATTAGCAGTAGAATTAGTAGTATCTTTGAATGTAGCATAATGAAGATTTATTTACCATTTACATACATGTTGAAATACAATGAAAAAGTATAACATGTACTGAATATATATATATATATATATATATATATATATATATATATATATATATATATATATATATATATATATATTGTAACTGGTGAAGACGAAATCCAAAATGACATATCATGTAGGGGTAATCTAGAGTAATCATTTCAGTATTCAAAGTATTCCTTTCAACAGATAACTTTCCAATCTCTAAGTATTGGCCATGTTGAGTTAACCCTGACATCACCTTCCCGTACGAACAGTTATCTGATGATTCAGCGTCCTGGAGACTATAGAATTGTTGGGACTAGATCATGGACATTTATGACAGTACATCACTGGGAAGAGTCTCCTCAAGGAGACTGGACCGTTACAATGGCTGTTAAAATGCTGCTAGGTATATCAGCACTATATATATATATATATATATATATATATATATATATATATATATATATATATATATATATATATATATATATATATATATATATATATATATATCCACATTCGCCGAATCCTAGACTCGAACACACGCAGACAGAGGTGATATGGCAGTGATCAGTAACGGACAGCACTTTAAAGCACTCGGCTACATGTAACAGCTGTCAGAAAAGTGTGTAGTGCTCGTGTTCTATAGGGTACAATTTGAGGTCCAATTGTTTTTTTATGATACCAGAACTAAATTTGCTATATCTTCCTTAACTATAGGAATGTTTTAATGTAGCAAAAACCTAATTGTAATACCTGATAAAGTCTGTCGTAAAATATGTTTGAAGTTAAAAAAATGTTTTTTTTAAATTTTAATAGAAATTTAAACAAATATTTAATTTTAAAAATATTCTTTATAAGAACATTAAATTTTCATACAAGTTATAACATTCAGTTTGACAAATTTAAGGCAGCAAAGTTGATTAATGGATAGTATTTAAAACAAATGGCATTTTGGGTCTGTACTACTGTTAACATTATTCCCAGGGGTACTGAAGCATGATAGCTCACAGTGACTTTGGCAGTAAATTGCAATATGCCTATCCAGATGCATATAGGTGTACGAACTAAGAAATAATGACAGGTTCTATGTTCCACATTTATTGTTTTAGGTACTTGGGTAGTTGTTTGTATAACTAATAACCCACTCAAATTAAAGTTTTGATGGGAGCACTGCCATGATTTATAACAAATATGCATTCCATTGTAATGTAGATAACTATACAAGTCGACTGAGCGATAGAAAAATACAGTTTCAGGGACGTTCCACCTTACTGAACAATGATGCTAATCTCTCTCTCTCATAAAGATCTAAGCCATTTATTTGAAGTGCTGTATACCAGTGTGCTGATATGAGTTCATCTTGGTCACTCATAGCAGCATACTGCACATGTCCTTATGAGACCTTACTATCACCACCGGACTACTGGAAAGCCTTTAAACTGATCCAACTATAATACTTTGTTCCAGATACTATACTAGACCTGAAAAGATATGACATATTTTACCTAATTCTAAAAAACAGTAAGATGTAGGTAAATGAAGTTAAAATGTGTTAGATATGGTGATTTCAAAATAACATTCAGGTTGCAAATATGGATAAACATGTAAATTTGACAGAGTAATTCACAGAGATGTGAAGCAATGAGCCTGTATTAAAGTGATAAATGCATCCTAAACATAATAAGGTTTCTACAAGCATATTTAGCCATTTACAGGTCAAATCAGGTAGAATATATATCATAAAGTTTAAGGCAATGTTAAACGGTGAGGTCTGATCATTGGTGCAAATATTAATACATACCAGTATACTGGAAAATCAAATGACAATGTACCAAATTAAAAATTATTACTATATGAAATCTTAGTCATAAAGAAAAAACAATTTTAGATATTGCTAGTGAATCCAGCCACACAGATCAACTATAGGTACCATTAGATCCTATATTATCAACTAAATGTGAAATTTTAATCCCGAAAACTTGTAAACAAGGATGGACATTTGCATGTGTAGGACATATGAAAGTTACTTGTTAAAATCACATGTGCAAGCATTTTTAGTCTATTTTTAAGAGTTTTGGTTACCAAGTTATTAAGTTCAAAGATTCAATGGAATCAGATATCAACTGAGGCTGCAATACCGCACTCTGTCAAAGTACTAAATTGAAATGTGTTACCATACGGAGGCATATTCATGATGAAAATAACGTCCTGGGATATTTGAAATTCATACAGTCTGAACTGAGCCTTACAGATTCACTATACGTTCTCTGTCAGCCTTTATGATGTACTGCATGTCAACTTTTGCTCCTAAACATTCCAAACTATATGCATATTTGTTCGTGTCAGATATGTAACCATCTAAAAGATTTGTTTTACAAAGTTAAATTCAAATAATCTGTTTGAATGTTTCTTTTATAATCTTTAATTGGTCAGCTAACATATATTATTATTAATTAATAATGCATAAAAACAAATGGATCCTTAGAATTCTGATAATATCATCGGGGCCACAATGCCGCACTACATCAATCAATCTTAAAGAAAGTGAACAGAAGAATGGAGTGCATTCTGTTTTCACTTACATCATTTTGCAGTTTTCTTACATGCAATGGTAAATATACCTCGGTAAAGTATATTTTATCCCTTTGACCTTTTTTCTTCTCTGACACCTTAATATTATTTTGCAGAGAACTTGAGCAGGTTCTAGTATAAAGTCTTCATCTCTGTCTTCTCACCAAAAACCCTATAACTATGTTTATAAACAATTACTGATAGCTATGCAAGCAGATATGTGTTACTGGGGAAGTCACCCCATCATGAACACATAAATTAACTGTTTGGACCCCACATAAATAGTTCCAATGACTTAAAAGTAAAAAGCCAAATATAATTTTGTCTTAATGTATTTTAAATGAGGGTATCATTTTGACTAACAAATATATTATCTCTGACAAAAATTGACAAATATACATCATTTTACCTTGTATATGGGGTAGGATAGGAGTACATACATGCTGATCTCATTTAATATGATTCCCAATAAATATTATTTATGTGCATACTTAGTGAAAAAAATTATAATTTAATTGTTTTTTTTTTCTTCAAATTTCATATAAATTTTTAAAAGTAACATTATATACTTTTTTAATTTCACTTTTACATATCTAAAGTCAATATACAGAACATATTAAAGTTTCATGTGCCTATCATTAATAATAAAGATTTTATATCAGGTTAAAATTTACTCAAATGCACTGATGACCGGCCATATAACACAATTAATTTAGGGGCCCCGAGTGGCCGAGTGGTCTAAAGCGCTGTCCGTTACGGATCACTGCCATCTCACCTCTGTCTGCGTGGGCTCGAATCTAAGATTCGGCGAATGTGGATATGTGAGAAAGCTTGCCAGTAGCTTCTCGTGGGTCGGTGGTTCTTTCCGGTGATTTCCCGGTTTCTTCCTCCAACATTATTACTGGCCGCCATGAATAGCCTATCGTGTGCTGAAAAGTGGCGTTAAGCTCAACAACAACAACACAATTAATTTTATTACATAGTCTCTATATATGTTTCTCAGTACTGAAATTTCCACTATGTGACTATCAATACAAATCATATGGTAATCTAAAATACCTTCAAAGATGACTTTACGGTGAAGTTCTTGTCAAGTGTTGAAATGCATTTGTTTGAGAGGCTGAATTGTAAATAACACCATGCAACGGAATACAGATTTTACTTCCGAATCATCACCATGACCTTATTACTCAATGTGCACTGTCGCTAAAATACACACAGACAACAACACCATAAGCTCACATTCTAAAGAACAAACATTTGCCTTTAAATCCTTACCACGAATGCCAAAATCTAAAAATCTAACTCTCATATCACCACCAAACGGAGACAGGAAAAAGTGATCTAAAAATAGAGTGGGACTACATTTGTTGGTACTGAACCGGACTTTATTAATTGTGTACTGATTCTTAACAAAGTATACCAGTCCTAACAAAAACCACTTAATGCTGAGCGCCAAGCGAGGAAGCTGTTAGTACCATTTTTTAAGTCTTTCAAATGACTCGATCGGGGAGAGAACCCACGATTTCCCGCATCCGATTCGGAAGCTCTAAATACGAAGCAAAACAGTTTAATGAAACATTTAGTAACTATTCATGCTTAAGATCAGCAGATACCAAAACTATTGTTGTAGTATCATGGATGTAATCGTTGTTGTATTGTCATCGATATAATCATTGTTGTATTGTCATCGATGTATTCATTGTTGTATTATCAAGATGTAATCATTGTGTTTCTGTCATTGACGTAGTCATTGTTTATTGTCTTCGATGGCATAATTAATATCGCACATTATTGTTTATAGTATTAACAAATAAAGACACGTGGATTTCTTATCATTTTATCTAAGTTTTATGTTAGAAATTCATAGGTTTTGAGATCTAATTTGAATGGAGTTCACATTAATTGAATTAATTAAAATGCTAGAACGAAGACAAAAATATCTCTGAACTGACTGGACAAATAAATATTTTTTTGTTACAGAGAGAGAGAGAGAAAATGGAGAATGTGTTTCAAATATACGATATATTTTTGTTATACAATTCTCTCTCTCTCTATCTCTCTCTCTCTCTCTCTCTCTCTCTCTCTCTCTATATATATATATATATATATATATATATATATATATATATATATATATATATTCCCAATATTAATTAAAAATGAAACAGGTCTTGTAGATTTTCCTTTGTAATGGATAAACTTATACAATGAGTCATATATCAAAGATGCAGTGTAAGAGCACTGCATGCATTTTATTTACATCAAACATACTTGCATTTACAATGGAGTCAGGATCTACTAAAATAATCGTTAGTCACAAAGGGAAACGACTCTTCAGATCTTAGCGGAGTGTGCTACAAACTGCAGTTGCAGCTATTGCATACATACCAATATTCATGAAGAATTTTATTCTTCTTCTTCATTTTATAAAGTTCAATTTTCATTTGTATTGATTAATAAATACAAATTTACGATTATGATTCAAACGTGAAATTGTGTTTAAATACAGATTGTACAAAGGAAAGGGAATAGGTCAATACAAATGACGTTGAACAAAAGGTAAATCAAATAAAATATTTTTATGATTTTCAATTGATCCAAATTCTGATTGTAATTGACTTAATATTGCTGCTGGGTATATGAATATATATATATATATATATATATATATATATATATATATATATATATATATATATATATATATATATATATATATATATATATATATATATATATATATATATATATACATGATGTTATTACTTGACAAGTTCACATTATTCTTTCTAAAATAAGACATGACACTATATATTCACTTCAGTCTCATATATTTGTAATGTATGACCAATGCAAAACCGTATTCTTATATCATTTATGGCACGCTAGCATAAGACACATTCATGCCCGTATTATCTTTAACCTTTACGATTGTATTTAAAGTGAGTGGAGGTATTTTGTCGAGCGAAATTGTAGTAAGCATCTAAAACGTAGTTTGAAGACACTGCTGCGTGAAAATGTAAAGCATAATTCATAGGAAATAAAATACTGAAATCAGATTAATCGATAACACTACAGAATGAAAAATGGGGAATTTTGACAGTGGCTTTATGTATGTATGTACGTATATATGTATGTATGTATATGTATATGTATATATATATATATATATATATATATATATATATATATATATATATATATATATATATATATATATATATATATATATATATATATATATATATTTCTAACCAGATATTAATGTTTGTTCTGGGAATCCGTGCGCTGTTTTGGGACTGGCTTGTACAGGGAATAACTATGGATTTGAATGTAAGTATTGATATTGAGTCCACATTATCATAAGAAAATATACGCAATGAATACTTTATATTTTCATAATTTATACTTATCTCAACAATCCCTGTATTATTATACGGTTACGGTGTCAATGAAACGTAAATCGCTTTTTCAAATGAAGTATGTTAATGACAACTGGAGCTTCTTGATAATGAGCAATGTCTACGTGGTTCTTTTTTTTTTTAATCCGCATCAACTGTAATTCAAGGCGTATCTAACCCAGTTACAATCTTGTCCAGAAATGTACATTTTACAAATAATACCAAATAGTTTTATATTTTTTAATCTACTTGCCAAAGCGAAAGAGGTCGATCTTAAATGACAAAACTATGAAGACAACAATTCTCAGCTTCCGCGTTGCATGCAAATAGTCAGAATTGGGAAGGCAGGGATTATAATGCAACGCTAGGTATCTTAGGTCTAATTTAGTAAATGACATGAACAAATGTGTAATCAAGTTGACGATACCGTCAATTATGTGAATAACAGTTTTGGTTGAATGAGATACAGCTAGCTATACTGCGAAGCAATTTTTGCGGGTTGCACGAGGGAAACGTTTCAGCTAAAATTGTAAAGTTTTACTGAGTGCTCCGGCAAACACATAAATATTACAAACCGTGTATAATATTTGTTCGTTCGAGATTACTTAAAACATGAATATATTCTTTTCGATCTATCTACAAAAAAAAATTTTGAATACTCAGTCAATCTATTTGTCACCCTAGCTGCGAATAAGGTATCTCAGAAACACGCAAGCTAACTGGAAACTATGTCCAAATATTTATATTTAACTTTTATAAGTATAAAAGCAATTGGAAGATGACTTAAAATTGCAAATATTTCTCTTCATTGGTATACTTAGGTATCGATGCCCCACCTACAACGACGACGACATCAACTACGGCTACCACCGTCTCATCATCTACAACTGCTGCCATTGCTGGAGGGGTCGCAGCTTGCGTTGTAGTTTTGGGCATTGCATTGGGAATAGTGGCAATAGTTGTTGGACTGAAGCTAGCACCTGCCGCAACGATTGCTCCTGTAACAACATAAATCATAACTTTGATTGGCGGACCAGCACCCAAAAGAGCACATCATAATACCCATTTTCCTATGCAGTAGTGCTTTTTCTTTCTTTGGTTGTCTAAATCATCAAAACATTTGTAAATTAAGTTATCAGTCTCGGCTGACATTATTAATTTCAATATCTTGTACGACTACAAATAACAAAACAATTTAATAACGCCAAAGCTGGACTTCTTTTGAGAATAATTTATATCCAGAAAAACATGAAACGAAAGCTCCTGTACTCGTATCTCGTCATGAATATGATCTAAAATTGCCGGCAAGGAAATACGAACTTTGTTCTTAATCGTTGAACCACTCTACTGAATGAAGGCGTTATATATTCAGAATTGCTTGATATTAATCATTGACTTGTGCATAAAAGCTACATGAAAGAGTTTTTCATATGTGTGTTGTATCATATTGTGTGGAGCTGTGGGTGTTGTTTACTGTTGCTTTTGTTTTCCTTTACATACAAACAAAACAAAAACAAAAGAATCGACAACGTGAAAGACAAAGGTTCGTATATCATCAATTTTCTTTCAGTGTGACCGAAAGTTGGAGAAAGAACTAAATAATCATTTTAACTTTCACAGAGAAAATTTATCCAGTGTATTTCTTGCTTGGTTTGTTTCTGTTTTTTCAAATTCAAAACATAACAGATATTCATGGTTAAATATACTGTAAATGTATTTCCAAGTGTGTGTCGCAAGTCTGTTGTGTGATAAGACAAAAATTATTTATCACATAACCCTTTTCATTTGTATGGGTTTAATGTCAACAAATTTATTTGACCAAAGTTGTATTTACTATCTTTCTTGTTCTGTGATATAATATACCAATTCAAATATTTTTTTTAATATAATGTCATATGTTACATGTATAAATTTATTATCAAAGATAATACATCCTTTTATCTTAAATATCAAGTGCCAATCTGATTGTATTACTACAAATAGTTTAATGTTCAAAATAAATCCTCCAACGTTTTTACCGAGTTACTTTATTAGTTGTTTTGTCCCTCCCATCCATTACTTTCTCAGCTCCAGTACAAATCCGTGAATATTTAGTGACAATACATGAAAATCATAAATGTACTTCACATACACAATAAATATACACATTTTGAACCTTTCTCAAGTCTATTGTGTTATAAAGTAAATGAATTTATGCTGGATTCCAAAGTAAATACACAACTATAGGTTCAGTAATACATATTAATATTATTAATGAACACATACCACCACCCAGAAACCTTTGAACTTGATCGCGCGCTTACTCATTTGTTTCAAAACATGCTTCGTCTGTGCCTGTTTAAAAATGAACTTTATAGTGAATGAATGCGAATTGAAACAATCTCATCACATGGAAATAAGATGAATGGGTCTTATTTGTATGCTGATTCAACGTAAGTCTGCTTTTCTAATTGTATTGGACTTGATTAATTGCCTTACAATGCCTGTGACTGGCTGAAATTCATGCAGTTGCACTTGTGCTTCTCATCTGTCATTGATTGCTTGGGTTTATAATGTGAGAAATGCTATGAATTTCTTTAACTGAAATTCACAAAAAAACGCAAAATGAGATTTTGTTTTCTAGAAAATATCACAAACATGTTTTGGGGGGTCCAGTAGAAAGAATGTGGATTTACTAGAAATACAGACGAAACTACAGTTATATTTGGCTGTGTATATAGGGATTTTGAAAACCTTGTAATTCTGATTATTAAAAATAACTAAGACAATACATTCTGAGGAATTTCAAGATGCCAAAAGGTAAGTACATGTATAGCCATTTTTATTACCAATGTCATGTATATGTAATTTAATCATTTGATTGTTAGTTTTTAATTATTAATTTTTTATTACCATTACATATTATTGTAATTTTACTTTATATACTGGATTATAAATTGAAAAGAGTCAATTCAGTTCTTTTTGGCCTGACTTAATTGTGATAAATCATGAAGCACTGTTAATCATCAATTATCAGGTTCTTGAACTTGTTTCAGAACTTGTAAGGTATTTAGTAAATAACTTTTTAAAACATTTTCTTATTATTCATTCTCAGATTAAGAACCATTGATTTCAATCAAGGCCAAACCATGAGCACGTGATGCTAGGCATGTCTAAAGATTATATGTTCTACTAGAAGGATGACCACGTGATCCTCATACATGATTCAGTTTTGCGTTTATGTTAGTCTTATAACTCTTGTTATTACACAAACTAGCCAGTCGCGCTTTGTACATATGTTATGATCAGTCTGAGCTCTATTTTTATTTTATTGAATTTTCAAGTGATTATTTTCTTTGGAATTACAAGTGCTTCATACAGAATTCTTGAACAAAGACATTTACTGGAATTTATTTGGAACTCAAACTAGAATATTATTTTCTGTAATTCAACAAGGAACTAATATCAGTACAACGCTGCCTATTGTATACGTCATCGTCTTCCATCGTGAATTTTATCGGGACTCAAACTCAGATTCATTTAGGACGTTTTAATAAAATGACATATATTTTAGTTATTGGAATTATTTTAGATTTAATTTGTAAACCGTAAGTTCTTTTTTCATATTTACCTTGGTATTTTTTTTGGAAAATAAATTATTTGTTAAATTTTACAAAGCTTATTGTCTTCACTCTTTTCTTGTTACTTTATGTAAGAGACTAAAAACTAAACAAGAAAACTGGTGTTTTCTCGTCCTTACACATTATGTATACTATTGCTGCAAACAAATACAATTAACTATACTATTCTTAAAAAATGTTTTAAAAATGTTAACTTTAGTTAATTATTAAAAATATTCCATTTTAAATGTCCAGATACATATACAAGACCGTGAAAGTGTATAAACAATTGATTTCTTCTGCAAATTGATGTGTTAACAGAATAAAAAAGCATTGGTAATATGCAAGGTTTAACGTCTTGCAGGGAAATAGAAAACTATTTAACTCCATAACTTATGCCTGAAAAATTTTACTTGCAGTTCAAATTTAAATTGGAGGGGTGTTCAACACCTAATAGTTCTTATATCCAGTAACCGTGATGTATCCAATACACTTTACTCCAAGTACAAATTAACCTTCTTGTGTCGCCGTGCTTTAATGCTTCCAGTTGAAACAAGTCAAACACTGCACAGACTTCCGCGTATTTTATTTCGCTATAGACAGAAGGATGGCAAGATAAGGGGCTATTATTGCGTGGTGACTTAATTATCGTTATCTAGAAGATGAATGACCAAGGTGTTATTGTCCGGATCTAGTAAATGATAAAATAAAATATTAAATTAATGGATCGAATAAACAAAGATCTGCTCAGAGATATCATAGAACAACTCTAGCCCCCGTATATAAATGACACTTCCCTTTGAAATATTTATCAAGTTTATGAAAAGACAATTTGTCGTTCTGTTTAAGTCAACAAGCCAAATTGCATAATGATATCGAGTGATCGATTGAACTTAATTGTCCAACATGCCTGCATAAAGTAGTTGTTTGTCGGTCACTCCAAATTCAACACTCTCTCTCTCTCTCTCTCTCTCTCTCTCTCTCTCTCTCTCTCTCTCTCTCTCTCTCTCTCTCTCTCTCTCTCTCTCTCTCCAGCCTCTTTTGGGTCGACAAGTGTCATTTGGTTGCGTGTCTGCCCTATATGTAAAGGAGTGTATATGGAAATAGTTCTTTTGTGTTTGGACCTCGCTCAATTTTCCAGAATATATCTGAACCTTTAGTTTCCGTGTCCCTCAACTTACAGACACCTGTCCCTTATACACTTTATAATGGAAGAATACTTTCTACTCTCCTAGAGCTATGAACTTCTTGCCTTCAAGCAGAAAATTAGACAGACTTTTTTTTTCGAGAGTACTTTTAAACATTGAATTTCATCTGAAACAAGCACCTCCTCCCTAATTTATCTTCGACAATCCGGATTCACTTTACCTAATCGCCTAACTTTACACCTGCAGGTCACAGGATTTGTATTAAACAAACAAAATAAGGTTTTCTTCCAAGAAAGTAGAAAAGGGGGAAATGGGTGGATGAACGGAGAACTATTTGTGTGATATAACTAAAAAGAACACTGAAAATAAATTAATGTTAGGTAAAAGCAGATTTGATGCACAAAATATTGAAAATCAAGTTGAGTTCAATGGACTAGTGTATTGACTGGTATTCAAATCCTGTGCATAAATGTAGCTTTATTTAATGCAGGTAAAGTTACAAGAATTTTCTGTTCATGAACCGTAAGTACGATATACATCTGGATTTGCACTAAACTTTCTCCTTTGGCTAAAACACGTTTAAATGATTCATCGATTCAAGTTCTTTAAATCTTTCTCCGTACTGCACATGCACATGGCTGATCATGCATGCATACATATGTAAATGCATTCGCTTATCAGGGTAGATAGACTCCAAATTTGTTCATAAAATTAAAACTAATAGCATCGATCGATACAAATTTGCTTCCAATTTGCTATTTGGTAAAGTTTTTCAATTGTTTGCTTTCTAAACTATCTTTAAGATTGAAATTGGCTTATCATGTATACCCATCTTTTACAACATTCCTTATCAAAATTTAGATTTCATTTGATTCCACATACAAGTGTAAACCACCAAGGTCTTACATCTTGTTATAACTAAGTTAGTCCTCATTTAATTTTAAGCTATTTTATCAATTCTGAAAGGATGTATAAAACAGATAATCAAGATAAAGACCAATTTTGAATTACGACAGGACCGCTCTATTCCTTGTCCAGGTACACATAGGCGAATTAAATTAACTCCCTTTCTCTTCAGGTAACGTCACTCTGGTACATCCCATTCGTGATAATGCTTGGGTATAAAAGTATCCATAGATCATTTCATGGAGACTTCGGCGAACTTCATAATTTGCTCGGAATTTTGATTACGTGGCGGGTGGTCAACAGACTACAATATCCAATCGATAGCTGGTAGGCAAATAGTCTGGTCCCCTGCTTAGTATGCTCCCTAGTATAGTATAGCGGAGTGCATCGCATGGAGCATACTAAGCTGGGGACCAGACTAGTGGTCAAAACAATGCGGACAATTCAGCATTAGCATCAACTGTCCAACTACTTCAGCTTCGTATATAGAGTTGAAAAATGCCTATTCAACAGCGATGATGCCACATATATTGACGAAATTTAATATTTGAACCATCCTGTCTTGTTTTTTGGATTTTATAGCCATACGAGAGAGTAGCTATGAGCTTTTTACATCTGGACATATACATGCGAGTATGGAAACGATGTTGATGTTAAAAATTTAATCCCTTTTTTTTACAATAACACGGCATTTCATAAATCGAGTTTCGTTTACCAATAAAAGGCATTTTTGTATTAATCCGCAGAATAACAAACCTGGAATATTTTTCGACGGTAAAGCTGCAGAAGTTCCAGACATTTAGCGGGCAGGTAACGGGTATTTCTTAATTTGTTTTAATCTGGTACGTCTAAACAACAATATATGCCATTTTGTTATGTACAGATGCCTACCAGCGTTTGATTGGCTGGAGTATAAAGTGACTCGGGAGGTTTTTCGGATAATTACGGAGCAACTCGATTAAATCCGGTATGAAATGGGCTATTCCTTAGATTGATTTATATTTTCGTATATGTTAAACAAACACACACACAAACACAAACACACATACACACACAAAGCCTCTAAATTATGATGTTGAATCACAGAACCCATCCGCATTTGAACCAAGTGCAGACCGTGTCCGATAGAATAAATATTATCGTTTCTTTCTATGCTGAATGTGCAGAGTGCAGTCAACTTTGTTAACAAGCTTATTTGTGTTTGACATTTCATATTTTCCTTCCAAATTTTAGCAAAGAAATTTTGTTGATGTGTGTTTATTATATATATATATGGACTGTATGTCGTATCACGGACAAAATCAATCAATCAATAAGTCAGACGTCGTTCACACAACTTTATAGATTATATTACGAAAGATACATTCAATGTGTTGGATGCTAAAATTTGTCCATTCAGTACCCACTTTTGAAATATAAATTGTGGCCGATAATTTATGACTGAAAATGCTGGGAGCTCATTTACTCACCTTCACAAGACGAGCATTTAAAAGTTTCCGCTGCCCCATCACGTCTACTTTTGGGAGAATTATTCTCACCTCTATCATCCTCACCTGGAAACAAGTTCTGAATAAAGTACGGATTAACAAACTGGACACTTCTAAACATAATTACCTGGCCGTACTAGTTGTTAGACAAGCTTCAACGCAAATAAAGGCTGAAGTGATACAATTACAGCTCTAAACGAGGCTAAACCAGGGTTCAAAAGGTCATTTTAAGGTAGATTAACTCTCGATCTATTAAATGTTATACCTAAAGGTTTATTTCTTTAATCGGGCAGTGGAGGGAAGTGTCTGCTGGTTATATAATAATAATAATAATAATAATAATAATGAAGGAGACGTTAGAAATATAAAAAAATCATTAAATTACAAACTTACCACTGTAAATTAATCTCTATGCAGAATGAATTATGCTTCATAAAATGGACATGTGTTAGAAATTGTATTGATTCGAGATACAAGTGTCAGTACCGTTGACAATTATCAGCATTTTTCACCCATAAGACAGAGAAATCTAGCTGCTGTGCTAACCTTAATTTTCTTATTTCAGTCTTGTCATCTCAGACCAGTCGTCTTAGTCAAAGTGCCCAAGCGCTCAGAACTACTTTAAAGAAAGAAACCCTTCATAAAATAACAACAACAAATATATAACCAAAACATAGCAAATTAAAGTCATTCCATCATTGAGAACACACCATATATAAACATTTCGAGAGAGACAATCACACACACGCACACGATGTCGAGATTTTTTGGTATTATGTTAGTTCGTTCCACACAGCATGATCAATTTTATCCTATAAGTTTCTATTCAATATATATCTACTATTAAACGATTGACCACTTCGTATAGGCTCCTATCCAATATACATGTACGTGTGAAACGACTGACCACTTTCTATAGATTCCTATCCAATATATATGTTCGTGTAAAACGACTGATCACTTTAAAGATGCTGGCATATGATTGTCATTTAAATGCAAACTTATTACCTACGAGTCAAACGTTTGTGTTTCCGAAGAGTCTCCATGTTATATGTTTAACCTCGTTGATCATAATGCCAAAACCTCCCAAATGTTATTATCATAATACAATTTTTAAAAAAAAGATAAATTTTGGAAAAATATTGATAATAAAGTTTAACAGGCCATTTATAATGTACTAAACCTATTATAAAACAACTGTATATATGATCAATAATATAATTCTTGTCTGGTTAGCTGCCTGTCTTTTATTTTCTACATGTAACTTTGGCTAGTGAAGAAGTGATAGCCAATGTACTAGACAGACCAACAAGATCGAATCACAATTGACTGGATCAACAAATTAGAATTCTAATATGATTTAGTCAGTATTTTTCAAGACATTTAAGAAATCAGTAATATAACAATATATCGAATTAAGTCATTCCTCAAATTGACACGAAACCATCAAAGTATATTTTCATTCCTTTTGTACATATTATAAGAGACGTGTGTTTAATTTTATTAGAATATATCTATCCGACAAGAAGACAAATTTCATAGTTATGGTCATATTGTAATTTTAAAGATTTCCTTTTAATAAGGCTGGCATATTTTTAAGATCATCACTTTCTAGCAGTTTCTTCTTGTGCTTTCCCGATATTCTGTATAGCATATGATAAGATATCATTGATAATTCTTGTCTGAGGCTTGATTAATTTGGCTTGATTTTTTTGGTATTTTTCTTCACTGCAAAAGATTTAGGTTATTTAGTGCAGTGGCAATTGTAGTAAATTGCTGCTAATATAAATAAACGGGTTCATCATATTGTATGATTCATAGATGCTTTCTTTATTCTGCGTGTCTGGTACAATGCTCAATGAGCCATCATAGAAGTAGGCCAAAGCTTGAGGAAATTAATGTGTATAAACTATTATCTGATGCCATGTGAACTGTAGTCCTTATGCAAATAAAATGTCTTATTTAGTTATATGCTTCTTCGTTTGTCACAGGATAGACAGTTTTCCTAAAAGGATGCATCTCCTATAACAATGCTCTCTCTCTCTCTCTCTCTCTCTCTCTCTCTCTCTCTCTCTCTCTCTCTCTCTCTCTCTCTCTCTCTCTCTCTCTCTCTCCCCCTCTCTCTCACACACACACACACACACACACACACACACACACACACAACCACACACACACACACACACACTGTCATTATGCACGGTGCACGTACCCTCAGAAGCAACTTAGGTCCACAAAGCAAGGTGACAGTTTTCTATATCAACAGGTGCAAAAACTGATCATAATATCACAAAAGACGTTTTGACGCTATATTATCTAAATGGATAATATCCGAGACATACGAATGTACTTCAAATTTATTCCATGACACTTTAATGTGCATTGTAGTAAATAGAATCGGTATGTTGGATAGCTGATTTATATCCTCATGTAAACGATTTATGATACTCTTAGAAGTATTGATTAAATGAATTGTACGAAAGTCAACTAAATTAAAGTAGAAAGAACTAGAGACAGTTATATGATCATTTTCATTTCATCTCTGAACCTGAAAGGAAATTCGTTTTACGCGACGAAACTTGACCGAGTCACCTGTTATGGTACAAGGGTTTTGGCATAACACTCTGCCAAAATTGTCCGGTTAAAAGTAGAAGCACGTCGATATTGGATTGTTCAAAGTAACATTAATTACGGCATTATTAGCTGTTTCGTCAATCAAAAGAAAATTCTACTTAAGAGAATTTAGGAAACAGTTCATTCTGATTGGTTAATGGAAACTTAAGGGCGTAACTCTTGTAAGGAATTAGTGGTCCTACTTGGGGAAAAATTCTTTTGTCTTCAATCTTACTTGCAAGTAGTAAAAAAGGTCTCCGGTCTAAGGTAGAAAGTACGTTTTCCCGTGATTGAATAAGGGGCCAGATAGTCGTCTCAGATTTGAGACAGACTATACGTTGGAGGTTCGTGGTAAATGAATAAGAAATGGCAAAGGAAACAGCTTCCTGGCAAAATTCCTGTACCTATTCCAAGTACCAGAGGAAATTCTGAGCAAGTAGTCTAGTGCAGAGACGATCGTCAAATCGTTCAAGTTCGACTGGCAAGAGTCCAGGTCCAGACGAGTACACAAACGTTGGCAGTGCACAAAGGAACAGAAAATTCGATGACCGGATAAGATAGGTGATGATGTTGTTCATCGTTGAACTCAAGGGTCACAACTTGTAAGCTATGATAAAACTGAATTAATTCTGTCACTGAAGAGTAATCGTAACATAAAATTTTGAATTGCTTTGATTGAGTACATGTTAGTACATTTTCTTCTTTTGTGACAAAGAAATTGATTTCTTCGACTTGAAATTATGTTGCTGAATTGATTAAATTTTATATTTGTTGATTGAAAGGGGGCTCACTGTTTTATTCCTTCAATATACTTGTTCAGAGATCTGCATTCTTCTTTCTATCCATCCACACTGGGTATATTACACCGCGTGAGATCATTCCCTATCAACGAACCGTAGTGGAAGAGGTTGGTGTTTTGAACGCCACCAATTTACCATATGATTCCATTTACAACGCCAATTATCAACGTCGTTTATTGACTGCAATATTTTGTTCTCTAAGGCGTGCAGAAACTATTATCATTGATTTCATTTGAAATGAGCAACTATGTATGAATATACTGTCGTGTTATATAGTATCATTAATAAGTGTGACATATATACATCTGATTTAATCACTTCTGATTTTCAATAGCTACGTTTTTCTGTACAATGTGAACTCGGTAGTTATCAAAGATTTCAACCGCGCCATTTTTGTATGTATTTATGAGGAATACTGAAACAAAATTTAATCTTTTCAACTGTTCTCCTGACAGGACATGGCGATGTAGATGATAGACCACATCATGTAAAGATGAAAAGTAAGGAAATGTAACTTTGACTCACAAAATTTACTAAATTAACTTATGGACGTTTATTTTTAACACATAGATTACAGTTCGTGTTCGTAATGCTTGCGTAAACATTATACAGATACGTTGATTAACAACACGTTTTTGACCTTTAAAAGAGCCTCTCCAAAGATATCAATGACCAATTCAATCTACCTCTGAACTACAAATAGATCTGAAGATAATTAGTTAGTGACAAGTAGAACAGAGAACTAAATAGGTAGAACATAGCGCCTTGTAATTAAGACTGCAGGAAGAACAACGGTTATTTATATTGCAATAAAGGGAAATTCCAAGCAACATAAGCTGTAAGTGAAAAAGGTTTCTAATAATTAACAATTCCTGGAATCAAATGGGAACATAATTACTTCCCATATCGTTTACTTATTAGTTTAGAAATAAAGACACTAATACTAACGCTGCCAATAATATTAATAATAATAATAATAATAATAATAATAATAATAATAATAATAATAATAATAATAATAATTATAATAAAAATCATAATAACAATCATAAAAACAAAAATAATTATAAAAACAATTAACAGCAACAGTAAATAATAACGGTAATATACAGAGAATGTTTTGTTATTATTATTATCATTATTATTATCATTATTATTATTATTATTATTATTATTATTATTATTATTATTATTATTATTATTATTATTATTATTATTATTATTATTATTATTATTATTATTATTATTCATGATGCTGTTGTTAATGACAAATAACTAAACCAGACTTCGTGAAAAACATATCAATGCATTGACTAACCACACGGCTGATTAATAAATTTTGAAATCGTTTCGCAAACCTAAAAATATGCTAAAATGTGGAACCTAGTGGAAGTTATGTTTACTTATGAGAAAGTATAGATATCTATGTTAATGTCAGAATATCTTAACGAGACTGATTTATGTTTGCAAATGTCTTGAATCGGTAAAGTGAAAAATGGATGAGTAGACCCGAATGACTTGTCTTATGGAAGCTTTGTCACGCCCTATTGGCATCACAAAAATTCTGGTTTACAGCGTGTTTGGACGTGAGGTCAGTTTTATTTGGTAAATTATTCAAGGCTGGACTACAATACGAATACATGGATATTTATATAAAAAACGGAACAAAAAAAAACAGTTCAATAAATCTAAAACAAAACATTACAAGAAAGCCTGGATAAGGCCAGTTTTTAATTGTAACATGCTACGTGACAAGGCAGCATTAATCAAACTGAGATGTCGAGTCATGTCTTCTTGGAAGGTTCACAAAGATCTAGGAACTTACACACTGTTGTATGACTGAACAAACTTAGTTTCTATTCTTCTTTATCGATACTAAATATATGAAGTAATTTTACTTCCTGAATTGAAAACTACTTCCTTCAATAAATTTACTTCCTTTATTGGTATGGCTCAGTGAAATCTTAACATTTAACATTGTTACTAACTTTTGAACCCAAACAGCATTGTGTAGTTGGATGAATGGTAACTACATGCGCATATATATGTATGTAAATAATAATAATAATAATAATAATAATAATAATAATAATAATAATAATAATAATAATAATAATAATAATAATAATAATAATAATAATAATAATAATAATAATAATAATAATAATAATAATAATAATAATATTTATAATAATAATAATAATAATAATAATAATAATAATGATAGTTTGATGAAAATGTTCAATGACTGTGCCATATCTATCACGCTAGCAGTTGTGCTTTGACGATATATACGATTTTTCTTTTCATAGCTTCCTTCAGCTAAGTTTTTCATCTTCCATATGTAGCAATATGCATAAATCCTATGTGAACTAATATTTTAGTATGAAACTAACTGTTATCCATTCAAGATTATTCCTATTCTCTCATTATAAGTTGCAGTGGGTGGGGAAGCTGTAAGGGAGTAGGGGTGATGGGAGTCTGACTTGTACATCTAATCCTCCTGGATCAAACTCGAATACTGTAACTCGATATAATTATAGCGATAAAGTAATTAGGAAGCTAAATTATTTTTTAAACCGACCAAAAAGGAGAAGTTAGAAATATAAAAAATCATTAAATTACAAACTTACCACTGTAAATTAATCTCTAAGCAGAATGAATTATGCTTCATAAAATGTACATGTGTTAGAAATTGTATTGATTCGAGATACAAGTGTCAGTACCGTTGACAAGATCAGCATTTTTCACCGATAAGACAGAGAAATCTAGCTGTTGTGCTAACCTTAATTTTCTTATCTCATTCTAGTCATCTCAGACCAGTCGTCTTAGATAAGGTGTCCAAGCGCTCAGAACTACTCTAAAAAAGAAACCCTTCATAAAAAACAAAAAATATATAACCAAAACATAGCAAATTAATGTCATGCCATCATTGAGAACACACCATATAAAAACATTTCGAGAGAGACAAACACACAAACGCACACGATGTCGAGTTTTTTTTTTTGTATTATGTTAGTTCTTTCCACACAGCACGATCAATTTTATCCTATATGCAGGCATAGTTCAGTACATTTTCTGGTCAGCGGCATTAAATGTAACTAAAGCTACCTAGCTAGTTTTAAATACTTTCTTGTAAAACAAATTTATTAATAATAAACAATAACACCTAAAGAAATGCATGCATACATACATACATACATACATACTACATACATACATACATACATACATACATACATACATACATACATACATACATACATACATACATACATACATACATACATACATACATACATACATACATACATACATACATACATACATACATACATACATACATACATACATACATACATACATACATACATACATACATACATTCATACATACATACATAACGATCTTTCAATGTGTCTTAAACTATGCAATTAAGGGCATGACCCATATATGAACATTAAAAACAAAGCCAAAATAGCAGGAGTTACCTATTTTTTGTAAAGTAAAATAGGTTTTTGTGTGTTCTTCCTACAATTTATTAAAGTGTAACTGTCAGCCTTATTCTGTCCAGATATCATGATTTCTTTGTACCGAATCGGACTGAATTAGCTGGAGGCATAGAATGCTTTGTCGAAGTGAGCAAATGCCTTTATGTTTATCCTTAAGCAAGTCTGTACCATCTACCTCTCAATGCCGTATTCCACCTACACACCCAGGACCGCCGTTACAAGAACCTTTTCAATCGGAATTAGATGTTGCAAGTTGATAAATCTGTATTTACCTGTGTGGTGGTCCTAGTGATCTAAATGGCTCTCCATTACAGATCGCTGCCATCTCACCTGTGTCTGTCTGGATTCAAGTCTAGGATTCGGCGAATGTAGATTAGTGAGGAAGCTTGCCAGTAGGTTCTCGTGGGTCGGTGGTTCTTTTCGGAGATTTCCCGGCTTCTTTCTCCACCATTAATACGGGCCGCCATATATAGCCTATCGTGTGCTGAAAAATGTCGTTAAGCCAGCCCCACAACAACAAGAACAACATTTACCGGTAGACTATTGTATTGCATTTTGTGGTTTTGTTATTTTCTTTGTTAATAAACCTAGATAAAAAATACACTTCCCGAGCGGCATTTATCATTGTCTCGTGATTGAATAGTTTCTTACTCAATCAATTTTCTGATCTTTTGAAACTGTCTGACACAATTTCATTTTTCAGTCTACACATAAATTTTGTGCATTTTTCTCCGTGTGCTTTTCTTCCATTATTAACAAGATTACATACATACATACATACATACATACATACATACATACATACATACATACATACATACATACATACATACATACATACATACATACATACATACATACATACATACATACATACATACATACATACATACATACATACATACATACATACATACATACATACATACATACATACATAGGAAGTTCAATTAGTAGACACCTAGACATAGAACATTGCTTTCGAGAAGTTGCTACTCAGTATAGATGTACGTATTAAACGAATGACCACATCATATAGGTTTTTATATAATATACATGTACTTGTAAAACGACTAACCACTTTATATACGTTCCTATCCAATATACATGTAAATGGAAAACGAATAACCACTTCATATATATTAGGTTCAAAAGGTTCCTCAGTAACATTGAGTGAAATATGTAACATTTAAGAAATTGAAAATTTAGTGCTGTGTACATAAAAGACGGGCTATACAAAGAAGCATAAAGACCAGAATTAGTAATAAAAAAATGATAATCTTTACAATCCTGCTAGATGACTCTTATAATACAAGTAAATTTAATTAACTACATATAAATAATGATGCTGCCTTCTGGTTGTCATTTGAATGCGTCTTTATCACCTGCGAGCCAAACACTTGTTTTCATCAAGTCTCGATGTCATATATTTAACCTCGTTATTCATAATGCCAAAAAACTCCCAAATGTTATTATCATATAATTTTTAATTTAAATAAATGTTAGAAAAATATTATTAAATGTAAAAAGATTATAATAATAATAAATGTTGGAGAGTTATTAATGATAAATGTTAATAGGCCATTTATAATGTACTACAACAATTCTAAAAGAGTTGTATTTATCATCAATAATATAAGTATAGTCTGGTTAGCTGCCTGTATTTTTCTATACTAGATACAATGGTCATTAGTGAATTAGTCAGAGCCAATGTACCATACAGTCCAATAGGATCGAATTACATTTGACTGCATCAAGTAATCAGAATTCTAATATGATTTAGTTAGTGTTTTTCAAATCATTTAACAAAAGAGTTATATAAAAATAGATTAAATTTTTCATTACTCAAAAAATGACATGGAACAGTCAAAGTATAATTTGACTCCATTTTATATTTTAAACAGACACTTTTAACTTTAATAGAATATACCTATCCGACAAGAAGACAATTTTCACATTTAATGTCATATTGTAATTATAAACATTTCTTCTTTATACGTTTGATGTATTTCTAAGATAGTCACTTTATAGCAATTTCTTTCTTTTTATTCTTCTTGTGCTTTCCCAGTGTTCTGTTTAGCATATGATAGGATATCATTGATAATTCTTCTCTGAGTCTGCAAGACGCTCACCATTAAGAAAATTAGTATTAGGACTGGTCAGCCTGGTGTAATGTGGTAATGTAACCGGGTAGGACATTGTGGTAAATTGGTGGCGTTCAAAACACACCAACCTTTTCTGCTACTGTTCGTTGCTAGGGTATGACCTGCCGCAGTGTAATTTACCAAGTGTGGATGGCTAGAAAGAAGAATGCAGATCTCTGAACAAGTATATTGAAGAAATAAACACAACGAGCCCCCTTTCTATAATCCATTCAAATACAGAATTTAAAATGAAAGAAATCAATTTCTTTCTTACAAAAGAAACAATAAATGTACTAACATATGCTCAATAAAAGCAATACAACTTTTCTTTACTATTACTTCTCAGTGACAGAAATAGTTCAGTTCATCATTGCCTACTAGATGCGACCTTTAGACCATCATCACCTATCTTATCCCGACATCGAATTTTCCGTTCGTTCCTGCACTGCCAACCTTTGTGTACTCGTCTGGACCTGGGCTCTTGCCAGTCGGACTTGACCTGTTAGACGATTGTTCTTAGACTTCGGCGAAGAAAAACTCTTCTGACCTTTCGCTGCAGAATTTTCTCAGGAATTTCCATGGAATTTCAAAAACAGCAGGAAAGTTCAGGAAGCTGTTTCCTTTATTAAATAAAATGTCTCGCAATAGACAATAGGTCACATTTCCAAGTATATATTTATATTTTTACATTAATTCGGCTCAGAAAAATTAAAGGCATAAATTATGTTGCACTCATGTTCACTAATTCCTATGTTTGCAAACATAGACGGCCATTGCATGTCCTGATTTTAATTCGGGTCGCGCTAATGGGGAACATAAAATTCAACTTCACGGCTAACACGTATGTGCCCGTATTTAATGCCCCTTGACTTCTTACATTAAATTATCCAGCAGTGTTAAATTACATATGGCTTAGCCCCTCAAATCTAACTATTCTAAAATAGTTCACGTGATCAATTAAATAATACGAACTAGTATATAAATATACACTCAATACATGTCATACTAGACAGAGATTTAATTCATAAAACTACGAAACATTACCCATCATTTATTAGATTTAATTCTTGAAAATTCCTAAGCACTCCTATGTATCGAATACTCAATTACATGCAATCTTGTCAATTCTTTCGATGAACATTCAATTACATGCTATCTTGTCAATTCTCCAAATGAATTGATAATTAGAAAATCAAAGAATGAAATGTCATGACTAACATTTCACTAAAACCCTGAAAAATGAAATCATATATATTTACATTATAACATCAATACATTTGCAAATAAATCAACAAATGAAATGACATTAAAATCTGGAAATTAGGATTGCGTACCTTTTGCCGTTTCTTATTCGTTTATTATTCGTTTCCAACGAACCTCGATGTAGTCTGTCTCCTATCTGAGACGACTCTCTGGCATCTTACTTAATAACAGGAAAAACGTACCTTGCGTTCCCTGAGTCCCTTCTTAACTTCTCGCAAGAAAGGGTGAGGA
This sequence comes from Potamilus streckersoni, assembly GCA_016746295.1. Lineage (NCBI taxonomy): Eukaryota > Metazoa > Mollusca > Bivalvia > Unionida > Unionidae > Potamilus > Potamilus streckersoni. The sequence continues at coordinate 2,241,342 of JAEAOA010001385.1, read as the reverse complement.
CTGAAGAATTTTTCCAAAGCAAAACCCTTAATTCCTTACAGAGTTACGCCCATAAGTTCCTATTAACTAATCAGAATCGACTGTTTCCTAAATCTTCTATGTAGAATTTTAGATTGTCAAACAGTTAACCGTGCCGTAATTAACATTCCGTTGAACAATCAATTATTGACAAGCTTTCTCAATTTTACAGGTTGATTTTGGGAAGGGTCTTATGCCACACCCTTGTACCATAGCAGTTGACTCGGTCAAATTACGTCGCGTGGAACGAATTTCCTTTGACGTTCAGAGATGAAATGAAAAAAAATCATATAACTGTCTTTAGCCCTTTCTCATTTAATTAATTTGACTTTGATACAATTCATTTAACCAATACTTCAAAGAATTTTCAAAATGCAACACATCACCTACATCATGCTTTGATGATTGCGGCAATGTACCCCAGTGCTAGACATCACAATAAACTGCCTCACTGCAGACATCGTAGCGATGACTGAACAATTGTTAAAGCTAGGTTAAAAAATCACCTCAAATTACATCTTGTACGAGGCATGATTAATTTGGCTTAGTTTTTTTTTTCGGGGGGGGGAGGGCGGCATTGCAAAATACTTAGGTTATCTAGTATAGTGGCAATTGTAATAAATGCACATATGAATACATGGGTAGATCGTATAGCAGGATTCCAACATGCTTTCTTTATTCTGCAAGTCTAGTACGATAATAAATGAGACATTGCAGACATAGGCCCAAGCCTGAGAATATAAATATGTATAAACATTTTGTATTGTGCCATGTCAACCGTAGGCCTTATATAATTAAAATGTCTTATTAAATTATACGCTTTTTCATTTGTCAAATGGCAGACATTTGTCTAAAAGACTGCATCTCCTATAACAATTCTCTCTCTCTCTCTCTCTCTCTCTCTCTCTCTCTCTCTCTCTCTCTCTCTCTCTCTCTCTCTCTCTCTCTCTCTCTCTCTCTCTCTCTCGCGCGCGCGCGCGCGCGCTGTCCGTTGTCCGTTACGGAGGATCACTGCCATCTCACCTCTGTCTGCGTAAGTTCGAGTCTAGGATTCGGCGAATGTGGATATGTGAGAAAGCTTGCCAGTAGCTTCTCTTGGGTAGGTGGTTCTTTCCGGTGATTTTCCGGTTTCTTCCTCCACCATTAATACCGGCCGCCATAAATAGCCTATCGTGTGCTGACAAATGGCGCTAAGAACAACAACAACTCTCTCTCTCTCTCTCTCTCTCTCTCTCTCTCTCTCTCTCTCTCTCTCTCTCTCTCTCTCTCTCTCTCTCTCTCTCTCTCTCTCTGTATATATAGTGTGTGTGTGTGTGTGTGTGTGTGCAGAATCTGTATGCACGTACACATACCCTAAGAAGCTAAAGGAGAATGATTCACGCAAATATTGCATTACTTAGGTGAAAATAAGTTCACAGTTATCTATATGACAAAAGACTTTTTGATGCTATATTATCTAAATGGATAAGATCTGATACATACGAATGTACTTTAAATTTATTCCATTACATTTTTATGTGCACATTAGTAAATACAATTGGCATTGTTGGATAACTGATTAATATACTCATGTTTCCATTTTTAACGCCACATATCATTTGAAACGAGCAACTATGTAGGAATGGACTGTTGTGTTATATCGTATCATTAATACGTGTGATATGTCTACAACATATTTATCATTTATCCACACTGGGTATATTACACCACGTGAGATCATTCCCTATCAACGAACCGTAGTGGAAGAGGTTGGTGTTTTGAACGCCACCAATTTACCATATGATTCCATTTACAACGCCAATTATCAACGTCGTTTATTGACTGCAATATTTTGTTCTCTAAGGCGTGCAGAAACTATTATCATTGATTTCATTTGAAATGAGCAACTATGTATGAATATACTGTCGTGTTATATAGTATCATTAATAAGTGTGACATATATACATCTGATTTAATCACTTCTGATTTTCAATAGCTACGTTTTTCTGTACAATGTGAACTCGGTAGTTATCAGATTACTTTTTTAACCGCGCCATTTTTGTATGCATTTATGAGGAATTCTGAAACAAAATTTAATCTTTTCAAATGTTCTCCTGACAAGACATGGCGATGTAGATAATAGACCACATAATGAAAAGATGCAAAGTAAGGTAATGTAACTTTGACGCACAAAATTTACTAAATTTACTTATGGACGTTTATTTTTAACACGTAGATTACAGTTCGTGTACGTAATGTTTGCGAAAATATTACACAGATACGTTGATTAACAGCACGTTTTTGACCTTCAAAAGAGCTTTTCCATATATATTAATGATCAATGCAACCTACCTCCGAACTGCGAATAGAACTGAAGACAATTAGTGACAAGTAGAACAGAGAACTAAAAAGATAAAACACAGCTTCTTGTAATTAAGACTGCAGGAATAACAACGGTTATTTATTTTGTAATACAAGGAAATACCAAGCAAGTGAAAAAGGCTTCTAATAATTGACAATACTTGGAATCAAATGGGAACATTGTTACATCCTTTAGTATCGATTTTACTTATTAATTTAGAAATGAAGACACTTATACTAACACTGAAAATAATAATAATAATAATAATAATAATAATTATTATTATTATTATTATTATTATTATTATTATTATTATTATTATTATTATTATTATTATTATTATTATTATTATTATTATTATTATTATTATTATTATTATTATTATTATTATTATAACAATAATAATTATTAAAATCAATTATTAACAACACTAAATAATAATTATAATATATAGAGAACGTTTTATTATTATTATTATTATTATTATTATTATTATTATTATTATTATTATTATATTGTTGTTGTTGTTGTTGTTGTTGTTGTTGTTGTACATGATGATGTTGACAATAACAAATAGCTAAACCAGACTGTGTGTAAAACATATCAATGCATCGAATAACCACAGGGCTGATTAATAATTTTTGAAATCTTTTTGCAAGCCTAAAACGTATCGAATTGCATGCCATTAAACATACTCATCCACGAGCATCCAGACTTGCAACGTCAACAACACTTCAATTCAAGTAAACTCGCTAATAAAAATAAGAAAATTGTAAATTTAGCTGTACAATAATTGATGGTAGAATTTTAAACTTTGGAACACCGACAATGAAGATTATCGCTTTCGTGGAAGAGTCACGCCCACTAGATTCTTCTGTAAGCTATTGTCGTTACTGTACCGTATGTACAACACACGATTGGTCTACAATATAGATCCTTCACATTTGGTAGACTCCATTAGTTTCCTCGAAAACAAACCCTGGTATAAACTTGATCTAAGATAAACAACTCATCGATAAATTGTGGAAGTGGGCATCTCTACTGAAAGTATTTACAGACAGGTAAGTTGACGATGTTGTTGGTGACGACAATGATGATGATGTGTAAAAAGGTGCGCCAAAAATCAATATAGATTTAGTTCCATATGTAAGTTGGATTTCTCTATATATCACATCGCAATGACCCGTTTAACTAAAATAATACACTATCAGCTAGCTTCCCAACGTAAGTTCGTCTTTCAGTCAGCTCAATATGTACATATTTTCTATCCGACTTCCTGTTTGCATTTATCATTGAAAATATTAACTCACCATTTAGTTTCAACATTTTATATTTCATAAATCTTTAATTTGAGATTACAAGAGGTACAAAATATAGAAGGCAAGGATTGGTATAAAAGGTGTCCATTTAAGGTTACATTTTTATGATTTTCCCCCTCTTATTCAATAATAAAGACCACGAAAATATGTACGTTTTCTCAGTGAAATGGTTTTAAAAGCCATTAAACAGTACGACGGAGCTTGTAGTATATGTGGGTGTTTACTATTTGCATTGTTTAAACAGTGATTTACGTAGGCCAAAGAACACATCTTACAATTTTAATCGTGAATAAAATATCACACTATAATATGATGCAGTAATACCGTATAGGTAAGGCAATAATTAAAAGAAAGGACATATTTAGCTAAGTTGCCAAAAGAAATAAATTTGAAGTACATACATACATACATACATACATACATACATACATACATACATACATACATACATACATACATACATACATACATACATACATACATACATACATACATACATACATACATACATACATACATACATACATACATACATACATACATACATACATACATACGCACGCACGCACGCACGCACGCACACACACACACACACACACATACATACATACATACATACATACATACATACATACATACATACATACATACATACATACATACATACATACATACATACATACATACATACATACATACATACATACATACATACATACAACAATGCTGATTATATTTACTAACGTGCACATAAAATTGTCATGGAATAAATTTGAAGTACATACATACATACATACATACATACATACATACATACATACATACATACATACATACATACATACATACATACATACATACATACATACATACATACATACATACATACATACATACATACATACATACATACATACATACATACATACATACATACATACATACATACATACATACATACATCTGCCTTGCCTTCTTTATATTTCATTTTCTCGATCCAGTTTATTTGGTCACATGGGATTACATATTTTAGTCTCACGTCAATGGGCTTACCAGCTAAAACAAATTAGACTGACTTTGCTCACACATCATCAGAGTGTCTACGGATATTGCATAAAACTAACGATTCCGGTCCATTAATAAACATTCAGGCACGCATTCAAAATTAGTCACATCAAATGTAACCTCTTGTTACACATTATTGTTAACGTTTCAAATTTGACTTGTTTCTGAGAAAAAAAAAATTATATTACATCCAAAAGGTGACAGAGTATATCCGGTTTATTAGCTTGACTTTTACTGACAAAAATCGTTCCCAGTTCATGTTTTTCTGCCTTCATGCAATGTGTTAAATAACAAAAGCAAATAAACCTGAAAGTTACCCAAATCTGTTATAAACGTTTGGTTTTCTTGTTAAATACTCCCACTTGCAGCAATTCAGGAATGCTTTGTAAATTGAATCAAACTGATTTGTTTCAGTTAATCTAAGTTGATTTCATTTCTTATTTTCACAGGAATCTTTAAGCACAGTTCGGTTTTTCGTGATAGGAGCCGAGTACTTTTCTATAGGGCACACAGAGACAGCCAGGTAGGCTTACATAGGTGGATATTAAACCAGCTACCCTTTGAATAGGAGTCTAACGCTCTACCAGCTTAGCTAAAGCTGTTATTTCGTGGATTTACATTGATTTTAGACGGATTTACCTTATTGCACTTAGCCGTTTTGTTCTAAACAATGTGATCTGAGCTAAATAAAGATTTACAACGCTGACATTAGTTATTGACCCAATATTCGATCTCGGTCAACTTCCTGGTGTTAACGTGAGTGACTGTTTAGCGCTTTACCTGTCCCCAATGTGTAACTGTTTCTAAGAAATGGAGAGAATTCTGAGAAAAAGAACTATTTGTATATTTTTTATTTGTATCAATTTGTGCAATCTCTTATTTTCACTGGCAATTAATAATGTAACGTATATTTCTATCATTTTGGTGCTTTGCTGTTGCAGATATACCGACAAAAGGATACTTTCTTTGGATCAAGAGTTGCTTTTGTAGATATTGCAGACAATAGTATTGTACTTTAAGTACGAAGTTTAAATATATACATAATTTTAACCAATGATAAAATAAGTTATCAATATCAAAGAGTATATGGAAATTGGAACAATGTAAATTCATGGTAGTGGTTTGGTGGAGAGGGGGTTGTTGAACCGTGTAATGGTAAAAAGAAATAGTCTTATATACATATATATTCTACATATATATATATATATATATATATATATATATATATATATATATATATATATATATATATATATATATATATATATGGACGCACATGAAAAGCACACAAAGATACATAGTAAAGATAGACATAGATACAGAAAGAAAGACGGAAAAAAGAGAGATATGTGAATTGGTGAACTATATTCGTATCAAATGAAATAAATACTGAAGACGAAGGATGGTCGGCGCACTTTATTAGCGACATTTTGCTTTAATCCTTGTTTGTCATCATCGTTGTTAAATTTAATTGTTACACAGAGACATACAGAGAGAGAGAGAGAGAGAGAGAGAGAGAGAGAGAGAGAGAGAGAGAGAGAGAGAGAGAGAGAGAGAGAGAGAGAGAGTTACTTCCTTATACTTTTATGAGGTTGTTCGAACACAAACACACGTAATAGAAACATGAATATAGGAGAATATAACATTTCCAAAAATACCCCACGTCATGTATCAGGTGAGCTACGAAGTGCGAAAGGAAAAATGGAATTACGGATTAGTATTTGCTAAGAAACTAATTGGCACGGAAAGAAAGGAATCAGGGACAACACACACGTAATTATAGTATCTGAGACGCTTCTCCGGAAAATGAGTACAGTTAGTTTGGGTTTGAAATAAAAGCAAATTTTACATTAGTCATTTAAGTCAAACTATATGTTAGTGTATATTGAAGGAAATGATATTCATCATTGATGTTGACCGAGAATTAGTATGAATGTAGGTACAATATCGTCACTCAATCGTATTCCAAAACTCACAGTCTTGACTGGATAATAGACAATAATGTCTCGATTCATTAGTGTGCTTGCCATTTTCCAATTTTTGTTCTTCTGTTCCTCTTTTAGACATTTAAATATGGCAGCATGTCTAAGCGTTTCAAATGTACTGACAAATGACTCATTATAGTGAGCACTTGAATAATACATTCACTACGTCACTACATGTTGCATAGCGAATAGCATACATCTCTGATTTTCGGTGAACATCACAGTTTAATTACATCACTCTCCAAATATTTTAAAAACATTTACAGAGATGACAAATTAATTTAATTTTTAAGATAAATATTCTGCATATTTGCTGGATAAATGTTAAAGAAATACTTTATATATCCAAAGTATATTTCGATGCAAGCTATGTCAGTTTTGTTGAGAAAGTAAATTTGAATCTACAACATAGAAGAAAAAAAACCCACCCAATAAACAAAGAATATTCAATCCTTTTCAAGTGTATTCCCCATTGTTTTTCTAAACCCATTCACATGCACCTACGATAAGCCTCTGTAAGCTACTATCGTTTTCTGCGCAGAATTAAATGTTCTATAATATCAAACATCCTTCTCGTACTTGGATCTTTTTTTCATTTTATTTGGCCAAAAGAACGTTGAATAAACGTTTCATATCTGTGTCTAATTTAGCGCTCCTGAAAAATATATATTCAGCATTTGCTTTCTCTTCTACATTGAATATTTTGATACATGTGATTGTTGAATATAATCGATATTTCACAGAACCAAATTGTCTAATACAGGTAAATGTCTTTAAAACATAGTATAAATTGATATTCACCATAAAATCTACATTCAGCGAGTGATAAATCCATCTACATTCTGACCATTCATTATTAACGGAAGCATATTATTGTAGTGCTGTTTTCCAAATATTAACTTATAGATTCATTAGTTATTCAAATGTTCTCGTTGATTTGTTTAAGTAGACCTATTTAGTATACAGTGTTTTGTTTTACTGTGAATATTGACATTTATCTATCTTGCATTTGTTTTATCTCTATTTTTGTCTGCAATGACTACACTGTTTTACGAGATGTGCATGAGGATCGTGAAGTGTCACGCAAAACGGTAATTTTAAGACTTCCATGTGCATTAAGTTTTGACTAAGAATAATCTTATCTTAAAAAGACTGCTACGCCACTCTCTGATACAGTCTCTACATTTAATCTTTTATCCATTTTCCCAAAGTGCCACTCATGATATCTAATTTTTAATTTCATGTATTTGAAATGTATGTAGAAAACATATCCTGTCTCACATTGTGGACAGATGTAAACATTAAAATCACGAGAAGCAAATTGCATTAGCATTATTACAAGTCCTGGAAAACCAAGACATTTATTTTAATTGACTAATAAGATCGTTGCAATCTATTTATATTGACCAATAGAGACAATTTCAAAAATCTTGTGTCCTCTGGGATATATTCTAAATATAATTTAGTGTCATTCTATATCTACATTAGTTGGATGGGGTGAAAAGTGTCTGCAAACTACAATTGTGAAAATGATTTTATTTTCTCTTCAGTTTCTTATCCTCTAACATTTAAAATTTTGTTTTTAAATTATGAAAATAAAATAGGGCCAGCTCGTTAGAAATCTCTTGGATGGTATTCAGTGGTCCATCACGTGAAGATCACGGTGTGAAAAACATTACTGTGATAACATTTTTAACGTGATAATTGATGACCTACCAATAGCTTTACCTTCTGTGATATCGTGATAATTGATGACCAACCAATTGCTTTACCTTATGTGATAATTGATGACCTACCAATATCTTTACTTTCTGAGATATCATAATATACCCTGTCACCCCAACATGATCTGATCGTGCTGGACTTTATGCATCCTTGACATATCTTCTCTCTCTGTCCTTGTGGTTTTGATCTCTGCTCTGTCAACGGGTATATATTACATATTACATACATAAAGTGGATATGTCTTTCTTATGCAATCCTCCCAAACTACAAAATTTTGGACAAGTGATAGCTCTCGTTTCTGTACATGCATTATATCCATATTTCCCGTATGTTTCTCTCAAATATTTGTGGGATTTTTCTCCCTGTCTATTTTCTTTTGGCAGCTAGATGAAATCGGTTATCTTCTGGATATTGTATAACAGTATTCTCTCCACAAAGTCCTATTCTATACGTATTGATGAAATAATTCTTGCAGTTATCCAAATAAAAGAATTCATGGTATTTCCAATTCCGGTAAATTTTGTCCATTAGATATTATGAACATTGGAAATATATATATATATATATATATATATATATATATATATATATATATATATATATATATATATATATATATATATATATACAATCAAGTTCAATTTTCGGAGAAAATTGATCAACGCAAATCAAAGACAACTTTCTTGGATGCATTTTTTACCTTCTGCTGAAAGATAATCATAATAATATTACTGTACTTGTTTTGGTCAAATCTTTGGGATACGTACTTACGCTTGAAAGAATTTAAGCTAGCAAACATTTATTTCTTTAAAATCTAGGCCTGGATTGTGATTTGAAATCTCTAATATATTTAATTGTTTCACTTTAGCCACCTGATGTTTCATCTCTTTCTTCTTTTGGTAGTTTCTATTTTATTTTCTCTTATAAATATATACCCGTGCCTATATTGTCATCAGTATGACCGTCATTTCCTTCCCAAACATATGGCGACGGTTACATCTACTGCAAAATATTAATAGGCAGAAGAAGGAAACGTTCCTAAAGTAATATTCGTTTACACTAAATAAAAACAGACTCCTTTTACAAAGCAGATTGCAGAAGTAGTGGAGGGAACTAGTACAGAGCCAGTTATGGAAATTACGTTCATATTATCATTTAAGGTGTGATATGTGCAAACCAACCGTTTGCTGAATGAACAAGACTCAGAAACAGGCAACCAGTCCAGACATTCCATGAAATATTCACGTTAACTAACAACAGAGTGATGGTTAAGTTCAACTGGTACATGACACATTAATAAAAATACATAGAAACGAAACTTGGATAAAGAACGATGCTTATACAATGGCCAATGCTAGCAGAGAGGCAGCCACCAAAAGGCAAGTTTTATGTTTCGTTTTCGCTATGAGTTGCCAAGATGCTATTTAATTATTTCAATACTGTGAGAAATAATCTGCAGCTTTCACACTGTTAAATTTTGTTTAAGAAAATCATTAGATGTCATTTATCTAATGACTCACTAGTGAAAGAAAAATTATTTATTAGCTCTTCTAACCAGAACCTGAGCTGTATCTTATTTGTATCTTATATCTATAATATTGACCAAGTAGATCTTAAAGGGTTTCAGCAGACGTTGTGTTGGTGAAACGTTTTCCATTGATGATTTTCGTTCATGCAACAAGCAACAAAAGCAAAACAAAGCAAACCACACAAACCCCTCTCAAGACACTAAACTTAAAAGAAAAAATGGAAAAATCAACACACACCTACCCTCCCCAAAAACCTAAAGCAATGCCAGCATAGAAATGTAAATCATTTACGACGTATCGGCGAGAATTATTCCTTTCAGTAAATGATATGCCTCGCGTATTATCTAATATATGAATAAATATAACAAGTACCTTCCTTTCCTAGAAATTCGTGTTGCGGGAAGTTATTTATTTGATACTCCAAAACTTAATAGATTAGTTAAAAGCAATGTTACCCGAAACGTTACCACAAATATATACATTTGACGTCACTAATACAAGGATAAACACATTTGTCGTCGAGATTAGGGGACCATACACTTCCAGTACTTAATTTCCGATAACTCGTTTAAAACACAAAAATAGCAATTCCAGCAGGTTTTCATTGCCTAAGTTGCTCACAGTGAATTGACTTTTGCCACAGTCTGTTTGAGAACATGTTTTTTTAAGCATGACAATAGGTTGGATTTTGTCCTTGTTCAATTGGCGATAACGCAGTTTAAGTGCTTTAAATCTGCAGTTTTCTTTTTCCCTCAAGTGTCGTCTTCTTCTCATTTGTTTTCATTAATATACTAAGCTAAGGCCCTCAAACGTGTCTCTCAGTAATTTATCCATCTTGACCATCAAATTTATATAAAGCTAAGACTCTTTACATGACATTTTAAACCGTTTACAAAATAGATTGGTTGGTTGCTTTTTAATGGCAATGTAAAAACAATAACTCACCACAAGAAGCTGTGAAACAATCAGAGGAACGCCTCCCAAAGGACAAGAAGAAGCAAGCCATGTGGGCTGGTATCGAATCTGAGACTATTGTGTTCAATCAATTGAGCTACCGCGGATCCTAAAGCTATAGAATAGGAGACTATTATGTTAAAGGAAAACTTCTCAATCATGGGATCAGGTGATTTGTTTGACTCAAAATTAATTAATAAAATACTAGAAGAGACACTAAGGGATTTTTAATTACGAAATATGTGTAAAATAAATGACAAAACATTCTGAATTCACTGGTGTATGTCAAGCATCAGAATAAATCAAGGAAAAAATAAATTAACAAACATAGGTGCCGATATTAAGATATAAGTGTAGCATTAACAAGGGGTTATGTATTACAAGGCCAATAAGCAATTGCCTAGTTATTGTGCCTTGAAAATATTGTGATAAACATTTTACAAATCTCCAGGAACATGCAGTAACGTATCAATTGGGTGTGGATTGCGACAGATTTAGTGGTTGCTTGAAGTTTTGGTGTGTCAAAGCCACTGGTGCTAGAGGTCATGGTTCACTAAAATCGAATTGGGCCTTCATAGTCGCAACATATAATATGTCTGGTAATTTATTTGGACAGTTCCAATGGCTTATTTGTTAGAGCATCCGCTTCGGATGCAGGAGGTCGTGGGTTCAATCCCCGGCTGAGCCATAACAAAGACTTACAAAATTGTTGCTAACAGCTTCCTCGCTTAGCGCTGAGCATTAAGAGGTTTGTGTTAGGAACTGGTAGACCTGGTGTCAGGATAATGTGAATTGGTAAACATAATGCTAAATGTATGTGGCATGATTCTCCAGTGCTAGACATCGCTAAAAGCTGCCACGCTGCAGACATCGTAGAGATATGACTGAAAAATTGTTCAAGCTAAGCTAAAAATACAGGTCTCTCTCTCTCTCTCTCTCTCTCTCTCTCTCTCTCTCTCTCTCTCTCTCTCTCTCTCTCTCTCTCTCTCACACACACACACACACACACACACACACACACACACACGGATACTTGTACAATAAAACAATAGAGCTTTCAAACACTACAATGCTTTAAAGAGTTATGAAAAATGAACATATACAGGTAAACATTTGAAAGATTTATAATACTATAATGAATAGATCTGATATTGTTATGCACAAACGCATTAAAATGTGTTCCTACCTTTATATTTCAATAAATATGGTCCAAATACTTTCAAGAAAAGTAAGATTTTTCAGCCCTTTCCACATGGTAATTTGCATTAGAAACAAAACAATTATATAGCTGAAAACATGTTGCGATAGTTGATGCTTGTATCTGAGTTATCTTGATGAAATGTTGTGGATGCCAAAGACAAAATAAACCTAATGACTGTCTCCATAAATATAAGAAATACTGATATAGATCTATAGTAATACGGGTAAACGGTATAAGAAAAACTATGTTCAAGGCAAAATGTGATTGCTGCTACATGCATTTTACTTGTCTTATTACATGTTATAGAAATATGTTTTGTATATAAATATTGATAGATAAGTTTTCTATGAATGCTGATCACGTTAAAGCTTATTGATATAATCATGCTTCAATGATGAAAGCTTTAGCCTCACTAATATTTTATAGCATTTCTCTGCAAATGTCCATAAACTATGTACCAGGTTAGTAACTTTAGGATCTTTGAACTTCCAGTGATCACGCAAACATTTGTATCAATAGATACGTTTTCTGGTGGCATGAAATTCAGCCTTCCACCTATTACCAAATTATGGACTGTGCGCTTTGCTACTCACGTTCGATTTTTTTGTCTTAGTCACGGGACGAAAACATTAAGGAAACAAAATTATGCTATTGTATTCAAGAGGTCAATAAGGTCGATGACTGGTTAACAGGTACTATTAAAAACGTTTATGTCAAATATGATAATGAATTCTAAGAATAATATTCTGCTGAATTGCTCCAAAACACTCGTGATTTCGTTGTGGAACATATGGAACATTGTATTGTCTGTATTAATAAGTAAACTTTTCGCGTCACGCAGAAGTTAAGTGGCTAAGAAGACCTTCCCAAAACAGATGTTGCTTAATACGTAAGTCTTAATCATTGCTTTCGTATTTGGTTATGACCGGTATATTTAGCCATCTATTGTCAGTCAATTTTGTTGCTTCTTTGATTCAATTATACATAATACGGATACTTTACTGATATGATTAATCACGGACATCTGTCATCTTTGAAAACTTTGCAACATGAAAATCTGTCTAGAGTTAAACTTATTACAATTTTTAAACAGCCAGCTTTTCATAAAAATTGTTTTAAATATTTCGACATATAGATAAACAGACACTTCAAAGAAACAAAACAATAGCAGAGGTTAATAACTTGCTTGTAATTTTACCTAATATGGAATGATATACCACATTTGAAAAGAAATAGTTCAATCTGAATTGCAACACTTTCTAGATAAAGAGACAAAACCGGATTAACGGATTCGCACATAACACATGACAACACGTGCGGTATGTAATCACAACCTATAAAATATAAAATCGAACTAAAACACCTTACGAAATGTAATGTGAGTACAATTTTATTATGACGCTGTCCTAGAACCACGAATGGACAATTTGATATGTGGATGAGGAATAGTAAATAATTTCAAGTGGCGAAAATCTGTCATTTAAACTGTATTGGATGAGTATTATCATCAAATACAATGTGCAAATATTATTTGTAATATTTGGAATAAGAAAACAATATATGGCCAGGTTTTCCTTGAAAACTCTTGGGATAAGTTATTTTTTGGCTTGCTTGAATTATATGTTGGTTGTATGCAACTTCTGTAGCTGTCCATTAAAACCATGTACTTACGACTAATTTGCTTTAATTAACTGATTTTTCAATGTACATCTTATGCTTTGGTATCAAGAATGGCTTAGGTCTGAACTGGGGTTACGGAATAATGCCTAAGTAAGATGAGATCTAAAATCGTACTCGTTTATGTTCTAAAAGATAATGTGATCTAGAAGAATCTACTTGAGAACTATTGCCTTAGGATTTCTTAGAAAAAGGTAATTATCGATAATCTGAGAATTCGAGAAGATATAAATGAGACTCTATCTTGAATAACTCATCTTTTTTCTTTCTTTCTCCGCAAAACTATTAGACTTTTCTAAACAAGGGAATTTCTGACTACCTTTAGCCACTACGTAAAGTTGATAGGACACTTATTTAGCTGATCCAAACAACTAACATTGTGCATGCCAATGAAAGCACATGATTTGCAATCATAAAATCCTGCAGTTTGGGTCACATGACCCTGGAGAAATGACATATTCCCTGATTCTCTGAAAAATTTTGTATGGAAACCAAATTCACTAATTTCGCGGAAAAAGAAAAATGAAACTTATCTTTGTCAGGGAACTGCCGTGTGACAAGGAGTACATATTTCTCTGTAACTCGTCACCATATAACCTAAATGGAAAAGCGACTACTATTACTCAGTGAAAAGATACTTTCAGGTAGGCAGGTTGTTAACATCGCATGAACTTAAAACCTTTGGAAAAACATGGAGAACGTACATAACATCTGGGTGTATATTTGATACTATCATTGATGGCAAGTCAATGAATGATGGGTGTATATTTGATACTGTCATTGATGTCAAGTAAATCAATGATGGGTGTAGATTTGATATTGTCATTAATGGCAAGTCAATGGTTGATGGGTGTAGATTTGATATTGTCATTGATGTCAAGTAAATCAATGTTGGGTGTAGATTTGATACTGTCATTGATGCCAAGTCAATGGATGATGGGTGTAGATTTGATACTATCATTGATGTCAAGTCTATGGATGACGGGTGTAGATTTAATACTTTCATTGATGGCAAATCAATGGATGATGGGTCTAGATTTGATACTGTCATTGATGCGAAGTCAATGGATGATGGGTGTAGATTTGATACTGTAAATGATGGCAAATCAATGGATGATGGCCCTATTCTTGTTCTGACTATAATTCCGACTGGTCATCAATGACAGCAACATAAAGTATGATGCACAACTTTGAGATAAATCATGTATGGAACTGAACATTAAGCATCATTGTCCTGGTCAGGTAGCCGTGGCAATGTTATGCTGAATTACATAATTTCGAATCAATTTTACATATGATATAAATATTCATTCTGTGTGTGTTTCTCTATGTTTTCAAGTTTTAGATATACAAGCAAACTTGCTAGCGGCTGATAATCATATATGCCTGCATTTTTCCTTTCCCTATAGTCGTTGACCACATTTGGTCTTCATTTTTTGATGTAGAAACAGTTGGTTAATGACTGGGCAAATAACATTTTCAGATAACTAAGTCCTGTTGGCTTACAGGAAGTTTTGGTGAGTTCTATTTACTGGTGTGCTTCGAAGCTTTTTGCTCAAATGAGTGTTGTTACACTCTAACCATTACCCAGGTGTAGGGTGGATAAACGGGTATGGTGGCAGTCGTTATAATTTTTCTTTATACTACTGTTACTGATATTATTATTATTATTATTATTATTATTATTATTATTATTATTATTATTATTATTATTATTATTATTATTATTATTATTATCGTTGTTGTTGCTGTCATTATTGTTATTATTATTATTAGTAGTAGTAGTAGTTGTTGTTGTTGTTGTTGTTGCTGTTGTTGTTTTAGTAGCAGTATTTGGTTATCCATTTTATTTGTCATTACCAACAGTCGTGTAACATTATGGTTCTACTACACGTAACTTTTCAGTTGTAATGTTAAGATATTGACAAAACTTGATGTATATATTATTCTGTCCTGTTTTAGTTAGCAACTGTATTTGTGCTTTTGCGAAAGGTCACTTGAAACTCATGGTAGATGATATCCTACCAAATACTGAATCTGCCAATTGGTTAGATAAAACAATGATGAAATAAATGGGGGTGGGGATAAACTGAATGGTTCTGAAGCCATGTGATACAACGTTTATGTATCCAATTGTTTCATGGTTAAAAACAGAATAAGGGTAAATAAATGTGTAATTTATATTGCACAGTTATACATACATACATACATGCATACATACATAAATACATACATACATACATACATACATACATACATACATACATACATACATACATACATACATACATACATACATACATACATACATACATACATACATACATACATACATACATACATACATACATACATACATACATACATACACACATACATCGCAATATAGGGTTGTTTATAAGTAGAAAATTAAGTATCCTGTTTCATTCCAATTTCTGTTGTCATTCATATTTTTGTGGTCCTTATGTAAGTTTGCAGACGTGTTTTATGTCGTTCTTAGGTATTTTTCGAGAGAAAAAACAATTGTTTGGATAATTCAGTGGTGGTAGAAAGTACTCATTATTTGGACAATAATATTATTTTGGAACTGATATTCATTATTTTGGAAAATGCTATCTTGAAATCGTCATGGTTCTTGGAGAATCAGCACACTTCCGGTATTAAAATTTATAAGGAACTTTTCATTCGTTTAGGACTTTCATAGACCTTTAAAGAGAATAGCTTGGATTTAATTTACAATACTGTATGTTCCTCTCACGTGTTTCATTTATGACGTTATTAATTAAATTGTTTGCTAAGTTTAAGAAACTCTTTTTGATTTTGCTTCTTTTCTGTTACTTCAGTTTGTAACCATGGAGTTTGTGTTTTTAAGTATACATATATACCACCTAAACAGCAATTATTTCATGCAACATTACTGTCGATTTACAAGAACACTTTAAATCTCATTTCTTCCTGACAAACATAATGCCTTTAAATAATAAATAATAAAATCAATTGGAGTACCATAAAATCACAATTCATGGTCTTTGTTTACGATATGCTATGACTCTGGTCTTACACTAGGTACTAGGTAACATAAAAGTGCGTAAAGAAGCAAAATTTAGGAGACTTCAACAAATAATTTGATTTTCTTGGAAAATAGGGAAACTTTAAAAAGAAATTACAATATTGTGAATTAGATCCAAAATAGTTCTTAAAGTTCTATCACAAATCCAAAGGTATAGTGTTCCGAATGAAGTCCAGTGATGTTCCGAATGAATTCGAATTTTAAATTTGTATTGTGATATTAGTCCGAAATAGTGTTGTTGTGCTAACATTCGTGATGTTTTAATTCCAATTAATTATTTAAATACAAGATTCCTCTCAAATTTAATCTGAATACAAATAAATCTAAAGAAAGGAACACAAAACTTTTATTTACTTCAAATTTACGTTTTAACCTTAGACACACAAAGAAAACCAGGAAGAGAGACCAAAATTCATCACCATACGTTGTTTTCTGTTACATGATAAAGCTGACTGAAAATTGACTTTTGCTTCATGATCACCTTAATTCGAAGAGTAATTCTGAACACTCAAGATTTCGAATATATTTTATAGATGCATTATAATTTGTTATGTTGTTTCTTCACAAAAGCTAAGTTGTCTGATGCATATCAAGGTGATCTTCTCCTCAATATTTTCCAGGTAAAATACTAGATTTGTGTGTGAAATGATTTGTGTTCAATAGGTTATGTGGTGATGTGTTCCATTGGATCTGAAATGCTTAGTTAAAACTGATGCATGAAACTAGACTATATTTTTACAATATACTATATTTATACAAGTACTTCATGATTGAAAAATGACATATATTAATTCCCTGGTCCGAGAAATTATCGTGATCTCTAAAAATTGAAGGAAAGTATTACAATAAAATCTGATCATTAATGTTACATTCTTGAGCTAGAAACACGTTCATCTAAATGTCCAAGACTACACAAATGGACCTCACGAAGTGCTAATTAATTCGGTGTCAGTACAACTTGAGCTTCCATACCAAATTTATTAAAAATTCGAAATAAAACAGAATTAAAAGCAACCCGACGAGATGCTCAGTAATCCGGTATACTCCTCCTCCTCCCCACCCCAAGAGAGTAATACAGAAAGAATATCAAGACACTTTGTTTTTCATATATATATATATATATATATATATATATATATATATATATATATATATATATATATATATATATATATACACACACACACAGGTCTCGCTCGAGTTTTAAAACTAGGAGTCCAGAACTCTCAATTTGGTAGAAATAGGAGTCCCACTAGCAAATGTTGCTGTCCCCTCCAAAAAAAGCTATGAAAATTAGAAGAATTAGAAAATTGGTTGTCATTGAGTTTAATTTCTACATTCTTTATGACAATGACATAGTTCTTGTGTGTCCATCAGACTGAGACTAAAACCAAGGAAGGTCTTATTCCAAGCCCTAAGCTAGTCATCACCCACTTTCTTACTTCTAGCAACATCAGCACTCCTCTGAATCTCTGGACAATCCTTCTCGGTTTAACTCAATAGTTTTGATTCCGAGGTCACATGCTTTGCTTATTATGCTACGTTCGGAAACCAACACAATAATAAAAGCTAAAAGTTGTTTATTTAACTTACTCTTATAAATGACCAACCGTAAATACCAAGGTCTTTCTGAGTCTGATTTTAATCTTTATAAAAATCAGTACATTTTCCCACCCAGCCCCCAGTCAAAACCTTTGAACTTGCCGCCCATGTTATTTTAAAGTACTCTTATCAGGGTGTCTTCTACCCCTGAATTCCACAAATTTTCCCACAAAGCCGCCAGTCAAAGACAGAGCAGCTAATTGATCAGCACATTTTCCCACAAAGCAGGTGGCTGAAGCAAGACTTGCAAATCTTTGAATTTTGGTACACATAAATTACATGTGTATGGAGGGCTCCTATATAAATGATTTTCCGCGTCCCAGAAAACAGATCGGTGTCTAAATACGTGTGATTAAGCGTTCCCGATACCTCTGAAATATATATATATATACATATATATATATATATATATATATATATATATATATATATATATATATATATATATATATATATATATATATATATATGTATATATATATATATATATATAATGTTATCCAGTGTCGCGGCTAATTTGCCTTTGTTCTTTGCAACACACAACTAAGTCGTAAATAACCTATAAAATACGTACCTAGTTCTATGGTATACATTTCATCTTTAGCAATCATCCGCGTGCAGAAAAATTAAATAAAGAGAATTTAAGTAATTATAACAACAGGGGGAAGAATACGCCCATTCATCTATACATTTCTGTGTAACCATATTATATCCAAAGCAGCGTGAGGTCTCATGAAAATTGCCCTAGATAAAAACAGTCTTCGCTGATTTGACTGAGATGAGATACCCGTCATTCGATTATTAAGCATGGGTATCAGTAGGAATGTCTGACTAAAGATAATTATAGATCAATATTCGGGACATAATATAGTGACACAAGTACACGTATCCATCTAAAATCAGAGAGTATATGTTATATGTACATACTGTTGCTAGCAACGGGTCTCTCTACTGAGTGAATCAAGCACAGAGTGAATACTGCGATGGAAGTCCACGGTTTCCCCTATATCTAAGGACATCTATACAACAGTCGTTGTCAACTGCAAGTTCTCTTAACGCGCCATGACTACGAATAATGTTCCTTTACTCAATCAATGACCACACAATATAACAACTTGACATTTGCATCAAAACTTCAAAATTGCCTGGCTTCTCTTTGTTAGGATTCCGTAGCCTAACTTCAATAATTCACACCATGACATAGAAAAACAATTCACACTCAATGCAGGGAACTACATTCAGATTCCATGTGCACCTCCTATACATTACCTTCATAGCAACAATCAAAGACATCTCCAGATCAGTGAATAACCCCTTCTCATTGGTTTTATGGTTCAAACCAGTAGTCCCTGTAATGAATATTTAACACTGAAAGGCACAACCAATCAAAACCTTTAAATTTAAGATAGAGACTTCTTGGTCTCAAATACAAAAGTAGCCCATGCCGTCATAAAGTTTATCAATAATGTACACCATGAGGTCTGTTCTTAGAAAAAGGTCAATTACTCTGGTTGAAAAATATTTCCCCAATACCGACTTCCCAGAATCAAATAATCACTAAAATTGTACAAATAGCTGGTGACAAATATATACACTAATGTTTTAAAAATATAATTATAATACCGCAGTAATCATAATATTACAAGTCAGTATAATTATGTATTGTTTCAAGTGCGTGTCATTAGAGATGATTCCCCAAACACTCTCCATTGCCATAAAGTGTTTGTTGGTTTCATTTCTTTGGAAGATGATAAAATAAATATAGAGACTGGTTTTCTACATTTAACCAAATGTGGCGTTGAAGTGGAGTGTGCCGTCTAAGAGAGGAAAAGAAATGGAATAAGTGGAAAAGGGTAAAGCAAGGAAAGACAAAAGCAATCTATAGTTATTATTATTATTATTATTATTATTATTATTATTATTATTATTATTATTATTATTATTATTATTGATTAGAGAATGGATTAAAATGTATATGTTTTATTTATTCCAGACTTAACCATGTACAAAAGATCTAATTCCGTTGTCAACGTTACCTTTTATTTGGACAGTATGTTTGATCGCGAAACATCGGCAGCAAGTTCACTGCCCGTAACATTGCACGAATTCCCCGAGTTTTCTGGGTTCAGTACGCTTGACCACAGTCTAAATGCTACAGCCGTGAAAGCGATAGAAAGCAACGATATGATGCCGGTAATAAAGAATGAATTAAAAAACAGAATCCAATTTAAGAAGATGGCAGAGGGAAAGGAAGAACTAAGGGTTGACTTTAATGGAAAACCAGATGCTCAGGTATATTGACTTTGGTACAATGGTAGTATAAGCATTGCATTTCTGACTGAAGCATTCTATTCTTGTACTAGAAATTCTTTGATGGAATTTGATTTCATTATCCCTTTCCTTTTGGGATTTAGTTACAAGTAGTCCCTTCGTTGAACATTTTATGACCATTTCAATTTTTGACGCCAATTTCTCGTTTAAACAAAACCATTAACATATTTTATTTAGCAGCCCCTTACACCCTCTAATACAGTAGGATGTTAAACCAAAGTGTTAGTTTCGAAAATAAAAAATATCTTGTCTGCATTTCTAAAATTTATGTGTTTAGAGTTTCAGGTTAAAATAAATTAATAGTGTAGGTAACGCAAAATACATTCGGACGCGATCACGGAATTAGGCTTTCTGCTTCTGTTAGGGGTATCTGAGTCTATTTTCTATGTTGTCCATTCTTGTCAGAATTTTCAACATTAGTTCAGGAATTTCATTCAAACGAAAGGCTAATGGATATGGTCGCACAATCTGCGTGGATAAAACATATCAGTGGAATTATAATAATAATAATAATAATAATAATAATAATAATAATAATAATAATAATAATAATAAAAATAATAATAATAATAATAATAATAATAATTATTATTATTATTATTATTATTATTATTTTTATTATTATTATTATTATTATTATTATTATTAGTTAAAAGATGAAGAAAAGGAAAAGGCAGAAAAGAGACGAATACAGAATAGAATGGCTGCAAGAAGATTCCGAGAAAGGCAGAATATGCTGGGAACAAACTTGCAAAAGGTAAGCTATTGAATTCGGAAAAAGAAAGAAGGCGGTCTAGAATCTAAAAAGGACATTATGGGAAAGAAAAGATTTGAAATATACAATTTTTGAACCTCAACAAGATCTATTCTTGTAAGAGAAAGACTTTCCACAGATTATTGATTTACTGCAACTTGTTGACCAGCTTAAAATGATGAATTTTTGACGCTTTGGTATTAAGTAGAAATTTCTGTCCAGAAAACTGTTTGAAATGTAAGTTTTTTTACTTGATAAAAGATCTTTCTGAATTAGTGATTTAAAAACTGTCTGAAAATTTTACATGTATAGTATCTCAGCGAACAATTATGTAAAATTCTCCCATATGAATAAAAACAAAGTAAAAGGCTCCGTAAATATCGATCTTTATTTCCTATTTTGATATCCGCCCAAATAGTTCAAATCGCATAATCCTAATGTACATGTGTGTGTGTTTGTCTGTGTTCGTGTCTGTGTTCGTGTGTGAGAAAGAGAGAGAAAGAAAATAAGAATTAGAAAGAGAAAAAGAAGAAGATGATGATGATGATGATGATTCTCTAGTTGACTCATTCTGACCGAATATAAATTGACTGGATCCATTAAACCTTTAATATGTACTATTACGACTCTATGTGCATTTATTTCCCTAGAATGCAAAGTGAAAATTTAAACAGAACTTACAGTATTGTGAAATAAATCCCCAATTAACCTCAAGAATAATATCAAAAGTCAAAATGTATAAAGCTACAATTTGATTCCAGTTGTGTTCCAAATAAGTTCCAATATTCAATGTGTTGATATACATGTAGTGTCTAATGTGCTAACACGCCAATAATCTTGAATGTGATAGTATGTTAAGAGTCTTTTGACATATAACAGTAATGTCCAAACTTTAATCGAGAATGTTTTTATCTGAATTCACTATAATTCCAAATTGATTTTGTCAAGCATATTAGTGAACACTTTGTAATTCCAGTGAATAATAATTTGAAACAATAACTCCAAACAAACTGAAAGCTAAACACAACATAAAGACTGATTCGGCTTGAAATGTTAAGGCAAGAATTAATAATCCTAATGTAAACAAGATTATATACCCATCTATTTGAACTAGGCCTATAGTATTATTTTCTTGAAATGCTCTGTCTACTTAATGGAACATTTTCATAATCACATATACATATTAGCTATATATGATATTATGTACAAAATAAATGTCACTAGTCAGGTATACCTTAAACTTGATTTTGGAGAACAGCCAAGTAGAATATACAGACATACATAACATATAATCACCGAGAAAAGCCATCAAAGATCACAAATTAAGTATACATTACAGTGCTCACACCTGAGCTGAGCAGATGTAGATTCGCAACCTGAAAATAAGACGGAGTACATTTTTAACCCATAAAAAACATAAAAGTTCAATATCTCTTAATATTCTTGAGTGCATTAATTATACATAACATGTGCCTAATGGAACAACTTGCCAATTGAGAATACGCTGCATTGGTAACAAA
Source organism: Potamilus streckersoni (assembly GCA_016746295.1). Classification (NCBI taxonomy): domain Eukaryota; kingdom Metazoa; phylum Mollusca; class Bivalvia; order Unionida; family Unionidae; genus Potamilus; species Potamilus streckersoni. The sequence goes on along the minus strand of JAEAOA010001385.1, from coordinate 2,218,251 downwards.
TTTTTTAGACAGGTATCTGATTTAAGCTTGATAAGAAATTGTCCAAATATTGCAATCATATTATTTTGCAGTTTCACACTTAGCTTTTTCTTTCTTAATACTGTTGGCATTTAAAGAGGCACCCTGTCATGATAAATTGATATCCCTTTTATTTAAGAAAACGCAGATATTCGAGTCTGACAATACGTCTTTGAGAAATCAGATACGACTGCTAAGAAAAGAACGGGAAATTCTGCAAAGAACATTACAGGAGCACATGTCCGTTTGTCGTTGCATCACTGGCCCTTATATGCACTTCGGCGTCCAATTGATAAGCGCAGAAGCGGATTTACAGTGACTTAGAGAGGAATCTGTAGCCTGACAATACTTCTGGCAAGTGGACCAGTATATATTTTCTGCAGTACAGTTTGTCATGTTCACTCGGTCTGTATCGTCTTCCCATTTACGGTCATCATTCCGAAAATGATTATATCTCAAACACACCCATGGTTAGTACTATGAATTTATGAAAAGGTCAAATGGACAAAGTATATACAACCACCTAAAATGACTTTGCATCGTTTTGGAAATATGAAACATGACTTTATAATTCAGTTTATGGGTTTGAGCTATATTCCTATTGTAACTATACTTGGATTATGAGAAATCTCCATGCACATCAAATTTATTTACAAATGAGATTAATGTGGACATTAGTTTATCGACAACGCATTTTAGAAGATTTTTAAGTTACTAATGCAAAGGAATAACTGTCATGTTCTAGCAGCGATTATTGTTACAATTATTGGTTTGGGGCATTTCATGAGAATGTGTACTCATTAGGTTATAGTCCAGTACTCTTAAAACGTCTATGCACAAATAGCAAATAGCAAATATGCATAAACATAAAGCTCATTAGATCACGTTACATCTACACTAAATTTTTGTACTCCATATGCAAACTATAGAATTCTTAGCTTCTTTACCGCAGAAATGGTAAACCCATAAAGCCATCGCCAATATACATTTACATTCACATAACGAATATCTGACACATCGATAGTTACATGTGACCCGTACACGCCACTTGTTTGCCTCCTTGAGACTGATTTTACTGAGTTCAAGAATAAATACTTGACTTGTTAATATTTGCATACGGTACTTACAGTATATAATCCATCGCTGCTTCAGAAATGCTTTAAGCAGAGAGAGAGAGAGAGAGAGAGAGAGAGAGTATGTATGTATGTATGTATGTATGTATGTATGTATGTATGTATGTATGTATGTATGTATGTATGTATGTATGTATGTATGTATGTATGTATGTATGTATGTATGTATGTATGTATGTATGTATGTATGTATGTCTTCAACTTGGATTAGTTTATATCCCCAAACTTTAAGTAAGATGGTCTTGAATAAAATTACTATTTCACTTGCTTGAGTTAATATGTGTTAATAGATATGAATTCTCCCTAATTTATTTTCGTAATTGTAACACAGTATGCAATTGCAGCGAAAAGGCTAGCTGAGTTCAGTGTGAATGACGAAGATCCATGTAACACTGAGTAATGAGCTGAAAGAGTTTATTGTACACTAATTGATGCAATCTTTGTGTTACGGCTTTTTGCTATGTTTAACACAATATGATAGAATAATAACCTCTATGTTTTCTGTTTACATACAATTTTATTATTGATTTTTGTACTAGCATGTAGTAACAACTACATGGAATACGGGTGACATTGTTAATATTTAGATATTTTATATATTAAGTTATCCATAGCCTGATATTTATTTTTGTTTCATTTTTTTAATAAGTTTTACGTCTTGCAGTTTGTGTCATCCATGTTTGATTACGTTTCACATAGTGATCACAATGGAGTCAGTGCTTGAGTCTGTCCGTACTTCAGTAGATACACTAAATTAGGGTACAAATGTTTACATTAACTTTACTTTCTAGATAAATAACATTACAGTTTGACAAATGAAGTCTCTGGTTGATTTACTTGTTATTATATACAAAAATATTTTCTATTCTGACAGTGCTTTCCCTGTATTTTTTCCAACTGTTATAAAAAATAAGGTCAATGTGACATACGATGTTTTTCCCTATTGTGGTTTATTTCAGATCAAGGACCCTGTATATATACGTAATTAATTTAACCAGGTTATCTTTTCTGTTTGAGAAGGTTTCAGTGTGATGGCACTTGCATAGTATACAACGATGATACCCCATTTTTATTAGGATTATTGATTTTTCCTCTCCTATTCATATCAACTGAAAACCATGAGGTATTGTGGTATTTAACGTAGTGTTTTTGTTTTTTTTTTAATTGTGTTTGCAAAATAATTCATATGTAATATTTCGTATGTAATATAACGTTACGTAGATCGATAAATCATCACTCACCAGAGATGATGTTGAAATTCGAGTTAGGAACAGATATCACATTTTCATTGAAATCTGCAATTATTCGCAGCGACGTTTATCATCGGTGTACGTACATTTTTATTTACTTACATAGTTTTTCTTTTCATGGCTGTGGAACTACTGTCGGCTGAAGGGTTCTTTTGGTGACGTGTGCATTATCTTTCCGGAGCAATTTCTATGTTTGGTGACTTGTAAATGAATGTGGAATAGAACAGCCATCTGTCCTGTGGCCATTTTACATTTAGATCTATACAAGGCCATTACAAATTAAGGATTGATCCCAAATGATTTGAATGGACAGGTGACGTCAGACTAACAAATCAGTGTCAACACAGATTGGGGGTGGGGTGATTTATCAGACTAAACTGTTAGTACAAGTGCCTTTATTGCATATTTTATATTTAAAAGTTTGAAATTCAAAGACTTTTACATAACAAGATAAAGTACTGACATACATTTTACTATTTATGTTACATTAAATTTTCATGACAACAAGTTAAACGTTTTAAACGAATTCGATTAATTTTATATTGTCTGCTTATTATTCAGGTATATGCATATTGCTCTGGAGTGTATGCAATATTCAGCTGTCATTAGAGTGTTCTTGTGACCGTAATATTCAGGTGTCTTTGAAGTATTCTGGTGTATATGTAATATTCAGGTGTCGTTGAATTGTTCTGGTGTCTCGTCGAACACTATCAAATTCAAAACAGAGACAATAACATTTGTGCTGCCATTTAATCTATTTAAATTTTTATTCAATCTATTAAAAAAATTATCTAATCTATTTAAAAGTTTATTTAATAGATTGAATCTTTTTTAATCTATTTAAAATTTTATTTGATCTATTTAAAATGTTTCACTAATGTAGAAATGAGATCAATTGTCATCTTTATAAACAAAAATCCAATGATGATAAAAAGCTGTCCGAATGTCGATTGTTTGATATCCCCATGCAAAACATATCCAAAACTGTTAATGAACTGTTCCAAAAATGTTATTATCTTCCATATCTGTCGTGATTCTAAACTGTAGCTAGGAATATCCACCACTAGTCAGAATGGGTCCTTAACTTGTTGTTTAGTATTATGCTTGAAATGGTCTTTTTGGGTTCACGGTTCATTTTACATGACAAATTGCAGATATTGTTAATCCCTTTTGATTATTATTGTATTTTGCCAATACGTGTTTTCATCTCACAAGTATTCAATGAAAAGCTATGTTGGTTTCGATCAAATTTGTATGGAAATAATGTATTGATTTCATTGTGCTGTGATCTTGTTGCATTGTATATACTTTCAATTTTTGTACATTAATTTTAATTTATTTGTTTTCCACAACTGGGTCAGCAATGTATGCTATGTTAGATTCTAATCCATTCCTGAATGTATAATTAGTAACTGATACACCAGCAGAAGGTTTAAATTATGTATGCAAAGGACATAATTGTCCAAATAATGATCAACAATATTATTATCGACGTCATCTCTGGTATTAACTGATCTCCATAAGTCGCATTTTTTCAGCACTTAATTTAGTACTTATTCTCGCTGTTCTTAAACTTCTGAGATTGAACTTAAAAACAGAATAAACACAACAATTGTACTTTTTATATAGTTTACACCAGTGTCTCTACCAATAAATAAGTTTATATTCAAACCTGCAATATCGGAACATGCTCCTCCTGCAAATAATTATTTATATAAATGCCATGATTTAAATGTTTCTAACCAAGCCGCAGTATTGATTACGATTTTTCTCCCTTGTTGCCCGACTTATAGGCAGGATTGCTAAATATAAATATACAGCACAAAAGTTACGAAAACCTCACGCGTATAGAAACAATATGGACAATGACTGATCTAACTCAAACTCAGATTTCTGTCTTTAAATAAATGCGGATTGCAACGACAAATCATTACATGCATAGGCATTCAGAGGCATCAAAAGGTTAGTTTTAACTAATATGTACATCTAGTTACATTGTCTTGTGGTCTTCACTGGTATACTTTACATTTTGTTGCACCGTATTTTAAATTAAAAATAAGGAGTTAATAGCATTCAAAATTCTATACGGCTAAGTCTGCTGTTTGACAAATGGACAGTATTAGGATTTAGGTGAATGCAATGTCGATAATTTTAAACCAAGGCTCCCAAAACAGCATGAAATTTGCCAAAGCTACAACAAGCTACAAGTTTGTCTTAAACATACACACTCACACACAGACACACACACACACCACCACCACCACCACCACCGGACTGTTTGTGCAATAATATTTTGTAAAATTAATCGGAATTCAACTGTTATGAGCTGAATTATGTGGTGTTATTTACCGCCTGCGCTATCTCGCGTGGTTTCATTTACCGGCAGTGCTATCTTGTTTTACTTTGTGGTTTTGTTCTTTACACACTGAACTTAACCAGATAATGGATCGCGTTGTTAAACGGCAATAACATTCATAAAGATCACGTTATAGCTAAATATTTTTCTAGGTCAATTGGCTTGTTCGACATGTCAATCTGTTTGATACCATTTTAGATTTGTGTCTTGAAATTTAACATGTCTTCCTTAATGCATTGCTTTTATTAAATTTATACACACCACGTTAATAGATTTAAAAACAGATCTATTATATCAAGTGACATGTGTATACACACTAAAATCCCCACCCCAAGAGGGGTGGAGCGGAAAAACCATTGAATAGTTCACATGTACTCTCTCTCTCTCTCTCTCTCTCTCTCTCTCTCTCTCTCTCTCTCTCTCTCTCTCTCTCTCTCTCTCTCTCTCTCTCTCTCTCTCTCTCTTTCTCTCTCTCTCTCTCTCACATACATACATACATACATACATACATACATACATACATACATACATACATACATACATACATACATGCATGCATGCATGCATGCATGCATGCATGCATACATACATACATACATACATACATACATACATACATACATACATACATACATACATACATACATACATACATACATACATACATACATACATACATACATACATACATACATACATACATACATACATACATATATATATATATATATATATATATATATATATATATATATATATATATATATATATATATATATATATACGTATATATAAAGATTACAAATCATATGGCGAATAACAACCCTTTCAAGCGCACTGGATCCACCAAATGATGACGTGTGTCAGGGATTGATTAAAATAGATACAATAAACTATTGTCTATTGCTAAGAACCACAGCTGGAGTTCCGAAACCAGGAAGGAAAAGGTATCATACTGGATACGCCGCCTTAGAACATTGAAACCAAGCGGTCTAAACCAAGAAGACTAGAAAAATAAAACTATGCAGTAGTAGAATTTAATTATTTTTTAAATCTTCTTAGTATCCTTCAATTTTTACTATAAGAATAAGCGGTATATAATCAAATATCCGGGATATAATATGCATTACATAAATGTACAAAAAAAGTAAAAATAGGTGTCGCTTTGTCTTGTAGACTTTTATGGAATTATACAGTTTTCAGTAACCGCAACAAGTTTATACAAGCTGGTTGTATTTATAATTTTACCTCATGTGGAGACAGCCATGTAGAGGTTTATAAACACAAAGTTTTTGTGTTTATTTGTTTGTCTTATATATGTTTTGATTTGCCTTTGAAAAAGTCTCATTAAGAGTCGAAAGCGCTCAGGCTAGTTAGTTACTAGATTCGCACTGTTCGTCGTCAGTTTATTGCATATATATATATATATATATATATATATATATATATATATATATATATATATATATAATATAATAATCGCATACTCCTATATATATATAATATATATATATTATATATATATATATATATATATATATATATATATATATATATATATATATATATATATATATATATATATATATATGCGTGTGTGTGTGTGTGTGTGCATAATGGCCTTTAATTTTCAGACCGCATTAAAGAATTGAAAACCATATCTCAAATTTAAATAGAAGTAGTTCTGCCTTAGAAAAGTACAGATTCATAACGTTATCTTCAGATTCTATTATAGAATAATATTATCGTTCAATTGAAGAGGTCTATAAGTTATCCATTCAATGGTGATAGATCGACAAAAATGTAATTATCGTCTCATTTCGTTATTTTCTTAGATGCAGCGGTGTGATACATTTAGAAACTTGTTGCTAAAGGAATATAGTTATAAAGTTCCTTGTAATAAAAATAATGACTATTTTCAAACAAATAATTTTGTGTCGCTTAACAGCATAATTCTATGATAATTTGAATTAACTAGATTTGCAATGAAAACTGGGTTTATGGGTTATATATATATATATATATATATATATATATATATATATATATATATATATATATATATATATATATATATATATATATATATAATAACTATCAAGTGGGAGTTGCCGTTTAACCCGAACAAATAACTATTCCTCATCTTGTTTCGTTAATGTTCATTTCCTATCAATCTCCATATGCGTACATTTCCTATCTAATTCAATATATGTGTTTCTAATAAATATATAAAACCCTCCATTCAAGGTTATAAATTGGTGTTTTTAATTCTCTCATTCTAAAGGTATAAAACACTAAAATACCTTCATTTTTAAGTTCAATACTTTTCAAAGGCGACTGAGCATTGAGATTTTAGGTTGTAATTTATGCGGTTTTGTTTCTTTAAATTGAAGTTTGTGATTAGCATTAGGGCTATACAGCGATGTGTTTGGGCCAGGGAGACGCATAACTTTGGAAAATAAAATGTTAACATATAATATTTTTTCATCACCTGTTTAACAGACATGTTATATTATTACGTTGTCCCCTTTTCTCTCAAAATATTTAGGGAAGAGTTCAGCCAACAGTGTGTGTGTGCGTGCGTACGTGTGTGTGTGTGCGTGCGATCCTTGTCGAATACAGATCTCAGAAATACATGCAGAAGAAGGAAAAGAAGAAAAACCCGATCAGTCCTAGAATTTTACATTTTTAATTTCTAACTAAACTTGTTCCAAGAATTACTCGATCTTTTCGCGATACAATCCGCGATAGCGACAATTAAACAACTCCATTGGGTAGAATTTCATCTTGTTTCGTTTTTACTTCCTTAAGTCCTGTTTTATTTAAAATCAAAGGACAAAACGAAGATTACATCTATCTGAATCACAGTAACTTTTGCCTGGAAGTCAAAGTTCTCAAAGGGGAAAATATCAATCGAAGAAGCTTCTGTCAATAATTTCTGAGAAGTTTATTTGTGCTTGAATAAGAAATTAGTCTTAACGAGCATGAATACTTACCCTTATTTAGTAAACATGGAACATATTTCATGACGTACGTATTAGTATAAAATAATGAGTCTATAAGAAAAAGCTGGAAAGAACACGGTCTCGGGTCTCAGAGGAGAAGATGTTGACAATATCTCACAAGTTTCTTACAGTGATAGTTTAAAAGATGGTGGACCATTAAAATGTAAATAGCTCCAAGCACCAGGTCAGCAATGCCGACGGTCTAGGTGTTCAAAAGGCTCAAGGTGAAAAGTATAACAATGTAATAAAATATCAATATATTAAACTATGTCATCCACAATTTCTCAACAGTGATTTCTTTCGACAAATATAAACAGTAACCTATTCACAGTTGTCAATTACTAACATCATATGAAATTCAAGTCTCAAGTGAGGATGGTTCCTTTGAGTGTAGATTAAGTTACTCATCTGTCTGCCTATAGAATCGGGTCTATAGTCGCATATGACGAAAATTGTTAACGCTACGTAAAACATCTAAATCACACATTATTTTTTACGTCTTTGAATTGGCTAAGAGGAGTTTATTTTTAATGTTAAGCGCTTCAATGTTATAAAAAAGATAGGGTTGTCTTGTTCATTTATTGAAACAAAATTGTAATGACATGATCTTCTCCTTTTTTCTATCCATACTCGACATGTTATTGATCTCGTTAGCGTACCGAATTGATGTCATTCACATCCGTGCATGTTCTTCAAATAAAGGGGTGCGTTCACCAATCTGGCCACCTATTTGTCAATTGCTATAAATTTCTTCGAAGATTACACGATCAAGTTCATCCACATATACTGGGTCAGGCAGCAGCTGAATTAGAAAAGCACGGAAAGATAAAACACATAAGTGGCGCAGGACTTACTAGAAGATATCCCATGCAAAGAGGTTATCAAGAAAGACAATAAGGAGACAAGAACAGCAGCAGAGACACCGCAACAGTTACATCACTAGGAACTAGAAGAAGAGAATGCTTGCATAATGGAGACGGATGACGTCTCCTTCTCGTTTTGAAAGGCGAGATCATGATAAATCGTGGCTGTTCCCTACACAATAAAGCTCAGCTCGGACCACTCTCCAAAGCAAACCGTTTCTATTGTATGGCCAACCCCATCTCTAGAAATGCTTGATAGCAATCATTCTGCCAAAATATTTTTGTTTACATGCCTTTGTGTTTCCTGACCCCAAAATTTAAAACAGCTTCAAAAATGTGGTTATGTTTGGTCTAGTGATTTTAGAAAAGGAAGTTGATGATAAATCGTGGCTGTTCCTTACACTTTAAAGCTCGAGCAACTCACCATCTCTAGAACTGTTAGATGACTGCTCTTGTGGCCTAGTGGCTATAGCGTACGCCTCTGATGCTGGAGGTTGTGGGTTCGATCCCCGGCCGAGTCAAAACAAAGACTTATAAAAATGGTAATAACAGCACCTCGCTTGACGTTCAGTATTAAGAGGCTAGTGTTAAGACTGCTCGGCCTGGTGTCAGGATAATGTGACTGGGTGGGACATCTTGCTACCTGTCTGCGGCATGATGTCCCGTTGCTAGGCATCACTATAAACTGCCACACTGCAGACATCGTAGTGATATGCAAAATTGGTATAGCTACCTTAAAAATCCAAATTACAGAGAGAGAGAGAGAGAGAGAGAGAGAGAGAGAGAGAGAGAGAGAGAGAGAGAGAGAGAGAGAGAGAGAGAGAGAGAGAGAGAGAGAGAGAGAGAGAGAGAGAGAGAGAGAGAGAGAGAGAGAGAGAGAGAGAGAGATGCTACTTGGTAGACATTTTCCCAAAATATTTGTGTTTGAATGTTGTGTTGTGCATGTCTTTGTGTTTTGCGACCCCAACAATTAAAAACATCTCCACCTATAAAATGTGTGTCTGTTGGGTCCAGTGTGTTTGTGCGAGTTTATTAGCATGTCTATAAGCATTCATGTACAGTTTCAAAGCCTACAATTTACCATACCAACATTTAACTTAAGGTTCGAGCGATTTATATTCACTTTATTTTATGTGCTAGGTTTATATTCTATATGAGGGTTGTTTCTTTCAAGTCAGTGCTTGAAGCATATAAAGCTAGCGAAATCGTCACAAAGGTGATGGCGAGGTACAGAAATCAAAAATGCTTTCATCATTTTACTTCGTAATTTTATTGGTCAAAATTTGGCAAATTATTAACTGGTATACTTTGCATTTTGTTAAAATTATCCTTAAATAAATTTTGAGTAACAACAACCCAAATACTTACACTTATTATTAATCGAAGGTCTGCTTTTATTCTAAAATGAAATTTCTCACCATCCAAACGTACAAAGAGCAAGTATTGTGATCTCTCTGGTAGATGGATCTCATTTGTACCCAATATCAAGGTCATTCGCAGAACCCTTACAAAAGTCTCTAGTCCTTGCTTATCCATAGTGGTCGCCTCAGACGCTTCACAACTGACGTGTCAATATATAAGAAAATTATTCGTTATATAGATATACAGAAGCGCTAAGTTACGGAAAACCATTAGCGCCGTACTAAGTTGTCCTCCTCAAGACAAGTTGTTTCTGTAGTACACATGATGAAATTGACACCTTTTGTGTCAGGAACGTTACCAAATGAGATATCTTTATATTATTATGTGAACATGAAGACAAATTTACATGCTTAGGCAACGGAGAGATACAATACTTATGTAACCTGTAAATTAACATTAACATTAAAGAAAAATTAATTTTTGACATATGTACATATAGTGCAGCCTGCTGTCATTTCATATTTCTTTTTCTGTGAGAATAAATAGTCTTTTAATATACAATAATTTATAAATAGGCAACACACTAAGAATTAGGTATGGCCTTGGCAATAGAGATTATTTTCAAGAACATACAAGTTTTATGTTTGTACAAGAGAGAGAGTTAATATTTTAGAATAAAAATATTTATGTGCTTTTTCCAGTTTATTTGGCTCACAGTAGTTGGTTGGTATTAGTAAAAACACGTCTTTTATGTCCAAATTCAGAATAGACAAAACCAGGCGCTCAAATTAAGAACAAAAGATCATATTTCAATGCAATATGTAAAGTGTACAGTGTTTAGGCTTCCAAAATAGTTAGCTGTCTTTTAGTTTGTCAATTGAAGTGGTGATCAATGATATAAAGCCATAGGATGAGTCTAAAATGTTGTATTGTTTTGCATGTGATAATTCACCTGATTATATTGCCACAAACTTTGAATGTTGTTCGTTTCGTATAAAGGAATATTGTTTTGCTAACCACTATGTGCCTTGAAGCATTTTGAACATAGTATAAAAGCTTTTAATTTTTTTTGTTCTGTTGTTGTTACAAGGTAAATTATATAGTATAACATAAGGCCAAACGGATCTATTTATTGTCTTTTACAAAATGCCACCTATTGCATCAGTAGTAATTATAAAGCACGGATAAAGCCATTAAAAGACATTTAACCGCTAAATACTGTTTCAAGATATTGACCTTAACTGACTCTTGATCTTGACCTTAGCTGATTCTTGATCTGTCAAATAATATATCCTAGATCTCTTTTGTAGAACAGAGGGGATGACTAGACAATTTAAAAGAATAATTAAACACATATATCCCGCGATTTTCATTTACTATTGATATTAGACTCAAAATCTAGCAAAAATTGACATGAGAAATAAGCGGATCTGCTTGAAAATTCTGAGATCTAAAAATGCACGAAGCTGTTACAAGTTTTTGGTTGACTGGTCAAACTACTTCCTGTTAAAATAAATTGATTTTCTTGGTTTTAATGGCACATTTTAATAACTTGTTAGCCATATAATGCCTAGAGCAGGGTGTCTTTCCAAAGGACAAACCGAAACAGCCGATCCATTAAGGAGTGTGACGTTCTACCATCTGATCTACTGCGGCTACCTCTCGTTGATTTACATGGATTTTACGTGGATTTACCGGTTGTAATATCTTATTATACTTGGTGGCTTTGCTGTTTGCATTGCTATATACTCCGGACAAATGGTCACCTCGATGAGCAGCATTTACATTCATAAAGAGTATCTCCTGACGACATTTTTTTTTATCTCGGTCAACTTCTTGGTCTTACGTACTAGACTGCTTGATGCCATTTGTTTCTCTGTGTACCAACAATTAAACATTAATCTATGCGACCTTTTGCATTGTGATATGACCGCCTTATTCTGCCTAAATAATAAAATAGGTGCAAATCTTTAGTAGTTGGACACGTGCCATTGTCGCTGTGATCATTGCGTGTGGTGGGTTTGGGGATTGGGAGAGACAAAGACACGATGAAGGACAAGAGATTTCTTTCTTTCTTATTAATTTGTTATTTTCGCTTACGAACGATACCTTTTTATGTAAATGTATAGTCGCAGCAGAAACTTATTTGTGAGCATCAACACACACACTTGAAAATATGTCTGATTGTTTCTATGAGACGGTGAATAATTTTGGAAAAGAAAGCTAGAATTATACGTTTCATTTCATTCGGAGGTGCTACACAAATGTCCAGAATTTTCACTATGAATCATAATTTGTACTATTCTGTTCCAATTTGGAATCAAGTTTACTAGATGTCTTTGTCCAAAGCCGGTTGTGTAGTCATCCATGTAAAATAATTACTGTTAAAAAAGTGGATGAAGTATGGCTATCATCTATAACAATATAAATCTCGTTCTACATACTTAAAGATGAACAACTCTTTTTAGCACTAGAAGAAACTACTTTCTTCTAAAGGTTTTAGAACGACATTTCAAGGTGTTAAATATGACTCTGACTACTATTTCACACAAACCTGAGGATTTAAACTGAACGAAAAAGTCTTTTCATGCACACGCACAAAGAATGCTTATTGATTTGGCAATAAACGATCGCAGTACATGATGTAAACATGTATAATTAGAAGTGACCTCGGTCACAACGAATTATATATGCCGGCAGTTTATCTACCCGGCAATCTAAACAAAATCCTTATGAAAGCAGAGAGTCATATTTACGTTCTAAATAAACACGACGTTTCTTTAAAGATATCAGATCCTGTGAACATAATCATTATCATAATAGTAATTATATTTAATGATACAAAATAATGGAGCAACATTAAGCCACATTAATTAAGCCACATTAAGCCATATATATATATATATATATATATGACGAATAAAATTATCTAAGCTTCTTGTACCATTAGTGTCAAGTTTGAATAAGCAATGACACTCTAAGTTGAAAGTGTTTGGGAGATTGTAAAGAATTTTTTGTGCAAAAGTTAGGAGTGGAGATGGGGAGCGGAAATTAAATGGCACTGTAACTAAAAATAAATACAATGAGAACGAGTATGTCATTGTCATTCATTAATTCTATCTTTATATTCAACATTTATATTTGTGCACATTACACACAACTCACAAATATGCACACATAAAGATAGATAGATAGACAGAAAGACATAATATAAAAAAGAACTTTAGATATAAATATGTTCGTTCTCTTTATCAAATACGTTTCTAAACTGGAATGATGGTCTGTGAACTATATTAAAGACTTCCTGGTTTAACCATTGTTGTCATCATCGTTGATGTCTTTTCTTGTTATCACCATCTTCTCGGACATTTCTTGTTGTCATCATCGTATTTGTAATTGTTCATATTAAATAATGACAACTCTTACTCCTCTTATTCACAGAGAGAGATTTAGTTGTGTCACCATCGTAGTTATAATTTGTATTATAATTTATACTGCTTTGAGAGAGAGAGAGAGAGAGAGAGAGAATATTATTATGCATGTTAGGGATATGGACATTATTCATTGTAATGCACTCCTTGCTGAAAATCGAAACGCAGTAACAGTGCCATGCGATCACCAGAGCCCGACAAAGCGCAATGAAGAAAGATTCTTTGTCTTGAATTTCTGTAGCCGTAAAAAGCAAACATATTCGCTTTGTTGTCTAGTGATTAACTCTCTTCAAAGAACGCAGTCTCTCTATATTTCTTTAATAGAAATCAACGTATGCAGAAATTATTTCTGTAAATCACAAATATACGCGAAATAGAGCGGAAGGTAATATCCTTGGATTTTACGCGATGTACAGTAACAGGAAGTAAAATTACACGGAAAATTATTCGACATTTATAATTCATCCCCAACTTAGAATGGAAAACCAACTGGGATTTTTACAGCATACCTGTTGTTATATATTTAGTAAAGATATAAGCAATTATAGCTATTGTAAATATCTGTACAACAGCAAATGAAACATCCTTGGTACAATCATGTTCAGTATTAACTATACCTACTATTTTAGTCTCTACCCTGAATAAGTTTGTGATTTTGTGTCTGATTCAGAAATACATCCCGACAGTTTGACTGGTAATGCCTAGGTTTCATACACGTATCTTGCATACACATTGATCTACTGATCGTTTATCTTTGGAGGTTTGCAGTTTCCTATATTATTCTGGCGTGTGAAAAATATTCTGAAAAACTTCTGCGACAAAGACTTGAGCTTTTAGAATTCTACGCGAGCTTTTGTGATATGTCTCGTCACAAGGTGCATTACTCCAGCTCCTTTGATATTAAAAAAACATTCGTATGTTAATGTGCCGTAAAACACTTAAACCACACTCCATCAGTGATTGTTTTATTCAATTATGGGAAAGATCTATCATAAACAATACCGTGTATACAAACTAAGCAGAGATACTAAAAATAAAACAAGGAAGATCAAACTTTCTAAGAAAACCAAACGTCATTTGCCAGGTGAGCTAAAATATTTTAGGTGCTAAATGAAAAATGGGTTTATGGAGTAGTAGGAGAAAGTAAGAATCCGAGCTCAACAACCCCCTCCAGACCTCCAAACAAATACAAAATACCTAGGTAACGTAATAGAAAACCTATTGCAATCAATAATTGCGTTAAGAATCCGAGCTCAACAAATACAAAATACCTAGGTAACGTAATAGAACACCTGTTGCAATCAATAATTGCGCTAAGAATCCGAGCTCAACAACCCCTCTAGACCTCCAAACAAATACAATAGAACACCTGTTGCAAAATACCTAGGTAACAGGTAAAATTTAATTACGTGATCTTCCAGAATAAGCAAAATGATGTGTCAGACTCAATTTCCAAATCATTACGATTTAGCAGAGCGTGGCGATTGTGGACTAAATTACGCATTAGAATTCCAGTAAGGTAAGTGGTATTATATAAAATTTTATGTTATATCATACTTCTTTTGATAATCTTTCTCATATTTGCTGATCCTCATGGGAAGAATATCTGTTAACATGTTGTCAATAATACGAAATTCACGTATTAAATCGTCCATACTATATTTTACTCCTCGTAGGTAAGATCTTATTTGATCAAGTAGTTTTTTGTAAGTTATAATTGATGTTAAGCAGCCGTGCTTTTTTATCGAAATTTTAGGTTCAACTTTTTTACAAGCTGCTGTAAGAGAAACACCAACACCGGATATGATTAACAAAAACGGGTTTAATGATATACCACTTGAAATTATGCCAGAACTAGTCATTAACAAGGGTAGATATGATATTACTCGAAGTATTTTGTTATAATATTTGTAGCATTTTTTAACGCACCAAAGTTTTTTATGATAATATTTGTAGTATTGTATTAGTGCGTCAACATCCTGTTCTGGAATATCTTTTGAAATATGATTGAAATCAACTATACTTTTTTTCATTATAATATTTGTTCACATAATCTCAGGCTTGATCAAGTAACTAGTTGAGGTGTTTCAGCCACAAATTCCAGACAATACCAATATGACGCAGCAGTTAATTTTTTGTCATCTGCTATTAGCATAAAAGTTTCTTCAACATCTTTGTTTAACACAATAGACACAGTTCCAGAGAAATTATCAGTCGAGTGACGCCATGGAAATAATGTAAATATATTAAACTTTGCACTGCTCAACACGGACAATCTATACACACCAGTGACCTCTGCAGTATGTTTGAGAGTGTTATTTTGCGGCGACCAAGTAGACATTCCAGAAGCAACAGTATAGACAATATTTTTAATCTGCTTGTGAGGAATTTTAATCATACTTGTTTTCTCAACAATACCAGGAATTCCACTAATAATATCGTTGAGTTTTGTGTTAATATTATCGAGTGTAATATCAACAGATGGCGGACTTCCAAAAAATTCGTTATTGGTTTTGTTTATGTTTCTGCGAAAATTTAAAAACGTGGTGATGTGATTAGTAAAATCAGTTTTGAACTTGGTGATTTCATTGTTGATATCATCAACATATTTCTTTGTTACAGCATCAAAATCAGATTCTGGTGTTCTAAGATTATTGATGCCATTATTGTTCATGTTGAGAAATGCACGCATTATACCGCCATGCGCCGACACGTACTTTGATTCCTGATCATCAACATATTTCTTAGTAGCAGCGTCATTATCCTCAGTTGGGTTTCCAAGGTATGTGATCTTGTTCTGGTTCATAGCAATGTTTCCCGTAAATAAATCACCTGCTTTTCTAACATAATCGTTAACTGACCTACCCGAATCTTCTATCTTACCTTGATTGTTAAAAGTAACAATATTATTAGCAACTGCAGTAGGATTTCGTACTAGTACATCTGATAGTTGTACATTACTCGTCTTTAATCGTCCTTGTTTGTCCTGGAAAACTACAACTTCATTTGGATCTACACTTGCAACGTTTAACAAATTGTTGATTTCATTTTTGAGCTTATCAAGAGTCGCATACTTGGATAAGTCACCCTGGTAACCTTCTGTTAATAAATCTACTGCTAATGTTCCAAATTTTGTATAGTAGCTCATTATACATACCGTTCTACACAAAATTGTTGGTTTAATATAACATAAAATTATACGATGGCGAAGATAATAAACTTTGACACCGAGCGATTGGTGAAGCATAAACATAGCAATGAACTTCCAGACTGTCATTATCTTATTGTTGGGCGAACTGGATCTGGTAAAACAAATTTGTTATTAAATCTTTTACTCAATAATAACTTTAACTATGATAAGGTGTATATTTACACCATCAACCCCCAACAAGACAAATACGAGTTATTAAACGAGTATAATGATAAACTTCGTGATGAACTTGGCATTGGTGATGATATATTTTTGATAAAACAACCAGAAGAACTCGTTCCAGTGAATGAACTCGATTCGTCAGAGCAGAAGATAATCGTCTTTGATGATATTCCGCTAAACAATGAGGAAATGAACAAGATTAGATCATATTTTTCACTATCACGTAATAAAAGATGTAATTCTGTTTATCTTGCCCAAGGTTTTTATAATGTTGATAGGTTTATTAGGCGAAATACGGGTTGTTTCATATTATTTCCCGGACTAGATAATGTGGATGTGAGAAATATTGCAAACGAACAATGTGGTGATGTTACAAAAGATAAATTTATCGAATTATATCATCGAGCAACTAAAGATCGATATAGTTTCTTTTTATTTGACAAGCTAGCGCGTGATCCAACCAAGATGTTTCGTTGTTGCCTTGAGACGTTTCTATGATATAATTTTGTAAAGCGTATAAAAATAATGGACAAACATCAACAGAAAATCGAATTACTAAAAAAGTTTCTCGAAACTCGTGCGGCTTTTAAGAAAAAGGTGGAAGAAGCTCGACGTGGACAAGTTCAAGCAGAAGAAGAAAGAACCAAATTTTTCAAACCTGTTACTGAGGCGATGCTTGGCAAGCAGCCAGAAATACCAACATCATCTCCAGAAGAACTAGCAAAAATAAAAGAAAAAGGATTGTTAGGTTTACTAGGAGAAAGATCGAAAGAAGAAAATAAAAAAATTGCAGAAGAACTTGTAAGAGACATTGTTGATCCTATTGCACGACAGGTTGAATTTGATAGATTAATAAACAACCCTCTTGCACTTCAGCAAGCTATAACAACAAAGGCTGTTAATCCCGACGAGTTAAGGAGGTTAATAGAAAAAGTGTCAGAACAAACTGAGGAATTAGCTGAGAAACAAAAAACGTTACAAGAAAGTATGATAAAAATAATGCCTCATGAGGATACTATTAAATTTTACAGAAGACAAGCTAGGTCTAAAATAGACGATTTGAGTATGACAGAGTTTATGGAAAAATATGATATCACTAATATTGACAAGTATTCGAGACTTGGCCAGAAGAAAACTATGATAATTTGATGGAAAAATTAGAAAGAATTATAGAAAATGGTGAAAGTGCTGATGATGAAATTAAAGATGAAAAAGATGAAAGAAATATTCCAACATTACTCAATTATATTAGAGAAGGAATTATTGCTGAGGTTTTTCTTAAAACATCAAAACAATATCGAAATAAACCAGGAGGTTATAGTAAAGGTTGGGATTTTAAAAGACTATTCAAAAAATATGAAAACAAGCGAGATAAAAGATTACCGGAAGAAAGAACTGGAGGTGGAGTTAAAGTTTTTACATCAAACGCAGACATAGTCGATCGGCTAATGCTGTTGATATCCTCTAAAGAAGCTGGTAATGAAAGTGTAGAGATTGATAACGAAATTATTGATATACTTGATCATCTAAGATCGAGTGGATTACTAACATCATCCGAGTACGAAATTTTACACCGCGATCTTATCTAAAATATTAGTATAATGCAAACAACATTATTGCTTGATTCGTCACAAATAACAGGAAACAGCGCGAATTTTACAGTAAATTACAACCCACCAATAGAACTAGATCCTGCAAAACAGTATGAGATTGGATTAATTTCTTGTACTTGTTGGAACGCCATGCCGAATATTAAAACTGGGATTAATGATGAAATTTTAATCGTTAATGTTAAACAATCTCCAACATCACAAAAAGAGTTTATTGATATACAATACAAACTACAGATTCCACAAGGAGCTTATAACATTACTGATCTAAACAGAACAATAAAAGAGCTTCTAACAAAAGCTGGTGGGAATGCTGATAATTTCGAATTAGCGGCGAATTATAACACCTTACGAGCTAGGATAACAGTGAAAAGAAATATGAAAGTCCTCTTTGAAGAAAGAAGTTTTGGAAAGATGTTAGGTTTTACTAGAGTTTTATACTATACCACCGGTGAAGATAAATCTTTGACATTTGATGGAGAACTACCAGTAGATATTACAGAAGTAAATACAATACTCATCAATTGCTCTATCGCATCTGGATCTTATACGTCAAAAGGCAACCGCGGGCAAACGATCTACAGTTTCTCACCAGAAGTCCCACCAGGTTCTCTCATGCAAATCAATCCGCGACAGATTATCTACTATCCAATAACACCTGAGAATCAAATTACAAGCATTACAATGCAACTCACAGACCAATCTGGACGACAAATAGACGTGAACAACGAGATAGTCACGTATTACTTACACCTACGCACTGCCTAGGCATGTGATTTTGTGTACATAATTTTATAAAATGAGACGAAGAAAAGTTTATCGAAGAAAAATCGTAGGTGGATTTTTTGGAAATATATTTACAACAATTGCAGAGAATATTCCAGGAATCGCGCGTAAAGTAGCGCCCATTGCACTTGACGCTGGTAAAGCTTTCGCTACAGGGGCGGCATCTTCAGCAGGCACTGCAGTAGGGCAAAAGATTGCTGATAAGATTAAAGGACCTTCAACAACACCTACGGTGTCTGAAATAAAACGAGTAATATCAGATATTGCGCCAACAGAAGAAACAAAACGAGCTATGATAGCTACAACAAAAAAATTATTGTCGCCGAGTGGTGAAGAAATAGTACGTAAACTTGTAAAGAAAACAGCGCCGATGACCCCTGCTGCCTTTTAATTTTGTGTAACGATTATAAAATAAATGTCAGCTAAAAACTATCTCGACTTTGCAGAAGAAATTGATACTGACGATGCTGTAACAGAATTAGAGTATGTCGAGTATCTCGATGAGAACTCGAACGAACCGAATAAAACCGGAGTTAGAACTTTTAACACAAGAGACGAGGACGTGTTTCTACTACCCCATAAGGCAATGTTAGAAGTGCGTGGCCGAATATTAGATGCAGCAGGTGCTGATATTGCAGCTAATGTAGAAATCGCTCTCGTCAATAATGGTTGGAGTTTGTTTAAGAGTGCACGATACCAACTGGCCAATCAAACCGTAGAAGATATTTCGATGCACTTACCCATAGCGAGTACAATACTAAACATCGTTTCGTTTAGCGATGACTATTCCAGATCAATAGCCACAAATATGATGTGGTTCAAAGATACCTCATTAGGTACAGCTGTTTCGAACGAGTTTAAAACTGGAGAGCTAGCTGATGCTGATGTTACAAACAGACTTATTCTAAACCCAGCTGGAGCTAATGCAGCTGCACGACATACTGTTCCAGCATTAACCGCAGATGCAGCTGGTGGTGCTATAGTAGCGGATGCAATAAGAAACGCAATTAAAAATCTACGACGATTAAATTTTAACGAGGGATTTGCTAAACGAAAAGCGTTTGCCGCAGAATCTCGCCAAATAACGATGATGCTTCCGTTAAGTACAATCTTTGGATTTTGCCGTGATTATAACAAAGTGTTTCGAGGAATAAAACATACGCTTATATTAGATCGAGCTGATCAAAACGATTGTATAATACACGCCGATGGAGTGGCTGAGGGACAGTTTTCTATTACAAGATTAGCACTGTGGATGCCTCGGGTTGTCCCTTCATTAGCTAAAATGATGGAGCTCGAATCTTTACTAGCCACCTTTACAAAAAAGATACACTTCCAACAGAACAGGATTTATCAAACAGCCATTCCCCCCGCGACTGATTATACATGGCGTGTAACGACCACGCCCAGCGAACAACTACCGCGACACTTGTTCGTCGTATTTCAACGACAAGCACGTCGTAACAATCAGGAAATAAACAACTCCATATTCGATAACCCAGACGTTAGACGAATATTTGTGAGAGTAAATTCCAAACAATATCCCGAACGTGCAATCGAATGTAATTTTGCCATAGACGCCACCAGAAACATCTCTCGGCCGTACATGTATCTTATGGAAGCAATGCAAAAATATCAGAACGCGGACAGTGGATCTCAAATATCAATAGATGAGTTTCGAACGCTCTATCCCATCTTTTATTTTGACGTATCAAAACATTTGGAGCGTGTTGTGGGATCGACTGCAGATATTGAGGTCACGTGGACACTGGGCGATGTGCCAGCTGAACAGTATAACGTATACGCGCTATTGGTTAGTGATCGATTTCTGACCATCGATTCAATCAAAGGAAGAATGACAGTACAAGTTTAATCTAACAACTTGGATATAACATTATGAAAACCAAATACACAACTCGAGAAATATACCTAACATCTGGTCAAGTTGAAAAATTATCAGCAGCTGTTGCTAAACGCAGCTCTGTTTCTTTGATGATCTCTCCGGAAACTTCAAATAAAATTGCAGTAAAAGTCATGCTAACGCAACAACAAATCAATAAACTCGACAAAGGAAAACCATTTGTGTTGAAATTATCTGTTTCTCAGGTAACTGCAATGTCAAAAGAAGGTGGATTTTTTGGACCAGCGTTATCAATAATAGCTAGCAAAGTTTTACCAGTACTTGGTACACTTGGACTTGCGGCTGCGTCAGGAGCAGTCTCTGGCGCAACAAAGAAAGCAGTCGAAGGTCGTGGTATCAAACAAATCTATCGTTAATTTTATGTAATAGTATAAAATAAAATGCCAACGAAAAAGTCGCCGAAAAAAACAAAATCATCGAAAAAAAAGAAAACAACAAAACGCAAACAAACAAAACAAGGAGGAATTATTCCTTTCGCTCCACTTTTAGCGGGACTAGCGGGAAGTCTGCTGCCAAACTTACTAGGAATCGGACGCGGATTAACTCTACCAGGGACCAGACGTTATTGAGCAATTTTGACATCATTGAAAAATTGAAGGACGTTGTTGGATTTCGAGGAGTATTTTCCAAGGATGAACTCGATGACGTACCAACAGGCGGTTCTTGTGTTGTAAATATTGAAAACTTCAATGATGGCTCTGGCACCCACTGGGTTGCTGTCCACGATAACAATTATTTTGATTCGTTCGGACTTCCTCCAAGCGATCTCATAAAAAAATATATTTTTAAAAAATTTGATAAAATAAATTATTCGTCTAATCAACTACAGCCGATTGGAACATCAGCTTGTGGTTATTATTGTATCATGTTTGTCAGACAAATGCACCAGAGTAAAAACTCTGGGAGTAAAAACTCTGGGAGTAAAAACTTTTTAAAGTTTATTTTACAATTTGATAAGCTTCCTTCTCATGCGAATGATAATATTGCAATCAATTTTATCTAAACTCCTTGATATAATAATGTCAACATACTGTCTCAAATGCAAAACTAAAACAGAGAACAAGGATGAGATGACGGAAAAAACGAAAAATAATAGAATGATGTTAAAAAGTATTTGTGCAATCTGTGGTAGAAAGAAAAGTATGTTTTTGAAAAAACAAGTAGGATCTAGCGTTGATAGAGTTATCTTGATCGACGATTAATCTTATGAAACAAAATAAAATAAAATGAAATGCAATTGTGATTGTGACAAAGATCTTTGCATAGAACAAGATAAAATCATTACGTACTGTCAACGTTGTAACAACAGAGAAATAATAGGGTTAGGTATAGATATACATAAACTAATTGGTAAATTACCAAAACCAAAAGGCGGTTGGACTTTGCCTGGTCATCGGTATACAGGTCCGTGGAATCCGCTAGATCAACAACTAGATGAAAACGACAATCCATTGCCAGGCCAAGAGCCTTATAATCAAGTGGATGCAATAGCAATGCGTCACGATATCTGTTATCGTGATCATGAAAACTCGAAAGCAGATTGTGATAAAGTAATGTTAGACGAATTACATGATATGGAGCCAACAAATCTACGAGAACGTTTTGATAGAAGATTTGTTCAAGGAATGATAGGAGCAAAATATAAACTCGGACTCGGCAAAGAATTATACGATGATCTTGCAGTCGAACTACACAGACCTAAAAAAAAAAGTTTCCGAGACGCAAAGTTGTTGCAAACGCTGTAGATGATATCTGGGCAATAGATTTGGTAGATGTATCTAATATGGCTCAGTTTAACGTTGGCGCTGATGGCGCTCCAAAGAAGTATTTGTTTAACGTTATAGATGTTTTCAGCAAATACGCTTTTAGTCTGCCAGTTTCAGATAAAACAGGAACGTCAATCACTGATGCGCTAAAACAAATAATAACGAGTACTGAAAGAAAACCAAACAAAATCTGGACTGATCATGGAGCCGAGTTCTTCAACAAAAAGTTTGAGCAGTTTCTAGAACAAAATAATATTAAAAAATACGTTACAGGAAACGAAGGCAAAAGCGTTGTTGTCGAGAGATTTAATCGCACGTTAAACGAAAAATTACACAAACATATGACAGCTAAAAACACCAACAGGTACATCGATGACCTTTCTCAAATCGTAGGCGAATATAATAACACGAAACATCGAACCATCAAAATGTCACCCAATGACGCTATCAAAAATCCAATATTAGCAAACGAAAACATGTACCGCAGACATAAATTTAAGGTCAGTGATAAAGTTAGAATCTCTTTGACTAAAAAGATATTTGAAAAAGGATTTACTCCAAACTGGAGCGAAGAAGTATTTGTGGTTGATAAGGTACTTTTAACAGTACCTGTAACGTACGCGTTAAAAGATCTGGCAGGTGAACCTATAGTAGGTAGTTTTTACGAACAAGAACTACAAAAAACTGAACAAGATGTTTTCGTTATCGAAAAAGTGATTAGGAAAAAAGGAGATAAAAGTTTAGTCAAATGGCGTGGGTATAGTGATAAATTTAACAGCTGGATTCCAACCCGGTCGATTTTATCGACTGCGAAATAATGCTATTATAAATTTCCTCATACTTTCGTTTGATAGATTTGCATTTTACTGGTTTACATAATGATATTAGATATTGTCTGCGATCGTCAGAGATCGTCATAAGATTAAAGAGTTTGACAAATATGAAATCGAATTTGATATTTTTCTGTCGGTCTGGAATTTTGATGTTTAAAAAAGGTCTGATTAACTGCAAAAATACCTGCTGTTCGGTAACGGTAAAATTAAATTTTATAATTTTTTTAGCAATGTGATACTTGACATTATATTTTCCAGTGGTTGGTCTGCTATAATTATATCTGTTAACGACGGTGACTATTTCATCATCATCAGACTCGTTGTTATATAAAATATCATCTTCGTTATAACCAATGGATTTGTCTATGAAATCTTTGGAAAATGTGACCTCATCACTGACGACCTTATCGCTGGCGACTTTGTCGCTAGTATCTTGCTTGTAGAGTTGAACGAGTCGTTTCATCAAGTCCATTATTATAATATATTTTTTATCTAATTTGTTGTTATAAGATGACTGATGAGATAAAATATCACCAAAAAGTTAATATAATAAACTACCACGAACTAGCCGAAGCGGTAAGAAAATGCCTGTCAGGTTATAGTTCATATTCCGTTGACGTTATTGTAATGCAAGGTGATTCTCATAAAATATTGCTAACAGAAGCAGAAAAAAATAAAATTAATGAAAGTGCAGTAACGACGCTAAAATTTAATCACGATGATATTATAGCATTTGCTCATCATTGCTTGACTAAAACCGAGCTATCAAATATCATATCTAAAACCAATCCTAGCATCGTATTCTCTTGAGAAAGCTGATTTCATTACTCCATCAGCTACAAATTTTACTGCTCTGGAATTTATCTTATAATGCTTTGCCGCAGCTGTAATTGATTTGAATTCGATCTCCTCATCCGTTTCAAGGTTTTTTGAAATAACAGGTTTTGCTGGACATCTAAAATAAATACCACCACCTCGTCCTTTTCTTACATTTTCCTGCTGGGTCACTAGCTCCAGATTTCTCAATCGATTATCAGTTTTTACGTTATTAATATGATTAATAACCAGATCATTGGGTATAGATCCATTGAACACCTCGTAAACAAACCTATGACCAAGATAATGAACTTGATTTGTCGATGTTCCTCTAACAGTTACCCTGATATATCCCATATTGTTCATAGAACTAAGAACTTTTTTAGTTTTTCTGTTTCTAATAATACCACGATCGTTAGCCTCGTATAAATCAAAGACCGGATGCGGCTGAAACTCGTCTTGTAAGGATAAATTTTCAATATTATCATCAGTGACTTTACCGTTATAATGATATACTCGTTTCCCCTCTGGAATGTCATCGCAAAATAACGTGTAAATAAAATCTTTTCTAAACATCGTAATTCTTTCAGTATTATCTCCCTTTACACTAATCGTATAACCCGCTGGCGTTGCTTTACCAACAGATATTCCAGTAATGATATTAATAACCGAACCAAGTGCATTTCCAGCGTACATATTGTACTTTTGGTAAACATGATATACCTCTTGCTCACGTGCGCTTGTCAGATTTACTGTCATTATATTATAGGTGATATTTTTTATCTCTAATTGTTGTTTAGCGGAGTAAATTATCAATTAGATATTAGACTATAGTATAATAATGTTGAAATTGCGTGATATAGCCAAGAGAAGTCTTATTGGAGAACCTGTTAAAATAGCGACTGCTTTTGCAGGTTTTGATAATAGTTATCAGTTTGATAATCAAATTGTTTTAGTAAATTTTACTACAATAAATCTCTTTCATCTGCTACAGACGACTGTAAAACGTGAGCTTGAAAAACACAAGGGTCTAAGATTGTTAGTGCAATATCACGTTATATTTTCAAAACTACTTTTGACGGAAGAATCTACTAACAAGGAAATTGCAGACCCTTACATCAACGCAAAATCTAGACGTGTTTTACTTGGTAGTGATCTTTTGTCACTATCTAATGAAATACACCAAGAAATTTGGAAAAAAATAGAAGAATTTACCGAATTAGGTTCGGGTTGGAAGTTTGAAATGATCAAGGAAATTTTGTTTCACACGATGAAATATGACGCATTACGCGGTAGTTCGTATATCGACCTGCCACCAAAAATAAAAAATAAACAGTGCTGTATAAACATAAAAAACGTCGATAGCAAATGTTTCCAATGGGCTGTTCTTTCCGCGCTATTTCCAGCAGAAAAAAATGCTGATCGTGTTGAGAAGTATATCAGTCACGTGTCAAGATTAAATTGTGCTGGTATTGACTTTCCAGTGGCAGAAAATCAAATACCAAAGTTTGAAAAGCAAAATAATGTTTCGATTAACGTTTTCGGATTAGATGAAAAAGAAAATGTCTATCCGAGGTATATTTCAGAAAAAGCTTCACAATCGACTATCAATTTACTGTTTTATAAAAATCATTACGTTTGGATCAAAAACTTTAACAGACTAGTTGGAAGACAGTATAATAAAAATAACAACAAAAAGTTCTTTTGTTATCGCTGCTTGCACGGTTGTAGAGACAATGAAACATTACAAAAGCATTTGCAGTACTGTAGTGACGTACAAAGAATAACAATGCCATCTAAAAAAGATAGCGTGTTACAGTTTGTCCATCATAATCATAAACTAAAAATTCCTTTCGTCATATACGTCGATTTCGAATGCTTACTTCAACCTGTACTTGGCGTAGAAAATGATCCTAACCAATCGAGTACAAGAAAAATTCAAAATCATGTTCCATGTGGAGTAGCGTACAAGGTAGTTTGTTGCGCTGATTCGAGATTATCTAAACCAATCCAACTCTATCGAGGTAAAAATCCAGCTGTTTGGCTTCTCAAGCAGTTGATTAATGAAGTTGATAATATTACTTATCGTTTGAAAAAAGTAACTCCAATGTTAAAATTAACACCTCAACAAGAATCTGATCACGAGCAAGCGAAAATTTGTTATATTTGTGAAAAAGCTTTTGACCCTGACAACAAAAAAGTACGTGACCATTGCCATTTGACCGGACAGTATCGTGGAGCGGCTCATGACCAGTGTAATTTAAAATTTCACGCTCCAGATTTTATTCCAGTTATTCTTCACAATTTTCGAGGATATGATAGTCACATCATCGTAGAAGCTTTTGGTGATCCTGAGATAAAAGCTCATCTAAAACTCAATAATGTCATCAAATGCATTCCAAATAATTTTGAAAAGTATATGTCAGTTACGCTAGGTAAATTACGTTTTATTGACAGCCTGCAGTTTATGGCAGCCTCGTTAGATGAGCTAGTAAAAGGTTGTAGTAAATTTAATAACCTAAGAGACTGTTTTGGAGATAAATTTAATCTATTAGCTAAAAAAGGAGTTTTTCCATACGAATATCTCGACGATTGGAGTAAATTTGATGAAACATCTTTACCTAGCAAAGACAAATTTTACTCGCAACTTAAAAATGAAAATATAACTGATGACGAGTACAAGTATGCACAAGATATTTGGAAAGAGTTTGATTGTGAGACTTTTGGTGATTATCACGATTTGTATTTGAAAACTGACGTGTTATTATTAGCAGATGTTTTTGAAAGTTTTCGAGAAGTGAGTTATAATAATTACGGACTAGATCCTTGCTGGTATTATTCTGCCCCCGGACTGTCATGGGATGCTCTGTTAAAGTTTAGTAAGGTAAGGTTGGAATTACTGACTGATGTTGATATGTTCAATTTTATTGAAAAAGGTATCCGAGGCGGTATTAGCGTGATAACGAAGAAATATGCTGAAGCAAACAACAAATATTTGAAAGAGTATAATCCTGACCTTCCTTCGAAGTATATAGTTTATCTAGATTGCAATAACTTGTACGGGTATTCGATGGCAGAATCAATGCCGTTTGGTGGATTTCATTGGATCACGGCTGATCAATTTCTATCAGAGACAGAAAAAAAGATATCCGACGATGTTTCGTATTTCGTTGAAGTTGATCTCGATTATCCAACTTCGCTACACAAATTACATAACGATTATCCTTTCTGTGCGGAATCGATGGTTATAGAATATAGTTTGTTATCAGAAGAACAACAAGCGTCAGCATTACCAAGACAACATTCCATGGTAAAGAAACTAGTACCAAATTTGCTTCATAAACGTAATTATGTTTTGCATTACAAAGCTTTAAAACAAGCAGTCGATGCTGGTCTCGTGTTGAGAAAAGTTCATCGCGTACTAAAATTTAATCAGTCACCGTGGATGAGAGGTTATATTAACTCGAACACTACAAGAAGAGCTGCGGCAAAAACTGATTTTGAGAAAAACTTTTTCAAACTGATGAACAATTCTGTTTTTGGTAAGACGATGGAGAATATTAGGAAACGCGTAAATATCGAACTAGTCAATGATGTCAATCGCAGAAACAAACTTGTGTCAGACGATGATTTTGTGAGCATGAAAATTTTTAATGAGAATCTTGTTGCGATACAAAGAAGAAAAACAAATCTAAAACTAAACAAGCCGATCTATGTTGGAGCTGCAGTGTTAGATTTATCAAAGTGGTTGATGTACGATTTTCATTATAATTTTGTTAAAAATCAATGGCCGGCTAGTAGATTATTATTTACTGATACTGATTCGCTCGTATATGAAATCGAATGCGAGGACATCTATCAGGACATGCATGATAATAGATATCTGTTTGATCTTTCTGATTACCCACGTGACAGTAAATTTCATGACGACACAAATAAAAAGGTTATTGGTAAGTTCAAAGATGAAATGAACTCGAGCGCTATCAAATACTTTATCGGATTACGTAGTAAAATGTATGCCGTATTGTTAGACAATAATAAAATAACAAAAAAAGCAAAAGGTCTGCCTCGTGATTTTGTTAAAAAGTTTATAAAATTTGATGACTACAAGTATGCGCTTGATGGCGGTGTTAGTTTTATAAGAGCTATGTCAATTCGGACAAATCATCATAAGCTCGAAACAGATGTCCTTATCAAACGCGGTTTGAGCAATTTTGATGATAAACGTTATTGCGAAAATGGGGTAGATACACTTGCACTTGGGTATTGTCATGATGATAGAGATATACTTGACATTATCTTTGCAAACTAAAATTTTATCTAAACTTTAAAAATAATGCTTGAAAATTTGACAGTAACAAATAGCTACAGTAGCAAAATCAAATATCTAATGATGGACGACAAACCATTGACAGTTGAAATTAATAATGAAACATCAGGCATATGCTTTAGTGGTACCCGTGACAAGTTAAAACTTTCGCTCATCAGATCTGATGACAGCGAGTATTTTAATTATCTCGAACAATTGTATCAAAAGTTGCTAGCGGAATTTAACAACTTTCACTGTCCGATTAGTCAGCATAAATACACCAAACTTACAATTGATCTTGATCGGTCAAAGGTGTATTTTATCGACAAAAAATACCCTCTTAACAAATCACAAATAAAAGATTTGTTTGAGTCCCGTCGTTATGTCAGCGGTAAAGTAAAGTTTAGCCTCTATTACCATGATAATGAAATATTTTTGATATCTACAGTTGAGACATTAACAGTTGGTAATGAGGTATAATACCACTTACCTTACTGGAATTCTAATGCGTAATTTAGTCCACAATCGCCACGCTCTGCTAAATCGTAATGATTTGGAAAATTGAGTCTGACACATCATTTTGCTTATTCTGGAAGATCACGTAAGTAAATTTTACCTGTTACCTAGGTATTTTGCAACAGGTGTTCTATTGTATTTGTTTGGAGGTCTAGAGGGGTTGTTGAGCTCGGATTCTTAGCGCAATTATTGATTGCAACAGGTGTTCTATTACGTTACCTAGGTATTTTGTATTTGTTGAGCTCGGATTCTTAACGCAATTATTGATTGCAATAGGTTTTCTATTACGTTACCTAGGTATTTTGTATTTGTTTGGAGGTCTGGAGGGGGTTGTTGAGCTCGGATTCTTACTTTCTCCTACTACTTATGGGTTATATATATATAGCTGTGAATTTCACTGGAGTGGGAGATACGGAAACAAGGAAAACATAAAACTAATTATACAGTATGAGACCCTAATCCATGATATAAAATGGAATTGGAATCAAGTTGACATGTTCACACCTGTACAATTAATATTGATGTAAAATGAAATCAAAAATTTATATTATTCGTTCAAGTACATGAATGTATAAAGCTGTTGAAGGAAACGACATTGGCTATTTTTTCAAGACGAAAATCATTATGAAGGTAGGTACAATATCGTCACGTTGCTATTTAGTACTTTAATTCCTGCTTAGTAGACTAAATTATCAACGATTATCTGAGTGCTTGATATTTTACTGATCTTCACAGCATCGATCCTCTACTTTCATTTTAAACATTTTAACACAGCTAGATGACAACGCATTTTAATGTATTGAGGTAGTAATCCACTGTCGTTAATTGGTCATGTGGCCATATATAGTGAATGACAGTGTAAATGTGCTTTAATTGTACATCACAGCTTTAGTACTGATGGCTCTGTATGCATGTAATCCTTAATTCTTGTTTGTCTACAGCTCTGCCAAATCATATTCATCTGGAATTTTTTTTGGTGAAACGATCGTGCATGTGTGTGTGTGTGATTTTGAATTTTAATGGAGTTTTAACAATGTTTCAGTCCCATCGCTACGATGTCTGCAGTGTGGCAGTATATAATGATATCTAGCACAGGGGCATCGTGCCGAACATGTAGCATCCCTCACCCTATCACATTATCCTGACATCCGGCGGACCAGTCCTAACATTAACCTCTTAAACTGAGCGCCAAGAGAGGCAGCTGTTATTACCACTATGATGAGTCTTTAGTGCGACTCAGATGGGGTTCAAAACCCGCGACCTCACGCATCCTTGGGGGAGTGGGGGGGGGCTTTGACAATCCGCTATATATATGAATCTGTACTATTCTATCGCAGAACTGCTCCCATTTAAATTTGTGACATGGGTTTCAATCATTTAATCGGGCCTGAAAATTGAAGAACAATATGTACCTAAACTGTGATGTTAAGGTGTATGAAAGCAGAACTTGAACTTTACGTATGGAGGTTCACGCTAGACTATAATGACATTGCAAGTACTGATATTGCAAGTACTGATTCAATATATTAAATAATATTATTATACATATAGAACTCAAAGGACAATTTGTAAGATACTTTGAAAGGAGAGAGAGAGAGAGAGAGAGAGAGAGAGAGAGAGAGAGAGAGAGAGAGAGAGAGAGAGAGAGAGAGAGAGAGAGAGAGAGAGAGAGAGAGAGAGAGAGAGAGAGAGAGCTCACTAAAATAGGCAATTTAATATAACTGGAGTCTGTGGACAGGGATCACTAACAAAGGCAACGTAATATAAATTTTGGAGACTGGGGACAAGGGATCATTAACACAGGCAACGTATTATAAATTTTGGAGACTTGGGACAAGGGATCATTAACACAGGCAACGTATTATAAATTTTGGAGACTTGGGACAGGGATCACTAACACAGGCAATGTTATATCTAGGTCTAAGAGAACATATGTTTTTTGAACTTGTACAATGTGGATGTTTCAAAATGGTAGTAGGTGGCGATCATATTCACTTGAGAGATAGTTTTCAATCTCTGAAATATGTAATGCTAATTAATTAATAGAATTTGAGAATTTCTTAGGAAAGGGACATGCAAATAATAGATATAAGAAATTTAGAATTGTGGTACCCAACACAAATACCTTACCCAAACACTAAAGAATACGTATATCATCTAAACATTTGTGTCTATAATATTTCATGAAAACCTGTTTGATGCCACTTTGTGTTCGAGAAAAGTTTTCATTTTGAGTTATGCTCTTATTTGATAAAAATATGTACTTTTAGTGACTCCCAATTTGTGCCTATTCATTCGGTCTTAACAAATGTCTCCTGATGTTGCGGTGTGGAATTTCTAAGCACTGACATCAGAGATTTTATTTCAGATTAAGCGTAAATAGATTCTTATCGTTAATACCAATACCATGTCCTTTGTGAACATGAAATAATTTGTGTCAGGTAAACCATGGAATAGGAAGTTACGCATATAATCTTGGCATATTACATTCGCAATTAACTTTTAATTATCAATGAATCATAATATTATTTTTCACTTATTTGTCACTACGCAATGTTATGACCTCGGTTTTGTTTTAATTTTATGTTTCCTCTCCAAAGAAAATGTGTAAAGCACCCTGATAATATAAATCTGATGATAGTATTTTGTTTCATTACTTTACTACAAAGTCAGTCAAACACTTGACAAATAATATCAAAATACCTTATTTCGCACACTGACCTTATTTATGTACATTGTGCAGTAATGCTGGTGTTAATCCAAGGGGATTTTTCAATGGATTTATTTTTTTTTACTTGCTAAATATTTGCTAGAAAAGAGTTCGTGTGAAAGCTTTTACTCCTGAAATGCTTTCCATGATATAATCTGTGTGATGCGTTTTAGAGTCCGTCGCTGAAACCAATCAGTGAGTTATGGAATGACTAACCTTGTGTTGTGCTGTATGCTACATGATTTGAGAGCTACTATTTTGTTACGCTGACATAATACTATCAGTAATATATTAAATCTGCTATGATGGATCGAATAATATGTAAATAAATTCGAATTAGCCTCGAATGAGGATGCATTAATTAATCAAATTTATAAAGAAGTATGTCGGAGTTGCCCAGCTGTACAAAGGAGGTAACTTAATATTTTGCTGGATTGTAATGATGAACTACGGTAAACGTAACTTTTGCAAAGTCATTTTTCTAACCAATAATGTGTTCTTGTGTATGCATATGATGACCATGAAACAAACGCCTTATATATATATATATATATATATATATATATATATATATATATATATATATATATATATATATATATATATATATATATATATATATATATGTGTGTGTGTGTGTGTGTGCGTGTTTGTATAGGATATATTTTAAGTAGATAAATGTATTTTGAGTCAGCATGAGTTTATGAAATTATAATGAGATATATACTGACTGTCTTCCTTATTGGACTTTTGGATCTCGTATTTATTTATTTATTTATTTATTTATTTATTTATTTATTTATTTATTTATTTATTTATTTATTTATTTATTTATTTATTTATTTATTTATATTGATTGATGACTAGACAATTAAAATGAAGGATTTCAGAATACGAGAAGCTTTTAGAAGTGTTTATCTACTTCGAAAATAAGTACCCTGTTTTATTAGATATTATTTTATAATGACACTTTTCCACATGCATTTGCGATTCATGAGAATAGAGGGCTTGCACATCTTCATCAGTACATTGTTAAAACCTTGCTATTCTCTCTCTCTCTCTCTCTCTCTCTCTCTCTCTCTCTCTCTCTCTCTCTCTCTCTCTCTCTCTCTCTCTCTCTCTCTCTCTCTCTCTCTCTCTCTCTCTCTCTCTCTCTCTCTCTCTCTCTCTCTCTCTCTCTCTCTCTCTCTCTCTCTCTCTCTCTCTGTGATTTCATTGTGTGACAAGGTGAATGATAAAAACAATTCTCCAGATCGACAGGAAAAACAGTGAGCTGCAGATACGAACAATTTACAGGAGAGAAACATAGAAATTAATTTTCTTTCTGTCCATATCTGAGTAGGTCATCACGGTCAACCGACAAACACCAGTATCTTCTCCCAACCAGCTGTCATCCAAAACACTGCATTAAGAACATTCCATATAGCCAGGCACTGAGGATACGCAGAATTTGCTCCGACGATGAAAGATTCATAGAAAGGTCCGAAGAGCTGGCTAAACATTTAATTTACCGAGGCTACGACAAAGACCTGATTGCGGAGGCAATCCAAAGGGCCAAACAAACAAACCGTGATGACCTACTCAGATATGGACAGAAAGAAAAGGTTGATAGGATACCATTTATTCTGACCTATCACCCAGACAATCCCAAAGTAGGTAAAATCATCGCAAACCACTGGCCAACCGTGCAATCGTCAGACATACTAAACCTAATACTTCCGAACAAACCTGTAGTAGCTTACCGGAGACCAAAAAACCTAAAGGACATCCTAGTCAGGGCCAAGCTAACAACAATCGCTAGTCAAAACCAACCTAGTCAATCTGGACCCTGTGGCGATAAAAGATGCAAAACCTGTCAACATATGATAGAGACCAAGACATTCACTAGCACAGTGACTAAAGAAAAACTAAACATACATGGTCCACACAAAACGTGCAAAACAGAGAATGTGATTTATCTCATCACATGTAAGATCTGTGGCCTTCAGTACGTGGGAGAAACTGAAAAGCTACACATAAGGATAAACCTTCATAGATCTGATTGGATGACAAAAAAGCTGTACAGAAGCCCGGTCGCAGAACACTTCTCCTCCCCTGGCCACACTTTCAGTGATATAATACTTATCGCTATTGCCAACAACCACAGCTGGAGTTCCGAAACCAGGAAGGAAAAGGAATCATACTGGATACGCCGCCTTAGAACATTGAAACCAAGCGGTCTAAACCAAGAAGACTAGAAAATGAAAACTATGCACTAGTAGAATTTAACATTTTCTAAATCTTCTTATCCTTCAATTTTTACTATAAGAATAACCGGTATAGAACCAAATATCCGGGATATAATCTGCGTTACATATGTACACAAAGTAAAAATAGATGTCGCTTTGGCTTGTAGACTTTTAGGGAATTATACAACGTTTTCAGTTTCCGCAACTAGTCTATACAAGCTGGTTGTATTTATAGTTTAGCACATGTGAAGATAGAAATGTAGAGGTTTACAAACGCAACGTTTTTGTGTTTATTTGTTTGTCGTAACTATGTTTTGTATTTGCCTTTGAGAAAGACTCATTGGGAGTCGAAAGCGCTTAGGCTAGTTAGTTACTAGTTTCGTACTGTTCGTCGTCAGTTTATTGCATCTATATATATATATATATATATATATATATATATATATATATATATATATATATATATATATATATATATATATATATATATATATATCCTAAGAAAGAGAGAGAGAGAGATTTGCTCTTGTCCTCTCGCAACAATTATCCCGTTGGTAAATAAATGAATGTGTTGTCTACTTGATATAATCTGATATGAATTCTCTTTCCTCCTTTCTTAGAACTTAAGCAATATGTTATATCACAGTGTTATATCAGACATTCCATATATCCAATGCAATTTGTGAAATATTGGAGATGTAAAAGCAGGGTTTACTGACAACATTATTTACATGTACTTTAATGTTTCATGTCGTTATTATTATTATTATTATTATTATTATTATTATTATTATTATTATTATTATTATTATTATTATTATTATTATTATTATTATTATTGTTGTTGTTGTTGTTGTTATTGTTATTATTATTGATTAGAGAATGGATTGAAACGTATCGAATAAGCTAATCCACGAAGAGAAATTCCAACATGGTTGCCTTTAAACACAAAATGGGAATCGTAAGTTGTGACTTAACATTATTGCCTTTAAGTCGTCCTTATTTGTTGGGCTCTAATTTACACATTTTCTTTATCACCTCTTTTATGCCATTACTTGCACGCACGCGCACGACAATATCAAGTTATTGTGTACAGTACGACAACTATTAATATACTTCTAATGCCATGAAACTAAATTGAATAAAAGGGACAAAATCTTAAAGAACACGTCTTATATGAATCATACAGTGATACAATATTCAATTTAAACATTGGTTCAAGGTTTTCGTCTGCGGAGGGTGTATTTAAAACAATATAAACTTGTACTATCGTCGTTTTAGAACTGCAAAGATGATGTCATGTTTCTAATTTTGATCATTACACAATTTTTTCCATTGGGTGAAAATATATCACATTATTCTAATATCTTCCTGTTCGAAAATGCATATTTTTATTTTTGTCGTAAATGTCTGTATTTAGAACATTGCTACATATGTATTTATGGCTTCTGGAAGTAGTTGCTTGCATGGTTTAGAGTTGTAGGAAAGACGCACAAATGAAGTGTCCTAGAAGAAATATCTCCTGTCGCAAATATTCCACAAAAAGAAACTATTTGTCAGAGTTTATAATAAAATAAGACAAAACATCATGAAGATGAGAAATTTTCAGTTTATTCATCTACCCATTTTCGCTTGCAAAACGACTGACTACAAATTACATAGGTTTGCGATAAATAAAAGAATATTGTATGTAATCTCAGAGAGTAGTGTGAAAGGATTTCAGAGATCAATGTTTAGTGAAACGAAAATAAGAACTATTTTCTATCCGAAAGGAATCTAGGATACTTGGCTCATTTGTCATGGAAACATAATATCTAATATGTTATGCTTTCGCTTACAACAATAGCCAACACAAATTGTCAAAAGACTGAAAAAATAAAAGTTTTTTCTTCGTCTGGTTTAAAGAAAATAATGAATATTTGACAGGATCTTATTCACGCTGTACACGAGATCATCCACCACCCACCACTTCACGTCATCCGCTTAGACAGCCACCAGCAGATGCAAGAAGCCTGAAGGTTTGAATCATAATCCCATTTGAGTCATAATATGTTTCCTTCTCTATATTTGTTCTTGTTTGCTTACTGTATGCTCACGTATTAATACAAAATGTGAACTATTGTCTGGATGAGGGTGTTTTAAAATATAGTGTATGATACTCAACAAATCTAGACAAAGGTACATGGTGAAGCCCAACGTTGCCTAATTGAGCTTTAAATACATTAAATGCTTTAAATTCTTAGCATTTGACTTGCTCTCCTTGTGCAGCAATATATAATTGCAAAGATGAATTATTCAGCTTCAAATGAAAGTGATAAGGAGGACATATGCAGTTAAAATTCGTTGCAAAAACATATTGGTATATCTTTGGAGACATCATCAATCTATGTTTGCAATGTGTCAAAATATTTGGGCCAAAATGTGAATATCACAAAGAAACTGTTATGATTTCCTAAAGATCGTAATAAACTCCTCCTCACTTATCGGATGATGTATGCATTGTTTGACAACTTCCTACAATTAATCTGAATTTACAAACAATTCTAACCATCTGAAGCCAAATCAAGACTCGGTTACCAAATATTGAAATACTGGTAATTTTCATCCATTGTCTATGCTGGCTGATTTTGTCTTTCGCGCATAAGTAAACATGAACAAAAACAAGGAAGAAGACAATTTTTATTACATTTCACAAAGAATGAGGTTATTTGGGATTGACTAAGATGACTCACATATTGCCACATATGAATTAATATAACAAGTACTTAAATTTCCTGGGTACTAATGCAGCGGGAAATTTTTTGAATAATGCCTCGAAACTAAATAACATTTCCAAAGAAACAATGTCATCAGGTACTTCACCACGAGTATACACGTTTGAAGCAAATATCACGGGGTCAAATAGTTCACGTGCTTATTTTCAGAGAAATACACCAAGCTAAGTTACATTTCAAACAAACTGGCGAATTTGCTTAAAATATGTCTTGTGAAGTAGGACTTTTGATAGTATTTTGCCATTGTTCAAAAGGCGAAAATGCGATTTTGTATGTTTTTAAATTTGAAATATTTCTTTTCTAATGTTTCGTCTTCTTGTCATGTTTCCCCTACATTCTCACGCTGAGCTGCTTAATATTTTAAAGCAGTTTCTCTCTACATTTTCCGGCAAACTGTGTAGTCACCTTAGCTTTTTCAGGAACATCGAACTTCCAATGATTAATCGAGGATTTGTATAACTAGTTCCATTTCTATTGAAATGTAATTCGGTCTTGCTCCCTTTACCAAAATTATAGAGTTTGCCATTTGCTAGTTACCTTTTATGTCACTTAAAAGAATTTTAAGGACGCGAACTACTGGTAATGTATTCAAGATGTCAACTGTACGTTTTTCGTTCTTATTTATTTATGACCATTATATTTAATCATCTGTTGTTAATGACTCTTCTCCTCCTTTTATTTGGTCATACATCATACAGATTGTGAACTCAACAAAAAGCAAGAACTGACTTAGTATAGTGTGCCTATTCAGAAAGTAATAAACACTTTATAATATTATCAAACAATGTCAAGGTAATAATTTCTCTTGAAAGACAGAGCATCAAACTTTACATTTTGTATGATTATATATTTATTTTGTGTATGAAATTGTTTAAATTGTTATATTTTGCAGGGATGTGAGAGCTCTTGTTGTTTTATTCTAAATCTCTGCTTGATCCGGTCAATGCCACCGTTGTTAATTGTCGTCTAGATAACGATAGCCAATCAATGCCACTTTTGTCACTTGTTCCCTATATAACGATAGCCAATCAATGCCACCATTGTCAATTGTTTCTATATAACGATAGCCAATCAATGCCACCGTTGTCAATTGAACCCTAGATAACGATAGTCAAGCATCATAAGGAGTGGCAGATCTCACACATTATAAATCCCTCGTGACCGTGTATTGACTAGGAATTAAATTTCTAGGATGGCTGGAAACCTCTAGACGTACGCAGAAACGACACTCAAATTAACCAGGCCTAGTTCTGAAAAAAATATTGTAAGCACGAAAACAATGTAGTATCATTTGAAAGAATAGAGAAATCATACAGCTATATCACATAATAATGGTTTTAGGAATTAACCTCTTACAAAAATATCAAAATAAACATTCAATCAAACCAACATAGACTTGCAATTTGTCATGGAAAATGAGCTGCATATTGTGTGAACAGAAACAAGACTACCGCATTCAAGCCACTGTATAAAAGCAAGTCAAGGTCACATTTTGAACAGTAGTGGATATTCGTGCCTACAAATTAGATATCACGACAGATACAGAATAACATTCTTGGAACAGTTCATTAACAGCTTAGATTTATATTTATTGTTTTCAAGAATATGATATCAACTAAATATCTGTAGAAAACAGAGGAAAATGTATCGTAACATGGCACCAAGTTGATAAATTATACCACGTGTCATACGTAGTCAGAAGCATAAAAACAGTGGAATTTATCTTTACAGCTTTTTCATATTAAACATACCTTCAGTTATACAATCTCAAAAAACCGATTATTTACATCTGCACATTACCAAAGAATTGAATACTGTTTGAAACATAGCTGATAAATTTTGATTTATATGCATTTTAATTCAAGTCATTTGAATACTACACAAACTACAGAAAATTAAAGATCTTATGTTAAGGTCATTTTCCTTAATGTATGCACTTTACTGAAGATATATGGCAAAACTGAAGTCGAATTTCCAGATATTTAGTTACACAATAAAAAAATAAAATTGGCGTCCTAAATTAACGTTAATGTAAGCTATCTTACAAACAAAAGTATTCAAACAATTTTAATTGGCCACTATATCACATGCTTTTCAGTTAATTTGCATGGGTATGGAATAATTAGAAGTCCAAGGAAAAATATTGTGACATCGTTCTATACTATATAGATATCTTTTCAAATAAGACAAAAAAGTGATTAATTTAATGACCTATTCAAAATGATCTTGATCTTTAAATTAATCATTCTGTTAAACACCATTGCTTTGTCACACAAACCTTATTTCCCGTAAAAGTTGAAGAAAGCAAAAATGGAAGTAAGTGTCTATATTGAAGAAAATATTTTTATGAATCTTAATTGGGACACCCTCTTTTCTAAACAGCCATTTATTTTTCTCAAAAGTAAAATAAGACAACTTTGACATAAATGTTAAACACTTTTTCCGTTATCTAGATATTGCATAACGTGTGGACAGACTAATTTGAGGAGGCCAGAAGGATCGCTATGTCGAATTTCCATCCACAAACTCCATGTTGTAAAATAAATTATATTGCCCTTCACCTTGATACCAGCTATTATATCGCTGTTCATAGCTCTTTATGTTGAGCATATAAAGGTATGTGAATTACATATCGATTATTATAGTTATTAACACAAAAAAGTGAACAAGTATTAAACTACTTCAAGACCAACTGACGACGTTTGGAGAGGGAAAACAAAGTTGAAGACAGACACACATACAGACAGATGTGCATATCATTTAAAGCCTAGACATCAATTCGTATAGAAGGAATTCGTAACGGAGGATAAAAAATTATGGGTTTTTTTTTTTTCATTTTTATTCTTAGTGACGTCATTACATCTGGTCTGAGTCGATATAAAGGTAATTGATAGTGCTTGCTCTGCGTAAAATTATTTTCAAGCGAAAACACCCTTTATGGAATGAAGTTTAAGCCTTGGATATAAATATGAAGAACTAAACATTTATTATTGAAATTTCCAGAATCCGTTAAAACATTATGTTCTGTAAAATTTCGTCTTTGAAAATTAGCCTAAATTATTTCTCTCCACTAACCAGATACGTTATTTTGCGTTCCACTAACAATGGACAATAGTGGCAGAATGGTAGCCTAAGATTCAAATTGTTTTTCAGAAACTTTCAGTCAAAATTCCAGTGTAAAAGCTTAATTACATAAAACTTAATAGTACACAAATGTTGCAGATAGGTTTGAGATAGATATGTTATTGTATTATACCTCAAAAATTACACGAAGCGTTGAAAATATGACAAGAGGGGTAGCAAAACGTCAATCTTAGTGCAAGCCATTTGCAAAATACGCTTAGCTCAACTGAGGTTTATTTCTTATCAACACCATCATGCAATCGATCAATTTATTTGTTAGATAATCAAGCAGCCCGCGAAAAAACCGTATTAAATTTGATATTCAATTATTTTTGATGGTACGCAAAAGTACAAAACAAATAGCGACTAATTGAACAAATCTCTTTTGCTCTTACGTTGGTATGTATATATACATCTATATGTTGTATTAAACCCATTTCCAGATAGCCTACAAGTAGCACGTGCAGTTCGGTATATACATCTTGTGGTTGTGTAAATGTAAACATATACATTGGTTGGGGCTTCAGGAACTGTACCATTGCAGCTGTGTAGGTAAAATAGAAAAGAGTGGTATAATTTGCAAATGAGGTGCAACAACTTAGTTCAAACTTAACATGAGATATTGAGCCGTGTTCTTTCATTCATAGTTGTTACTTGTGTTGAGATTTTATTTATAACTACCAAAACAATATGTAAAGAGTAAACGTTCGCAGGAAATTATCAAGGCCAATAATTATAAGTACTTGTTGCCAGAACACTAAGGTGATTCCTTTTGAGTTAGTAACATGCCAAACTTTTTTCCTCATACAGATAAATCTTCGCAGTAAAATATGCATCTTGAAAAATGCATTGACGTGACAACGATGTCCGCATAATAGATGCATTTGAATGTCAACATAGTAATTTGAGTTACATGGAGATCTCTCTATATCAAATTAAGGTACAACAAGGATTCAGTTTGTCCCATGTTTGGAATTATAAAAACATTTTACTTTTACCATTTTACTTTTGGCATCTCGATTGCTTTATAGTCTAATGGTACCAAGCGATGAAATGGTATTGATAGAATCATGGTCGGAATGCTAACTTTAATTCTGACGGTACGTAAAAACATATGCACGGATTCGAAGTGTAGTAACCCCTTATGTACAATCTTCCTGTAAATCTACTCATGCAGACGTCACGATTGTAAACTCAACTGCATATAGGGGCCCGTTACATAATGACAACGGGGCATGTGCCTCTGGAGTTGCCTTTGAAGAATTTCCTTTTCTTTTCTTAGTTCTCGTATCTGATTTCTCAAGGATGTATTGACAGACTCGAATTTCAGCGTTTTCTGAAATGAAGATCACATTTATCCTGATTACAACATCCATCATCATCATCGTCGTCGTCGTCATCATCATCATCATCATCATCATCATTTCTCTCTCTCCCCCTTACGCAGAAACACACACACACATTCGGATTATGTGATTTTTACCATTTTTGTGGACAAATAAAACTCGTTATTTACCAACAAGGTCGGATTAAGGCCCTTGGGGGGTTGAGCACATACATAGGGACCCATAACTATTCACCCTTGTCCATAGATAAGGTTACGTCGCTATTAACAACAATGTGTGTGAAATCAGACGATAATATACGGGACGCTTTGAGATAGGGGATTTTTTTTTGCACGTTGCCAACTGTTTCAATTAGATAAGAGCGTCCTGCTTACGAATCAGTTTCCGTTATCTTTATCCATGCGGTTAAATTTTGCCATTTTTTCACTCATATGCTATGTCATTAAAATTTTGGACCATTTGAAATCAGTAAGTCTGACATATTTTTTCAAGTGACAAGCATGCCTATCATATACTCATGGGAGTAACTACTGCCTAATACTAAGCTTTCTTTCATTATTATAAGCTGATTTTCAGGATTTTATAGGTTTCATCATAATTTTTTATTTGTGGACACCTTTCTCTTAAAAGCAATGGATCGTGTTCAAAGTCAAGGTTTGTTACCTGTCTTTCCTTGTAATTAATACATTGCATTATCTCACATAAATTCCCCAGACTCTTCGATATGTAATCGTTTTAAACGCATTTGCTTACCTTCTGCAATTTTGTTCCCAGTTTATTCTGTTTTTCGTGGAATCGTTTTGCCACCATTCCGTTTTGTAATCGTCTCCTTTATTCCTTCTCATTTTCTTCCGCTGTCAGCTAGTAATAATAATAATAATAATAATAATAATAATAATAATAATAATAATAATAATAATAATAATAATAATAATAATGACGTCAACGATTCGAAGTTGCTTGTGTGAATTTGTTCTGTGACCTATTGGTTAAAAGGGGCTCGTAAACTAATAAGAAAATAAAATTTTTCACCCCATATACCCCTAACAGAAGCAGAGAGAAAAATTAGTTATTGAGTAGAACATACCTGACAAACAATTGCTACAAATTTGTCAGAGAGTAAAACTTTAAACATGACGTGATTTAGAAATGAAGACAATGTCTTTTTTCAAAGCTAATTATTCTGACTTTCAAGACTACTACATAAAAGGATCTAAAGAAACAGCAAAACATGATTGGGTCTTCAAGACTACTACATAAAAGGATCTAAAGAAACAGCAAAACATGATTGGGTCTTCAAGACTACTACATAAAAGGATCTAATGGAACAGCAAAAGATGAATGGGTCTTCAAGACTACTACATAAAAGGATCTAATGGAACAGCAAAAGATGAATGGGTCTTCAAGACTACTACATAAAAGGATCTAATGGAACAGCAAAAGATGATTGGGTCTTCAAGACTTCTACATTAAATGATCTAAAGGAACAGCAAAAGATGATTGGGTCTTCAAGACTACTACATGAAATGATCTAGTGGAACAACAAAATATGATTGGGTCCTCAAGACTACTACATAAAAGGATCTAATAAAACAGCAAAATATGATTGAGTCTTCACGACTACTACATAAAATGATCTAATGGAACAGCAGAAGATGAATGGGTCTTTAAGACTACTACATAAAAGGATCTAATGGGACAACAAAAGATGATTGGGTCAAACTGACTCAACTAAAACCTGGTGCGAAAATACGAAACGGCTATGTTGTTGCTAATTACTCCAAAAGAGAAGAAAAGAAATAAAATTTACTCCGAGTATTGACAACACCAGAGATTGAAATCAGAAAGGTGATTCTTGCATTTACATTATACGAAGTTCAGATACCTGAGTTTGTGGCTTTCTTTTTGTAAAGGCAAAAGAAAAACCTCCCTTTCCTTCTGTCACTGAGTTATACTTATTAATTCATCCTTTTTTATTGGCATCATATATGTGTTTTCTTGCGCCTTCACTGCTGCTACACTCAATCTGGGGTTGTCTAATAATGAACCCCGAAAACAGGGGAATTCGTGCAAAGTTCTATATATTTCTTACTTTCATATTTTGACTTTAAAAGATCTTCATATCTTCAGAATATGTATATGTGTAAGAACCGCTCTCTAATAGCTCAGAACAAATTTCGTCAAACGATCGATTGACTGTTCGAACTCAAATTGCCGGCATGTCAGCATCACCGGGTGCCTTTCAAAATCACTATTAGTAATAGATCGGTGTTGCCGTATTTCTTCTCCTTCTCTCTCCTCTCACGTTCTAGCGTCTTCGGGTCACCACCCGTCTTAGTTGTAGGTTGT
This sequence comes from Potamilus streckersoni, assembly GCA_016746295.1. Classification (NCBI taxonomy): domain Eukaryota; kingdom Metazoa; phylum Mollusca; class Bivalvia; order Unionida; family Unionidae; genus Potamilus; species Potamilus streckersoni. The sequence goes on along the minus strand of JAEAOA010001385.1, from coordinate 2,174,373 downwards.
AATCTTTCCACAGTGTAATACAGTATTGGGCGTTCTTTCCTTCAAAAATAATGATATAGCACCCAGACTAAATAAATTTCAGAGTTTTCTTCTCTAATAAATCAAGCAATACTCCCACAACTTACGGCAGATATTGTCTGTCGTGGTTCAGCATGGCTAAGTTAATATTGTCACTTCACCCCCATATACACATTCACCCTATGATCACAAGTTCATGTCCTTTTTAGTCGCCTCTCTTAACAGAGAGTCATTACATTATTATACCTCTTCTAAAAACTGTGACACTCCGCATTGGAATCACTAGCTAAATGATATCAGTCGACCCACGATCCTAGTGTAAATACCCTCGATTCAGTTAAAAGAGTTATGAACTTAATTATACAAATGAATTAATAAGCTTCTCTCCTTGTCCCACATTCGTTACTTTGCTAATTAGGGATTCATTGTTATACAATTCCAGACAGGCTACATCCAATTGTCATAATACGTATAACAAGCAATGCATGAAATCTTTATGATACATGATTTATCTTACATACTAAAGAACCTAATCTAAACTTACTAATACAATACATGAGTCAGATATCATTTGAGACAAAAAAGCAAACAACTACTTCCGAACTCAAGAAAGTATTATGCAGTTGAGACTAACCATGTGCTTTATTCGAAACTCGTACCTTTCTATGAGGGCGGATGTCTCTCTTTTCACTAATTCTCAGAGCTAAGATTCAGGCTTTGCATAAGAAATGTAGACTGACTAGTATCGAGAGAGGAATTTCTTTAAAGCCTGAAATAATGCTGGAACACACACACACACACACACAAACACACACACACAAACACACACACACACTCATTTAGCTTAATCGATCAGGATTCCTTTTCTCTAACAGTAACAAATGTCATCACTCCAACAAAAGTCAAAATGTCCTCTCTAGTCCGCTTTTATTAATATTTATTATGGGAGGTATCATTTTATGTCACAGGGCCCAAATGGCCCAGGAATTTCTAAACGTTTATTTGGTTTGCATTAACTCTTGTCATTTTTCCGTCATTCATCGTACACAGACATATCTGTCGGACAGTTATCGAACAAACACAACTTAAATTTCAATTCATGCCCCAAACAGAGAAAATTCCATTAGTAGCTGTCAACAATTTATTACTAGCCCAGCACGTACATCAAACCTAATGGTTGCGTGCCACGCTGACCATAACACAATGTATTGTGAGATTGTCTTCACAAACTTTTGCACCACTACATACACCAGCAGAGTTGTTGCATTCATGCCGTGCATCAAAATTTCGACAGTGGCCAAATTTTGGATCTTGTTTGTATTTTGTAACAATCGTTTTTCTAGTATGTATGTATTTTGATCGAGAACATGTTAGGAAACCATCCGCATATAGGAAACATCCACACCAAGAGCCAAATACTTGGTAATGCTATTAATTGTGATGTCGAAAAGCATAACTGATAAAAATACTGCCCTGGATCACACCCACCTTTAGCTCGTAAACCACTTATCTGAAGAACATGCAGATGCAAATTACCGATGAAATTGTTTTTATTATATTTCTAACTACCTCAATGGTAACTTCTCAATAGTCGCGATCACAAAGACGTGTGTGTTGTCTATATTATTGTTTTTGTATGTTTGTGTCATCACAAATCCTTTTGGCAAATTATGTTTCTATTATTTTTAATGTAATATATTATTCAACTGAAACGCTATAGTTTTCGCTGATCACATCACAGTTCTTAAATAGTGTTGTAAACCATTGCGAATTTATCTCTTTTCAACGTGAAAAGAAATTAATGCAGATCTTTTTCTCTCTGCATGCTCGTGATCTTTCACAGGAATTAAACTTTACAATTTCAACAATATAAAAAAAAATTGTTTTAGAAGGAAGATAATCCAAGGAAACATGTTATCCTATGTATGCATTCTAGTAGAACAGTTGATCTCATTGTACGTAAGTTAGTACTGTTAAAGATTTTTCCATTAACATTTAAAGCGATATATCCATGTATAACGGAGTAATATTCAGTTTCGAGATCTGAATTAGAATTTTATTTAAACATTAGTACCTATATTTTGTTTGCTTATGTCACGTTGAAAGTGTTCATGTCCACACTGTCCTTGAACCTGGTGCCTCTCATACCCTAGAAGAGAGATTTACCACCTGATGCATCATATCCTTTCCTGTTTTATATTCACCCTGCTATTGAGTATAAATCATTGTACCAATCATTTATGCCACTCATTTGTATTATTTGCTTCTTAAGGTACTTTTGTTTTTGAGCATCGACGGTATATGTAACCCGACTGTTGCCAGCAAATTTTCCAGGGATAAACAAGGAACGCTTAACAGGGGCTTAAACATAGGACCTAAATAGCTTAGATGGGTACTCTATCACTACAAGCTTTCAAACCAACACACCTGTAACACTTTCTTTCAATAAATGACATGCTTTACATAAATGCCAGATTCATCAGCTTGTAACTAATGAATTAGAGAAAAACCAAATATCATCCAGCAACGGTCTATTATCATCAAAAAATGATGCATAATTTATTTTTATATCTATCATAGAACTGCAAACAGTCTCTTTGCTTTGCAAAGCTAGTTTAAATTTGCTTTATTTTATAATAAGTCACACTAGGTAGAGTAGTACAATCAAAGGCCGTCACAAATTACCTAAGAACAATATTTCACACACGGGCAATTTTTAACGAAAACCTGTATTGCTGGAGAAATAAAAAGAACGTACCCGTTACAATTTCTGCTGCCCCTTCGCTCTGTTTAGAAACGACAAACGCGAGAAGAACTGTCTTAAACAATTTTCCGGATGTATTGAAAGTTAAATGAGACAGCTGAGTTTCTCCAAGGTCAACGTTTATGGCCAATCGGATTATGCACGACTCCAAAGCGGTATAAGAAATAGTTGCAAAAGTTTAATTAGTTCATTCCATTTATTATTAATTACCATATTTAAAAGAGTGTATCTAGCTGGAATGGCATGCTTGTATTGACAGTGTCATAAAATTCTGAAAATAATGTGAAAATTGTACTGTCCTTTTTTATAATATCAGTATTTGTATAACGATAGATATGTCTTCCTTTAAAGGTCAAAAGCTTTTTTAGAGAGAAAAGGTCCGATTTTATGTGTGCTTGGATTAGCAACAGACAATATGTCAGTGCAATTTTATTGACACACTGTCATTTCGTTAGAATCCATATAAAAGTGCTGAAAAAATAAAATATTGCTGGAACGTTAGTGTAGTCTGATTAAGTGACAGGAAGGTCGCAACGGCTTGAATCTAAAGCTAACTACAGCTATTTGACATGAACATTTTAGTGAATATGACATCAGTGTTTCATTAGTTGCACAGCAATTGGCCCTCACAGTTGACGTAGAACCTACCATATTCAGTTGGACAACACAAAAGGAAAGGAAAGTAGGAAATCTCCTATGTTCCGTGAACTTTTTCTTGATAGTGACAGAGTATACTGAGTCTACTGAGGAAAATCACATATCAATTTGTGCACACAGGTATTAGATTTTTTAAATGTAACCTATTTCGCATCAAAACTTTGTTATGACGAACTTAAAAACATAAACATGGCTATAAAATTATATATAAAGGTATATAGTTGAAATAAATTATAACTACAATCAGTGAGACAAATTACTATCCGTTTCAGATTTAGAAAACAGCAGTCACCTCACGCACATTGTGTTGAATTTTTATATTTAAAGTAAATTCCAAAATCCCATAGAAATCAAATAAGAGCCAGATATTTTACTACAAAGCTACCAAGTATTTCTATATACCGTTTGTACACTTTGAACTGACTTTTGTACATTTATTAGTCAGTAGAAATAAAGACTAGTCTATGGGTTAACAGACCACTTTTAGTTTCAAGCCCAGAAAATGTGTAAATAAACCCCATTTCAGGGTAGAAACTGTACTGCTGGCGTGGGTGATACTACTATGTTGCTGAAAGAAAAGTTCCTGGTCACCAGAAATCGACGAAAACTTGGCCAGGAAAGAGGAACGTTCTTTTGTGTTGGTGCGACTGAAAATTGGACTTTTAGATAGATATATTTCTGAAGCGTTTGGTATATGATACGGCTGGTTGTTTTTAAATATATTTACAACATGGATACATTTTCTTTCCTTTGAGTTACCTCAGCTTTTAAATTTCAGTCTCGAAATAAGACCAGGAAAAACATTCGCCAGGGATTTTATCAATATCCGACCACACACCATGTCATAAATTGCACTGACATCTACAAAGAAGTTACTTCTTCAATGATTGTCCATTTTCAGACATGGTTCAGTTACAAGCATCGCAATACATTTAAAATGTTGGTTGGGATAGATCCAAATAATTGCTTGACATTTATTTAGAAATGTGGGGAAGAAAATTCAGTGACCGTTAAATAGCTTTAAAATCTGGTGAGTTGAGATTACTGAGATTCTGTAGATTATCTAATGGCAGATAAAGGATTTGACATTGCACCTAAAAAAGGTCTAAAATTAAATACTCCTCTAGTTTTACGTAGCCTGAGTCAATTTTTGTCTACAAAGGTTAGTGAAACAATGAATATTGCATCAGATAGTTTTCTGTGTAACTTGAAATAGGAAAACTTAAACAAAAATATCACATCCTTGATGGAGTTATGTCGCTTAGCCTTATGCATATCGCAAGTCACATCTTGAAAGTGATTTCATATCTCAACAATTTTCTGCAACCCTTATTGCCTCCTGGACATAAAATAACAATCATGATTCAGATTGGTTGTGGCGACAAGGTAGATACAAGCAGGAGTTAATTGTCTACTATTAGTACTTTGTGTGCTTAGTACTGCCTTAGTAATATGGATACTGTGTTGTTTTGCAAATTATTTAACGCAAATAATTGAATCAAGTTGAAATAGTTTAGATACTTTCATGACCCTGGACGGCCTAAAAATTATCTTTAGCAATATACATGAGATAAATAATCTAGAAACAAGATATCAATGAATAAATGCAAGTTCATTCGCTTTAAGATAACTGTAAGGAAGTCTTTCTTTTCGTGGAAATTGAAGTTAAAACAGGCTAATCTACATGTTTTAAGTATCGCAACATTGTATCCACTTGTTGCTTGCATAAAGTAAAATGCCTATTTTTGCTCTTCATGTTGACAGTTCAAGTACAAAGACGTTTCCTGTTTTACAAAAAATAAAATTCTTAATAGGGTAACCGCTTTTCTCAGTGCCTCTGGCTCAATTCAAATTCGTTCCATGTAAAGTCCTCAAGATCCAACCAATTTACAAAATATATCCATTAAAGCCATTTAAATACATCGGACCTTACACGTGAATAAATTGTTTTGTATCCTGTTTAACTGAATTGTTCCCTAATTAATTTTAACTAAACAAAATGGGATTTTGACACAAGCTTCTTCAGTAGACATAAGGTTCTAGAAGCACGGTTATTAACTCCTCAGTAATCATAATTGTTGTCATTAATATCAACTATGTTTCCATGTACACTTGCTGCAAAGGCATCTACTGGTGCACCATTTTCAGTTCTTTTGTGTACATGCTCTTATTACGTTTAGTTTATTTTCAGGCCCATATTTAAATGAATAATTCCAATTAATATGAATTGACCGAATTTTCCGCAATCCGATTAGATATAAACGGTCACATGACACGGATCAAGAATTTATATATATATATATATATATATATATATATATATATATATATATATATATATATATATATATATATATATATATATATATATATATATATATATATATATATATATATATATATATATATGCAAATTCTGCTGACTCATTTGGTTCCCACGTTCGCGGTATTTGGATTTAAATTTATATCTATAACAATGTTTGACACTATAATAAGAACACAAACAAGCCCCACCCACCCATTTTGTGATTATACACCCTAAAATCATCAATTATAAGTTAAAATAATATAATTGTACATTCTGCATTCTATCCTTTTTTCCAAAGAAAGCACAAGGCAGGCTTTATAATTCAATATTCAGAACAAAAAAAATGCATATTGCTTCGTCAATGTCTTGTCAATGTATAGATCATGGCTATATGTCGAGCATGGGATCTAACTATGAATGGACACGATTTAGCTTTTGTATGAACCTCGGTACTAATTCAGTTCCCATATTAAACCTATCCAAACACCATGATATTAAACATTCAATAAGTTAAAATTTCTTATCAAACCTATCTTTATCAGTAATTATGAAACCTGGATGTCAGCTTCGGTGTAGAGGAAAGGATATGAGCCTATGCATTTTCTAGACCCGTGTGTGTTTGAAACATATACTTTCAATTCCGCACCACAGAGTCAGGTTTCTAATTTTAGTAATGAATGTTAAAACCTCAAAACTGTTAAAGAACTGGAATTCCATCAATAAAACAATGTATGTATTGTTTTCACTTACAACAATGATACGGTCTCAAATGTGCATCATGCAAAGCAAATGTCTAAATAAGTTATGTGTTGTACATATTTTTGTTCTGAAATGCTTTATTTCTTTCTCTCCTTTACATGGACAATCCATCCAGTGTAAAAACCAGTATATTCTCATATCTATACAGTGAATTTTATATTTTGTTTCCATTTTGGTTGCTTATATATCTCTATTGTGTTAATAAAATTGTATCTAACATTGGGCGGCGAGTGTATCTCGAATGTTCATTGTAGCTTCAATTGATGCAATCCATTTTTAATTACTACCTGATGTCAAATGAATGTTGAGAAAATACTATGTAAAAATTACGTTTGTTTACACGCCATTAAATGTGTGTTGGGTTTTACACTATTCATATGGTGCAGACGCTCCCTCCATATTAACTTATTTGGGTTAATTTTGTCTTTGCAACTGAAGGCTTATATGTGTAATACGGTACTAAATAACCATTTGTTCTGGGGCAAAGTCGTTGTAGATGATGAAGTTAGCACAAATGCTGAAATTCTACAGAAGTTTAAACGCCTGATATTTGTTGTTATACACGTGTTATCATAATTTTGTCCATTACTATATGTATTTCAAGATTTGTTCTCTGTATGTATTTATATCAGTATGTCCGTTTCTATGTATATATGCATTTACATGTTCGTCAGTAAATGACTTAGCGAAAAAAAGCATATATCCAGCCGCTTCTTAGGAAAACAATAATTGTATCCAGGGGTGTGCTTTTGACCAGGGCAGTTGCTTCACTGTATCACCCGAGGTTTGGAGGCGACTTTGTTTCATCTTCGTCCACCAGTAAATGAAAACGTATTTGCTCCATATCAAACAAGATTTCTATTGGCTACGGCTCAAACATTAGGCGCTTGCGCTAGAGATGGATTTTAGTAAGAATTTGTTTTTATGCAGCATCGCACACAATATGTAGACAGGTTTGTGTTCTATGACAATTGATACTTAACATGGCGTCACTGACTTTACTGCGAAGGCAAAGACCAGGTCATCAAAAAACGATGATATGTTTCCAAGCCCAGTTCCATGTTGATGATATTTCTCGACATTGAAGCGCATGGTCTTGTAAATATCTTTTGCACCTGGTGTGCTGCTGACTACTCGTGGGATAAGTTTCGGAATATGTTTCGGTGGTCAGCCACCAGTCGTATAGTTTCCTCTCTATCGACTTGATCAAATCGTCTCGAAATGATAGAGTGGATCGGGATCAAAGGGTCGGACAACAATTTAAACGACGAGATAAATATAACGGAAAAACTTCGCACTAAACCAGGCAGAGTACATAGCCTCTACATACTGGACTGTAAGCACCAAGAGCTGATCAGTTATTTAATAGCCGGCTGCAAACTTGTCAATGGTATATTACGGTAGCGACAGATTGCACTAGAAGAACTCACAGAGGGCTTCGAACAAACAATTGCAATACTTCTCAAGACCATCATCGTACTAGTTAATGCTGAGAATAAATCAGCACACATTTAGTAAAGAAGATAATCAGTGGATATTCGAAAATCCCATAAGGCTTCTTCGACATGTGCAACCGCTATCGGTCAGATTGCATCGAGTATACATGATGTATTTGCCAAGTGGATACATAATTAAATTACTAAATTTAAAAAACCACTAACCCGACATTTATCTATATCTTAAAGATGACACGTGACAGTTAACAACAAATACAATTGTACAATTTCTGCAAGAACTAGATATGAAAAAATTACCTTGTGCACTTCAACCTCAACTCGAACCTCTTGCAAGGTCGCTACAACCTAAGCGAAGATCATCATACGAATATGGAACATTGTTCAATTCTACACCAATACAATTTTCAAAATATTAACTTAAGCAAACGCACCCCCACGAGAAAATTTTGTTTATGATTCTACCAGCAAAACGTTCTCTAGCCCAAGATAAAATATAGTAACAACAGCAATCTATTACACCTCTTGAAATGAAAACATTTTCACTCAAAAGATTTACCTCTACATCAACATGATAATATTTCCTGAGCCCAACCCACACAAAAATCCCTTCTATTGATATAAGCACTTAAAACATTTCCCATTCAGGTAGAAACATTTGCAAACACACACACGCACTACGGTGTCCATGTGAACAACAGCATAGCAGAGTGTATTAACCCAAACCCAAGAAGAACTCAGACATGTAACACCCCAATGAAGACCTTTTTTTACCCACACCAGAACAAAATCCTTCACCCATGCTCAAACGTCGTCTAGGTACACAGGAACAACAGTAACAGCAGAAAATAGACGCAAATTGCCACATCTATCAGAAATTATGGAACAACCAAAGAAACAGGGAGAAGGACTTGGTGTGGCTGTGATCCTCACGATATGTTGGAGCTGTTCCAGTCGCTCGTAGGGTCATTTGAGAAGGGACACAACATGTCATAGGTAATTAATGAGGACGCATCCATTTGTTCTCGGTTGCGGACCAGTGACATTATGGACCGAGAAACGTTTCGCATGTTGATGCACGACACCAATGATGAATACTGATGCACCTGCTTTACGTGAAATAATCGATGAGATGCACGCGCTACAGCAAGTACAACCTCGAACGTTATCTCCGTGACTGCAATCTCATCAACAAAAAAGGAATTTTATGTAATGTTTTCTACATTAATCACCACGAGAACTAAAGATTGTACTAATCTCGTTGTGTGTTTAGCGCAGTGGGCAAAATACTCAATCGTGACAATTTGGGGTTCTTCCGCGAATAGCGAATAGCGCGTTTGTGTTTTCGGACGAATTTAGTTGAGAAGGCAACTACAATGTCGATGGACGTTACCTGAGAGTGTACGGGAATGAATCAAACAAAACAGATATTAGTCGGAGAACTACATTGATAACAAATGTCGATTCTAACATCAGCTTACGCGTGCACGATCCCACACCCAGTTTTCCCATATCGATCAAATTGCCAACGCACGCGGTTGATATATCATAGTCATGACGGTTATCAAAGACACATCCAATCATGCAGATCCCAAACAGTGTATAAATAAGCGACATCACAGTCATGCAAGCAATGATATTCAGATGTAAAGGATCTTATCTCAGGTGCTAATGATACGTTCAACGGTGAATTTGCACAACGCCGAAAAGAAATTCATGCAGAGACTCAGTTAAGTGTTTGTGTGCTATTCCAGTCACTTAGATATCTAAGTTTTCATCTTTAATAGCAAGTAATAGTCCAATGATGCAATTTGTCTTTATGGTGCTACCACTGTTGGTAAAATTTTCTTGTCAATATTAACATTCTGAACATCTGTACCGACTCCTTCTCGGACTAGACAAAATCGTGTGTTGTCGTTGGTGCAGTCAGGATCCGTGTCAATGATGTCCTTTCTCGAGAAAACCACAGACTAGCACCCAGTAACCAACAATCTGGGACAGTGTACGTGGCAAATAAATATCCAAAATGGCCATACCGCACCGAAAAGAAGTGTTAGTGGCATTTCAAGATACAATTGGGGATCGTGTCCGATCTGGTAGTAAGATGAAAATCGACCACATAGAAGTGTCTGACGCTTCTCAGGAACCCAATGAAGATATCGTGCTTAACTTCCAGGACAAAAACCACGCCGCACATGCCTATCACAATTTGTGGTCGTATATGCTTCGACATCACAAGATTGAAATCTGTATGCCGATTTCCGAGGATTGGAACAAATGAAGTTCTTCAGGCTGTTCGTTGTAAATAAATATGTTCATGTATGTGCTGCTTTATACAGTGGTAACAGATATTTTCTTATGATACTTTCTGTCATTATTGTTACTGGAGGGCACGTGGCTGAATAAGTGTCCTATTCACTTATGTGGAAAATTCGTAGATTAAACCTGTTACACTTTCAAAAGTCGAGTTTATGAGCTTTTTCAAGATCAAACTGGAAAACTTAAAACATTTAACATGGACATTCAAGATGTTGATTTGAAACTGAATGGCTATGTTGCAGAAAACACATCGGATGAAAAAGCCTGATATATCGATTGCATTTATCAAGAGTTACAATGATATAACCGAGGCTAGGCTAAACGGTACAATAATGTGGAGATTACAGATTTGCTAGAACCACCACGTATGATAACAACATTTGGCATATTTCGAGGAATAATAATCTTTAAAGAGAGTATTATTACTTAGCACTGGGCTTGGATAAGATGATATAACAAGTGGTCGATTTACATTCACAGAGTTACCCTTGCCACCCCTTATAGTAACAACGTTTATCATATTTCGGGGAATGGTAATCACTCAGGCACCCTTATTACTTAGCAATGGACTGGGAAACAATGAAAAATTGAAGTGGTCGACCTATATTCTTTTCTGTGTGATTTTTATCTACATAATTCTCACAGCTATGCATGCGATCAATGTTGATAATGTTAAAGCATCTTTTACATATGCAGCAGTAGTAAAATTGATCTCTGGAAATGCGATCCAGTTTGTAAGGACTCGGTTTCAATCTGGACGGGTACGTATCCATGTATTGGCGCTTGTGTTTAACATTAGATTCGTTATTACATGCACGTGATGCAATTTGTAGATGTAGTGTTACACTATCTGACACTTGATGCCAACATCAATGGTTATTGTTCCACTGGTTGATGAACGTCTGCGTCAAAGTGATTTAACAAACCTTCATATACGTTGAGTTGTAATCTAGTTAAGGGTCAAATAGAAATCAATAATTTGGACAACTCTGGTATACCAATACCAACTGGAGGCCAGGTTGGTGATGTAACATTAAAGCGTGCAAACACTCAGTCAAAAAAGTTACAGCCAGCGATGAAAACACTAAGAGATTGTTTTTTTTCAATAATGAGTTCACCGACAAATCCTCCGTGGTTGCACAACCTGTTGATTGTTGAAACCTCAACCAAGAAGAGGTAAATCGCGACAGTCATTTGTAACTTGTATAATTGGCTGGTAGTCTCTCAAATAATGGGGGGATAACTGCATTGGTTTGGAAAATATGAACGAGATTTTTTTAAATAAAAAACAAAGTAATTGAATTTATGCTATATGCCAACAAAAAAAAAACACACAACGTAGATTCATTGATACGCAATAACAATATAAATGTGCACATAGTACCGCCCAGCGCAATATGAACTTATTCGCGCACTATTCATCCTTAGCTTATTGGCTCCGAGGCCGTTACTTTTTAATCAAAACATTCAGTTGCATTTTGTCCACGAATTTAGGACTTTTGCTTATAAAATGGTACATCTCTAATAGATATGAAGGACTTGCCCTCAGTATGCTTTCCTATGCAATTTGCATATACCCAAGAGAATACATGTCATAGTCTGAACCATTTCATTGCTGTTTATATGATCAGATTGTTATTTTCAATACTGCGTCTCTCACGTTTTTGTGGACCTTGCCAGCATCACTTCATTCATTTGCTTGTTTAAAGGTTTCATTTTGTTACTCAGTAAAATCTTCCACGTTATTCACTGTATTATCTCTACTTTCAAATAGAAAAATACAGCTGCTGTTAGTTCATCCACAAACAAATGGAATACATTAAAGTCTAAAGTCTCCCTCATGAGTGCACATAGTTTGCTTATAAAATAGTTATTATATAGACTATACTATTTTAATGAATACGTGTCGTGCACGTGTGTGTAATGTCAAGGTGTTCAGTGTCTTAAAATGATTCTAACAATGTAAAGATGAAGGAGAAATAAAGAGAATATAATAACGGATGCATTTTCAATTCTATTCACTTTCCATATTATACTTTTATTTTTCAGTCATATAACTCACTACCTTTGCTTAATCCTACAGTCTTATTATTTACAGCATATCATTTACGTTAAAATGTATTTGCAAAGAAGATAAAATTCATGCCTTGCATTCATATTCGACATGTGTATTTTGTTTGCCATTATTTAACAAGAGCGGTTTGTAAACTTTTGAACTGGTGACCCTATCGGGCAATTTCACAACACGTGTACCCATAACCAAACGCCTGTTTTATAAATCTCGTACTTAAGAACGGTACTAGGTTCATAACTTAAAGCATTATTTCTACGAACGTCATATACACGTGCTAGATTGAAACCCGTTTTAAAATAAGGCAGCAATCATGAGCCATTAAGTCAAGCATCACGTCTTTTTTGACATAGGCACAAATTGACAACTCGCCAAAGGAAACAATTTGCACAGTATGTGCAAATCGATAGGATAAAGTTAAATAAATTATTGATTGACTTAAAATGTAATGTATCCTTACTGTCAAGTGTCTTGATCATGTTATGTAGTGGCAAGTCAGGAGTGATTGCCAACCCAGTACTAATGATCGCATACCTTTTTATCTACTAAAAACACATTGATGGACCAATATTTTAAAAATACTTACATGAAAATCTTACAAGAATAATAACGACAAGCTAACTATGGAAACACTTTAATGATTTTAATGGTTTGTTGTCTTTTTTAAATTCACTGTCTTTATTTTTGTTATTGATTTCTTTCAGATACCAAGTTTTCTTGATCCAATATAAACATTTATTCTTAATTTTTATTTTAACTTATCTGATTTTTTTATCACAAAATCTCTAAACAATAATGAATGCTCAATATTCAAATTTAACTAATTAGAACGCGTTCCAAACACAAGCAGTTCTCATCCCTTCTAACGTGTGAAATTTATTGACATTTCTTGAATGCGTCACAAATTTTAAAAAAATTTGTAACGATAAAATATCTTATGTGTATAAGACCACTCTTATTAATGTGAAAATGGAGAAACTTAGTGCCTGAAGGACTGAACCACCTTGACTTCCTAATTCGAAATGTGATAAGTATGCTCACGCTGCCAATAATAATAATAATAATAATAATAATAATAATAATAATAATAATAATAATAATAATAATAATAATAATAATAATAATAATAATTATTATTATTATTATTATTATTATTATTATTATTACTATTATTATTTTGCAGTATAATTATTGTTAGATAAATAGATGATATTCGCAAAATTATCTACCTGTTTTATCCACCATAGAGACACGTATACCAAAAGAGAAGGTCGGTTGTGATACAAATATATCCATTAACAAAGTTTGGTCGTAACCTGTGGCGCACAGTAAGACTGACAAGGATGTAAATAATCTCCTTGTTAAGACCATTTTCTGTCCAGGAAGCATAGATAACAAAGTTTAATGCTTGTGTATAGACACGTATCTGACCAGGAAGCATAAATAACGAGTTTCATGATTGTGTATAGACACTTTTCTGTCCAGGAAGCATAGACAACGAGTTTCTTGCTTGTCTGTCCTGTCCAGGAAGCAGAGATAATGAGTTTCATGCTTGTGTATAGACACTTGTCTGTGCAGGAAGCTTAGATAACGAGTTTCATGTTATTCTTATAGACCTTTGTCTGTCCAGGAAGCATAGATAACGAGTTTCTTGCTTGTGTATAGACACTTGTCTGTCCAGGAAGCATATATAGCGAGTTTCTTGCTTGGGTATAGACACTTGTCTGTCCAGGAAGCATAGATAACGAGTTTCTTGCTTGTGTATAGACACTTGTCTGTCCAGGAAGCATAGATAACGAGTTTCTTGCTTGGGTATAGACACTTGTCTGTCCAGGAAGCATAGATATGGAGTTTCTTGCTTGGGTATAGACACCTGTCTGTCCAGGAAGCATAGATAACGCGTTTCTTGCTTGTTTATAGACATTTGTCTGTCCAGGAAGCATAAATAACGAGTTTCTTGCTTGTGTCTAGACACTTTTCCGTCCTGGAAGCATAGATAACGAGTTTCGTGCTTTTGTATAGACACTTGTCTGTCCAGGAAGCATATATAACGAGTTTCTTGCTTGGGTATAGACACTTTTCTGTCCAGGAAGCATAGATAACGAGTTTCTCGCTTGTGTATAGATATTTGGCAAAGCGTAAAGATCACAAATACCAAACAAAGACATATTAGACTAAGAAATCAAAAGAAGTTTTCATAAAATTAAAATGGCCTGCCACCTCATTAGATCTACTCTAGGGAGGGTTGATCTAAATTTATTCACGTTTGTGAACATTTATAGACCCTCATCCACAAGCATTTTCAATGGATTATAGTCTGCATATTCAAAAGCACCGAATAAATTTGTCGACATTACTCACACACTCGCATTCATCCTGTTATGTTTCATCGCCTGGTACAAAAAAAAACAACGTGATCATTTAACTAATTACGACGTCACGAGCTAAAATATATCTTACTGATACAATGATATGTAAAATATCTAGATTTTAAAGGAAAACATAATATCTTTTTTCTTATAGATCAAATGTGCATCAAAAACAAAGCCTAGATGATTCAGCGCACTTTTGAATACAATACTACACTAACTTTTCATAAATTCACCTCACTTCCATTTGCTGATCATATAAATACAAATGACATTAGAGAGCGCATGGATTGGGATGATCTAATATGGCACAGTAAATTACATGTATGACATTTTGTAACTCTTTTATCATGTTTTACTACAAAGTAAGTTCGAGAATTTAAGAATATATTTTTATATATATAGGAATGAAAAAAAATATGAATATTACTTCGCCAATAATTTTCTCTACTTCAAAGGTAAATCTACATTAAAACTATTCGGTTAGCAGTCAAGTATATAATCATGACTTTAACGCACGCCATTTAATACGAAAATCAAAATTAGCTGCACGTAACAGTGAATACATGGCACTATTTTTAATTACTAAATTCCACAATATAGGTCACGCTCCTTTCCGAAAAAATTTGTCCGCTTTTTCCAATAAGCAGTTTGGCGTGTGTACATTGTATAATGGGTACACACTTATGTCTTCAGTTTTTATTTCATTCCATATATATATTCGTGGAAGGCAAACAGGGACACAAAATTAATCTGAGAAGACAAACTTCAAAGCAATAAATGGTAAAGCTATGCATATCTTTTCACAGAATGTATCTCACGACACGAGGTAAGTAAATGTCAATACTTCTACAACTAATACTAAATAATAATAATAATAATAATAATAATAATAATAATAATAATAATAATAATAATAATAATAATAATAATAATAATAATAATAATTGGGTGTGCTTGGCGTTTTGACATTATGTATGAATTTTTAAACCTAGCTTCCCACGTTCTTATTTGGATCAACATTTTCAAATCGTATTTATTGTACAGTCATGTTTGTAATCGGGTGGGGGTCTATTCTTCCGCTGGATGTGAGTGGTAGTGGTGGTGATCTCTGAAATGGATAGTTAATCGTCCGGGATCAAAAGTGAATTTAGTAACTAGATCATTAATTAAATTATGTTTCCACCTTGCCATGTCAGACTTGATCACTGAGTACATATAATCATAACATAATATTAACTATGCAATAATTAGCAGATAGAATACAAGCTGCCGAAAGGAAAACCAGTAATAAAACCCAACAAATAGCACCAAGAACAAAAATTTCGACAGAATGAATTACACTTCATTAATAGAGGAAATGCCATTAAGTAGTAAAGCTTCAAATAAAATATATAAATGTGAGAGGGATAGAACTTTTGACAAGTCCATTATGTGGAATCAAATGGAAGAGTTAGCAAAAACGGATTACATGCATGACTCCAGTGATTTACCAATAGGAAAACTTTGTTACGCCTTAACATAACCCTCTTAGGCCCAATTCTAAATTTATCAAACTAGATATCTTATCTTTTGATCTATTTCAACAACTCTCAAAGCATGCCTTTTTTTCTTCTTTTCTCATCTTCACTAATACTCTTTATGTTGACGGACGTATTGGCTGTCTTGTTCACATCTGTTTTTATAATATACTTGCAATCTCAATGTTATTATTACCTGTTATTTTTCCCCTTCTTGTCAATTATGAAGCATTTTCCCTATGTTGGTGTGTTATATACTTTTAAACCAAAAATGTTAAACAGATCAAACTGAATATTTTAAGGTTTTCCATCATTTATATGATCGTGTTTAGTTCCGAGTTTGACAGCATAATATAATCGTATGAGAACACACAAAACAGTGGTAACTGTTCTTTACTGCAGCTCTTAAACTTGTCCCTGCACAAATTTGGATATACTGCATTATGTCCTGTATAAAATCTGTATCGAGTTTTCGAATGTTTTAAGCGAGAACGTTGGTCATCTTTCTGGTGTCTCGATCATAGTCGTGTAACATATTTCTAGTAGGACTAGCAGTAGTATAATGTTAATGATGACAGTGACCACATTCAATAACAACAATGATAGTAGTAGTATAATATTAATGATAATGGCAGTGATCTCATTCAATAACAAGATTGATAGCAGTAGTATAATGTTAATGATGATGACAGTGACAACATTTAATAACAAGATTGATAGCAGTAGTATGACGTTAATGATGATGACAGTGACCACATTCAATAACAACAATGATAGCAGTAGTATAATATTAATGATGATGACAGTGACCACATTCAATAACAGCAATGATAGCAGTAGTATAATGTTAATGATGATGACAGTGACCACATTCAATAACAGCAATGATAGCAGTAGTATAATGTTAATGATGATGACAGTGACCACATTCAATAACAACAATGATAGCAGTAGTATAATGTTAATGATGATGACAGTGACCACATTCAATAACAACAATGATAGCAGTAGTATAATGTTAATGATAATGGCAGTGACCACATTCAATAACAACAATGATAGCAGTAGTATAATATTAATGATAATGGCAGTGATCTCATTCAATAACAAGATTGATAGTAGTAGTAAAATGTTAATGATAATGCCAGTGACCACATTCAATAACAACAATGATAGCAGTAGTATAATGTTAATGATAATGGCAGTGACCATATTCAATAACAACAATGATAGCAGTAGTATAATGTTAATGATAATGGCAGTGACCACATTCAATAACAAGATTGATAGCAGTAATATAATGTTAATGATGATGACAGTGACCACATTCAATAACAAGATTGATAGCAGTAGTTTAATGTTATTGATGATGACAGTGGCCACATTCAATAACAAGATTGATAGCAGTAGTATAATGTTAATGATAATGGCAGTGACCACATTCAATAACAGCAATGATAGCAGTAGTATAATGTTAATGATGATGACAGTGACCACATTCAATAACAGCAATGATAGCAGTAGTATAATGTTAATGATGATGACAGTGACCACATTCAATAACAGCAATGATAGCAGTAGTATAATGTTAATGATAATGGCAATGACCACATTCAATAACAACAATGAAAGCAGTAGTATAATGTTAATGATGATGACAGTGACCACACTCAAAAACAACAATGATAGTAGTAGTATGATGTTAATGATAATGGCAGTGACCACATTCAATAACAACAATGATAGCAGTAGTATAATGTTAATGATAATGGCAGTGACCACATTCAATAATAACAATGATAGCAGTAGTATAATGTTAATGATGATGACAGTGACCACATTCAATAACAACAATGATAGCAGTAGTATAATGTTAATGATGATGACAGTGACCACATTCAATAACAACAATGATAGCAGTAGTATAATGTTAATGATGATGACAGTGACCACATTCAATAACAACAATGATAGCAGTAGTACAATGTTAATGATAATGGCAGTGACCACATTCAATAACAACAATGATAGCAGTAAAATATCAGTCCGTATCAGTGTAGTTTCAACATTCCAGCAAAAATCGGTAATTAATAGATTAAGCAAGCAAGATAAAAAGGAAAGAACAATAACTCATGCATACACACTTCAAAACGTGCAAAAGATAAGGAGGCAAACGTACAGTCACAGACAGGCTAACCTAACTGAACTAGCCTACATTAATGTTTAAATTTGTTTATCTTAAAATGGATTCGTGTTTATAGGTATCTAGGAAGTTCTGGTTGATAATATGGTGTACATTACGAGGTTATCAAGTTTATTTGGGTTGGTTAAATAATCAAGGCTTACAATATTCATACAAAATGAATTCCTTGGGACTTAAAATCTCTCAATACACCTACATCAGGCGCAGCTTATAATGTCTATGCATTACCTAAGCTGGCAACATTGATTAAACTTACTGATATCTCAAGAATTTGAACAGATCTAGAAACCCACAAACCGTAGTATGATTGGTCAATTTGTTTTGAAGTTTTTCTCTTTCAACATTAAATATATGAAGTAAATTTCTTCCCGTATTTACTTAACTCAGGAATATATTAGTTATTAGTATACAACACTGTTAATCACTCTTGGAGAGAGAGAGAGAGAAAGAGAGAGAGAGAAAGAGAGAGAGAGAGAGAGAGAGAACACATACGTGTAGTTATTTAACAAATTTCATACATTTTATTATATGCTTCATGTTAATAATAATAATAATAATAATAATAACAATTAAAGACACATACATACACATGCATATATATACACATGCACACATACATGCATGCATGCATACATACATACATACATACATACATACATACATACATACATACATACATACATACATACATACATACATACATACATACATACATACATACATACATACATACATACATACATACATACATATAATTTTGTTATCCGTCACTAATTGATGAGTTTAAAAATAATAACATATAACCACATATGTTTGCAGTAGACAGCATGTTTGCACTCAGGCAGTATAATCGCAGCACTAGTTTTAGTTAACTCTAGCTCGTCCTGCCAATATCAAAGGTTCCTTTTATTCAAGCTAAAGCCATTCTTCCATTAAAGGACGATTGTTTAAAATAGTTTTAATATTCGTCAGCAATAGCAAGATTCGTGAATTAGCTTGTGTGTTGCACATGTTGTCTCTTTAGCCACAATTGTAATTAGGACCCAATACACATCATTAGACGTGTTTGGTGCAAACCCAAGGTCATAATCATCCTCCATTCACGGGGAGTAGTCAATACATATATGATTCCCGAGAAGCATCGTCTCCTGTTAGTACAAACTAGAATAAGATTGAATAGTGAGAGCAAAGTTTCATTAAATTTCCTCCAAGTAACTTAAGAGTAATGATAATAAACTTATGCTAACAGACGGACGGACAGACAACATAATACATACCATACAATATGTTCCTCTAGTCTATGAACAGTAAAGGTAATAAAAGCTGACTAGTTCCTTTACATTCATAAATAGTATCATATGACTGAATATTTTATCTAGATCAAGTTACAAGTGTATAGCTCAGGTAACTTGTTTCACCTAACAATTCATATTTACGTATACAAAATGAAGTTCAGCGTATCTTCCTCCAAGTTATGTTTGCATTATCTGTCATACATACATACATATCTACATACATACATACATACATACATACATACATACATACATACATACATACATACATACATACATACATACATACATACATACATACATACATACATACATACATACATACATACATACATACATACATACATACATACATACATACATACATACATACATACAATCAGATGTAGAATAATAGAGAAACAAATTTAAACAGTGAGGCACAGACATAAAACATATGACATTAATCAACTATCTACATATAAGATTTTTCCCAATATGCAATTGATTTCTGTAAAACGATTTCTTACTTGACATACACTGTACTCAAATGTTCAGCAACAAACATGGTAAAAATTGATAATAAAAAGGAAACCTTAAGCAGCAGGGAGGGCGAACCCTACAAATTTTTGCGACAAAATCGATTGAAGCCTCAGAATGCCCAATGGAGCCTTCCTACGAAATCTCATATTTCAACCAAAAAAAAAAATAAAGACCCCATTTTACAAATGGAGCCTTAGCGATTTTGTCGTAAATATGTTGTCATAACCACCCTCAAATTGCTGCCAATTGCTATCATCTACGTCTCAAAAATGTTGTCATAGCCCTCGCTGCTGCTGGAAGGATTTTAGGGTTAATACAAATGATTTAACCGAATATTTGTTAGCTTTTCACAAGCATACTAATCCTCCCTGCTGCTCCTTACATTGTCATCTGTACAGCATTCTATAAACAAATTTAATATTTATTTTAATATATTTTTATGTCTTTATCCTTAATTCAGAAAAAGGTTTCATTTGTCACGCAAATGTTGCCTAACTATTTTGTTCAATACTGCTATAAGTAATTGCATATATATATATATATATATATATATATATATATATATATATATATATATATATATATATATATATATATATATATATATATATATATATATATATATATATATATATATATATATATATATATATATATAAAATCTGCAAAGAAAATTGCAACGAAAGCAACATTATCGTTATGTCATTGTTTCGCGTTTAGCTTGGCACAAGTGGTCTTAACCATTGCGGCAGAAATACTTGGTAAGCTTTCCAGTAATCAAAAACAGAATTCCAGGGTCACAATTTCTCCACAAATATATGAACAAAAGCTCTGACATTATTGAGTGAAGATTTTGGTCACAAAGCAAGGTAATCTGAAACTACAGGGGACAAAAGCCTTGAACTACTACGCTAGCATTAAATTTTATATGAAAAGTACATTTAGAAAACACTCTGAAGTATAACACTACCATTGAATTTAATTTGAAAAGCATTGGAAACGAAAGCCCTGAAGTAGAAAACTACCATCCATTTCATTATGAAAAGCACAAAGAACAAAACCTCTGAGGTTGAAAACTTGCATTAATTTCATATGAAAAGCACAGGGAAGCAGAAAACTACCACAAAATCTCATAAAAAAGCACCTGGAACAAAAGCTATATAGTTGAAAACTACAATTAAATCTCATATAAAACTCACAGGAAAAATGTTTCAAAGTAGAAAACTACTATAAAATTTCATTTATAAAGCACAGAGAACCAAAATCCTAAAGTTGAAACAACAAGTGAATTTCATTTGAAAACCACTTGCAACAAAAGCCCTTTCAATATAAAACTACCATTAAATCACAGAACTAATACATTTTTCTTCCACAAAATCTATTGATTGAGGAAAAATGAATTCCATATTTGTATGAAGATTACAAGCAAAGGACATTCTTTTAAAACGTTTTTTACAATTTAGGATACAGTCGGTCTCGCGGAAGAGTTTAAGGCCATATTGTAGGGTTAATTCATCAATATGAGTGACATGTTCCATATTTTGAAAGACGAGTGTACATCAACATGCGTATGTAATGCTTGTAGTTAGATGTCCCTTTATTGCTTTCTTAGATATTGGTGATGGTTTGTTGATTGTCAGGAGTCGGTTTGGGGGCAAATATTTCCCAGACCAAGTAATTAGAAAATTTCAAGAAGCAGATGTCTTATTTTACTAGATTCGCGAAACTTTATGGCAGTATGAATTTCAAAGTATTGGTAAAATACGTAAGTTGCTTATCTAAAGCTATTTTATTATCATTGTGTGTCTGTCAGTTTTAGCAACACAATTACCAAAAACTAGGAAGAAGACAATTATCAGCAATTTAACCGGAAGGGAGCAAACCCATTCAGTGCTTGACAGTCACAGTGTTCATATTGTTTTAGTGACCTTTATACCTTTTCTCAAAGGAACGCTTAAACTGGTCCGAAACAATATTCTAAATATATCCACAGAGACTCTTTCACAAAGAGACATGCTTGGCTTCAGTGAAGAGTGAGTTAGTAAGGAAACAATATCTTATTCCCTGTACGATAAATCTTTTGTTTACAAGGAAATTTTTCTGTCTGTTTGCATTAGCCGATATGCAGCCAATTAGCTGTTTTCGTCATAGTTAAAAGACAATCAGTTAGGAGGCCATAATGAAAAGATTTGTTGTGTTTGATAATTGTTATCCCTCAGGAGACAACACTTTACTGTTGTGAATTATCAACTAAATTATTTTCTTATCAAGTTTTTAAAATCTGGTAATTACAATCACACATTTGTTATTACACTTACTAATCTGTTAATTAGACTTAAAAATTAAAAGATAAAGCATACATGTTTTTTACCTTATTTATTAGACACCATGAGGACAGAGACAATATTTATTGGAATCTATACGAGTACTATTAGAACAACAAAGGTATTGGTCAACATGAAAGGATGATTAAAAACAAATAGACAAATAAACCTGCGGTATATACTTTGTTGAACTGTTTTTAAACAGTTAATCTCTCTCTCTCTCTCTCTCTCTCTCTCTCTCTCTCTCTCTCTCTCTCTCTCTCTCTCTCTCTCTCTCTCTCTCTCTCTCTCTCTCTCATTTTAATGAAACCATTATACAATGAATGGTATATCATTGATATAGCGTACATTCTATACATATATTTGATTTATAAGATATTCCCCGGGAAACTGTCCATTGACTGAGTAAATGAACTCCTCACTTGCCTGAAAGTGTGTCCACAACAAAGACTTGTTCTATGCTTTGTCTTATTGTTCACAATCGCATTTGAAAAATTATAAGTTGATTGATTTCTTTTTTCTAATTTATATATTTATTCACATTGATTACATCAAAAAGACACACAAATGATCAAATTATTTGTGCAATGGTTGCATTTTTTTTTTTGCTTTTTTGTTTTTATCTTTACATCCGACAACCTTTTGAATTTGCGCATTTATATAGATTGAAAACTGTGTAAATCAGGATTTGAATATATCTTTTTAAAAGGATTTTTAGACATTTTTCGAGATAAGATTATTTTAGGATTATGTCAGCAGTGTTCAAAATGTGTTATCAATAGACTTTAAACCTTGAAGTAATTTGAAGCATGCACAATGAAACTAACATTTTTGTACAGTTTTTGTTCAGTTTCTCCTGACATAGTTTTATATATTGTCGGTAGTTACTGATCATATATACTTTACAATGAAAACACGTCAACATATTTCTGTACGTATATATAATATAGTACAAATAGGTTAGCAGTTTTGAAATCTACATAGAAAGCAAATGCAATATCATGGAGCTTAACTCAACCTTAAAACTCGGGCATAGAGTTCATCCTTTAATAAATGTCTAAATATACATTATCTAAATTTAAGATTTTCAAGTTATTAAAAGAAATAGTCAGATTTGCATCCAGAAATTTGAAATGGGTTGCTGCCTCTAACAACCAAGGGTATGGAAACCATCTAGGTTGATACGTCGTGATCCAAAAGGTGAGATCCCACCGGGTTCCAATGTGTGTGTGCACTCAGCTGAAGCTCTTTAGTTATTTAGAAATTTAGAACATCAATCTGGATATATGTATGTATGTATGTATGTATGTATGTATGTATGTATGTATGTATGTATGTATGTATGTATGTATGTATGTATGTATGTATGTATGTATGTATGTATGTATGTATGTATGTATGTATGTATGTATGTATGTATGTATGTATGTATGTATGTATGTATGTATGTATGTATGTATGTATGTATGTATGTATATATATATATATGTATATATATATATATATATATATATATATATATATATATATATATATATATATATATATATATATATATTTATAATTATATATATATATTTGTGTGTGTGCCAATATATATATATATATATATATATATATATATATATATATATATATATATATATATATATATATATATATATCTACATATATACATCCTTGTCGAAAAGCTGATGTTTTGTCTTTAATTTGTAAAATAAACGCGAAATAATAATTACTCTAAAATACTGTAAAATAAACTAGTTCAGTGCTCAAATATGGAAATGCTTATTCAGATTTACCATAAAAATATATCAAGGACAAACATGATGAATAGCACAATTTATGGAAGCATTTAATTTGTGGCGTAAATAACTAGTAGGAAAGTGTGCATTTATATAACGACGTTTGATGCTATACGTATATAACATTCATATATTAATGTTTTGCGAGGAGCGATCATTTTCGAAAGATATTTGTGCCTGCCATAATATTAGATTGTACTTAAAATGAAACCTTAACGCGTGACTTTATTAGATATAACAATATTATCATGCATCAAAGAAATGCTTTGCATATACTGATTTTCGCACTCTGTGTTTTTAATTTTTATGTAATAATGAGAAAAACACAGTAGCAAATATTACGCTTATCACAATAGACAAAGTGTTGAATTGATGACGTGTCTGGATTAAAAACATCTGAGAGTACCTTCCATAGAAGCAGTTATTGTGTACCTCATTCGTGTGATATTTCAATATTAAAAATATGGGACATAGACAATTTATGCATTTTTATGGCATTATAACCAGTCTGAAACGCCACGCGAATCTAGCGCCACAATTATCTTATGCTATCAGCATCAAATATTCACAAATTTACAATTATGGATTTTCATTTAGAGGGTACATGCTTTAAAAATCTTATGAAAACAAAACCCAATGATTCGATGGTAATCCACGGAAATATGGAGAACGTGCATAATATCCGTCTATCCTGCAGTTGTTACCGATTATGCTTATAAAACAATTTACAGAAAATATCTAATACTTTTCTTGAATTTTAATATATTTCCATGCTGGAAATATCTTCAATGCTTCATCTTTTACGCCATTAACCACCCGTCATCCTTTCTCGCAAAGGTCTAATCAAAGTATTTTCTGCCTTTCTGTGTAAATACGGATGTATTGCATTGGCAGGCATTTTGAATTCTCTTGATAAAAATGACTGCACCGTGTAATGAAAAATTTGTTCACTGTGTGTATAAAAATTAAAGTAAGGATTCATTAAAAAAGAACAGATTCAAAAGCTGCCATCAGTCAATAATGTATTGTATTGCCTGAATATACCGAATTTAGCTGACATTTAGTTCACATACATTCAAGAAACATATCTTAGGCTGCCTATTTCATTTTGAGCAAGAATTTGTGTTGGTTTTTTCTAATGCTTGGGATAGATGGAGTTGGGGCTTGGTAGAATGTAGAAAAAAAATACTATATACATTTGTGCTTGAATCTATCTTGATGTAACAGAACGGATGTTTCTCCATTTGGTAAAGGTCTATATAAACGATTTATCGTACTTTTAATCACATAAAGGCATAAACTTCACAATTTTATTAAAAATGACCTCATACTATTTTGGTAATAGGGGTTTTTACTTCTGAACTAAATTGCGGAAGTCGTCTGTCTGGGAAATAACGCATTGAGTACATAGCAAGAGACTCATTGTCACGTTGCTGCAAATACGTTCTATCACCTCTAAAGAACATTGTAAATATAATTACATTTATTGCTTATGCACAAGCAAATCTGATGGACTGCATTATAGAAGATGCATATTGTAGAAAAAAATAATAAATCAAATAGACTCATTTGTAACAATAAGTTGTACATATATTGACAAGGTTCTCGGTAGGTGTAGATTTCTTGGAGTCACATAAAAGGCTGGATGAAAGAGACCAAAAACCCAGTATCGTTCAGATGGTATAGGATTAGGCACAATGTTGACTCGATTGTTATTAGATTATTTTCGTTACCATAATTTTGGGATTCATGTTCGTTTTATTTCATTACTTGTTTGTTTCATTTGTTTTAGGTTCTGAAATTACCGCCTGCCTACCTGTCCGCTGCCATCTAATTTCCTACCAAACCAGGCGAAGAAAAAGATTAACCACCAGTCCTTCTTAAAAGTTGGATTGCATGTATACCGAGTAAATGTAATCTGCAAATGTTATATATATATATATATGACAACAGAGATCACCAGTATAGTAATAGTAAGGCTGGATTGTTCCCATGCCTACACATTTGCTTGTTTGTAATACTTTCTCCCCTTACTTCCAGCGTATTGCATGAAAAGTAAATTGAAGATAAAGAGAATCAAATGCCCAACCTTTAGATGAGTTATGTATGGACCTGGATCAGAGGGGTAGTGTATATCATTGTCCTCGTCAATAAATAGAGGTTATGTCATGCTGACTTTAATATACGATTAACATATTTGACAGGTGATATAAATATAATGTATTGCATTTCTTTATGTATTTATGTTTCATTATATAAATGAATTTGCAAAGATCTGATATTCAAATTTACCTGCATATGCCATTGAGTCGCTGCTTACATTGTATCTTATTGTATGATAAATTGTAGGACACTTTGGTTACAGACGGGACTAGTAAGAATTTTAGATTAATTGTCCTGCTGTATTACAGGCTGTTTAGGTGAGTTTCACACACTGCTTTGCTTTAGTTCTCAAATTAGAGTTGGCGTGCATATGCGCCCATACCTTCCTCCCCAACGGGGTCAGGCATGTTGGTAATCATTGACAGGTCTTTGCAAATAATAATAATAATAATAATAATAATAATAATAATAATAATAATAATAATAATAATAATAATAATAATAATAAAATAATAATAATAATAATAGTCGTAGTAGTATTATTCCATTTATTTCGGTATTACGTAACATTTGTCATTTGAAACCATTTTGTTTTTGATTACTGTAGTTCTGCTACAAATATCCAATACACCATATTGGCATAACGTTAAACTGATGAAAGTATGTACATTTCAGTAAATAAACAAAATGCATTTGATATAACTCATTTTGCCCAATAGCATTTGAAACTAGACCCATGAATTCCTAATGAATGATATCGTTTCAGACACGGAATGTGCCTATTTGCTAAATTAATCAAGGTTGAAATAAACATGGAAACAATATGGCAACTAGCTTTAGCAATCTTCGTCCAACATGATACAACATTTGTGAGAAAAATAGCTTCCTAGTTTAATTCATAACAGGGTTAAAAACCTTTGTAATTGATATACATTTGTTTATAAATCTATCCAGTTATACCTGCTTACGTATACATACATACATACATACATACATACATACATACATACATACATACATACATACATACATACATACATACATACATACATACATACAGACAGACAGACAGACAGACAGACAGACAGACAGACAGACAGACAGACAGACAGACAGACATAGATATATTTACTTATATACATAAACCACCTATATAACAATTTAATGTCCTTGATAATGCTTAGTTTCTTACATGATTATTTTTAATAAACTAGAGTGCGCCATCTGGTATAATTATGAATTCAATGTGACTTTAATATATTTTATATATCAATAACTAAATTTAATTCATGTACATGAGTGCTGCGAACATTTTCTGCCATTGATGCAAGCATTCATTTCAATATTATCAAATTAGCTTTAGTATACTTATTAATGTGATTATAAAGTATGGTCAGCCATAACAACTCTGATTAGAACTTGTTTACGAGTCTAAAAGGTAAAGTTTTAAAAATTGATTCTTTATCAGTATATCCATTTTGAAAATCTCTTTCATATTTTCCCATACAAATGCAGTGACCTATAAATACTTTCTCAAATATTACTGTAAAAGTTAATACTTTATCAAATACATCTATATGTAATTTTACCATCTGAAATAGTTTTGTTGGTTTTAATGCTCTCTCAAATACTATATTTATAGATTACTGAACTTTTACGGGAAGTGTTTTTTTTCTGAGCAATACTTCACCATCTTAGGAGTGCAGTATCAGACCTAAGAAAGGAGTTCATATTTCCCATATAAATGCAGTAACCTTTTTATTATATACTGATTTTGTTTGCCTACATAATGCTAGATAGTAAAGGAATACACTACAAGAAATAAAGTAATTGAATATGAAAATAAATTTACAACTGTAGATTCATCATTTTACAGTATCAATATTAACGCGTCGAGCGAAATTTGAACATTTTCGCCCGCTGGTCGTAGATTTAAAAAATATTATAGTTTTTGTCTACTTAAAATTGAAATGTACATTCATAATTTGAATGAATACGCATTGAAAAAATTTTTCGAGTCGGTCTGGAATGAATAGATTTTCTTTCTCTGTTGATATAATGGACTGTGCCCCAGTATTATTATCTTCTATCGCTGGCCTAACACTATATCAAAATAGTTAAACAAGACTAATTGCCAAGCAGCTATTTCTTGCCAGTCCATTTAGCTATCGGATATAATACTGTCTCGCCGTCTTTTGCTTGCTGGCCCTTATGCTTAGTTCCTAGCAGAACCTTCAGTTGCGTTTTGTTTTACTCCAATTGGGTGTTTTCAATGAATTGTATATGAGTGTGTGTGTGTGTGTGTGTGTGTGTGTGTGTGTGTGTGTGTGTGTGTCTGATGGATATGCAATAGCCTTTGACCTCAATATGATTTGATGTACTATTTTTGTAGACTCTAGAGAGCACTGGTCATAGTCTGGACCATTCAATTTGCAAGAAGTTAGAAATATTTCTTCTAAATAACTGTTTAAATAATCAGAATGATATTGTTTGTTAGAAATCTATACTTCGGGTTGTGAAAGTGACGTCAGTATTCGTAATCATTTAAGTTCTGACTGTCAGAAATAAACAAAAATCATTGAAAGGTTCAAAAAGGTAATGAAACTGTGTGCTTATTTGGCAAAAATCAATAAATCATAAGAACTGGGCTAAGTGTCAATGAAAGAAAAAAACAGACGAATGCGTCAATAATTCAATGTGATCCATTTTATAATTCATTTATCTTGATGATTTTATCCAATAAAAAATGCGAGCGAATGCAGGTAGCGGAGCGTATAAGGGAAAACAAGGGTAAGAGCGAAAGTACACTTATACATACTCTAAGATAATAAACATAATACTGCACGTCTGTATTAATGTGTATTGTTACAAATGCCCGTGATAAATGATGGATCTCAAATCCCACTCTGACATGATGCAATTTGTGTTGTCTTTCTATCGATATTTTTTATCAATTTGAAGCCATATCTGCAGTAGAATTACAATCTCGAAGTTACGGGTCTATTCCAACTAGTGTAAATAAATGTTTTACATATAATTTTGATATACCTATAGACAATCGAAAGAATTAAAATATATACCGGTGACTCAAGACAAAAAAAAATGTTCATAGAAGATGATAAATTAGAAATAGAGTGCTTTTCTTTACTTGGTAGGGAGGGGTACATGGGGGTGGGGGTGAGAGAGAACAAAATGGGAAAGATGAAAACAAGGCAAGTGTAAAGCATAACATTCTTCTTCTTCTTCTTCTTCTTCTTCTTCTTCTTCTTATTATTATTATTATTATTATTATTATTATTATTATTATTATTATTATTATTATTATTATTATTATTATTATTATTATTATTATTATTATTATTATTATTATTATATTACTGATTGATTCGAGAATGATTTAACGCATATAATATATTTTTATTTCAGTCTGAACTATGTACGAAAGATCTAATTCTGTTTTCAATGCGACCCTTTGTATGGACGGTAGGACTGACTGCGAAGCATCAGCAGCAAGTGCGCTGCCCTTAACATTGCACGAATTCCACGAGTTTACGCAGTTAAGTACTATTGATCCCAGTGTAAGTGCCGCAGCGGTGAAGGCGATGAAAAACAATGATATGATGCCGCTAATAAAGGAAGAATTAAAAACCAAAATTCAAGTCAAGAGGTTGTCAGAAGGAAAGGAAGAACTAATAGTTGACTTTACTGTAAAACCAAAAGCCGAGGTATCTTAACATTCGTGCAATGTTGATATACAGTATTATTATAATTCTGATTTCAATAGGCTGGTGATGAAAACTCTTTGATAGAATTTTATTTCATCTTCCTTTCTTTTCAGCGTTTAGTTACAAAGTAACCACCATATTACACATTTAATATCCGTTTCATTTTTATAAATTCAGACACTATCACACAGTTAGGCTTTCGAATTCTGTTAAGGATATCTGGGTGCAATTTCTATATTTCCCATCTTTATCAGACTTTTCAAGATTGGTTCAATCCTCCCATTTAACTGAGAGTCAAAATACAAAGTTGCGCAAACAGTATTTGCGGAGTTCGGGATATATTTGTGCACGATAACACAATCAGGCGTTTAATTTTTTTGTCAAGGATATAAGGATCGAATATCTACTTTTTCCATCCTTATCAGAGCTTTGGTTCAAAGATCCCATTTAGCTAAAACATTAAAGTACAATGTCGCACAAGCAATATTTGTGGATATTATTTATTATTATTGTTATTATTATTATTATTATTATTATTATTATTATTATTATTATTATTTAAATATCGAGGTGACAGACGAAGAAAAGGAGAAGGTGGAAAGGAGAAGAGAACAAAACAGAGTGGCTGCTAGAAGATTTCGGGAAAAGCATAAGAGACTGAGAGCAGAGTTGCTAAAGGTAAGCTAATGCGTCTAAAAAAGAAAAATGGTGGAGTTGGTCTAGGAATTTCTCTGCTAGAATCTAAAGAGGTCAGAACAGGTAAGCAAAAAACACAGGGAAGATAACTTTTATTCAACACGATCGCATTTTAATGGAATTAATTTTTTACAGGCTAATGATTTGATAAAATACATAAACCGGCTTGAAACGGGTGAAATAAACTCAGCAGTAACAAAGGTATCAATTTTGAAATTTGTTTGAAATACATGTCTGTGGCGTGTAAACAAAATCTTTCAGAATGAGAAACCTGAGATTGTCTGGAATGAATAACGATAACGTAAATGAGTACATTTGGTGAAATAGACCCGTATTGGTAAGGATAATGGAAACCTGATTAGTAACTAATAATGTATATTTTGTGGATGAGTTAAAAAATACAAATCTGATGTGGTTCATTTATGTGTGCGTATGTGTGTGTGTGAATGACAGAAAGATGTATTAATGATGACGAACGATCGTATGATCATGATGTGTATACACCTCCTTCATTTCAGAAAATTCAGATACTCGAGTCTACCAATACATCATTGAGGAATGAGATAAAAGAGCTGAATAGAGAAAGGGAAATTCTTCAGAAGCAAATGCAGGAGCATATGTCAGTTTGTCTTTACGTTTCTGATCCTCATATACAACAAGACATAACTTACTGACGTCTAAAGGAGAGGATAAACAAGGAAGGGTGCGCTGAAGGGCCTTAGCAAACTAAGACACTTCACACCAGTGCATAATTTTCTTAGTAAGCAATCAGTCAAGTTAACTAAGTAGGTGCCCTTATCTTCCCGGATACCCCACCCCCTTGCGCAGGCACAATCAGTCTAAATAAAGAACAGGATGATATATTACGGTAACTGAGAAGGTACTAGGTTTGTTTGATATTTACACATCCACTTGAACTTTGATGTCTCCATCTTTTGGAGTTGGGTATCATCTCTGCACAATTTACCACATGGGACGATCTGTTAACTGATTGCAGCTAAACTGGATATATGGAATTCATGTCACTAAAATTAATAATGACCATATACAAATGAACTTTACTATGCGAACATCTAACCTCTATTCTTCAACTTGTTTAATTTTCTTGTTTTCTTTTTAAGGACGGGTCCTTCTAAAAAAAAATGGTTCTGACAAATTATTAATGAAAGGAAATTACTGCACTGTTAGAGCATATAGTCGTTTTATAATTATTAGTTGTGGTCATTTCCTTCGAACGTGTACTCAATAAATTGTATCTCGGCAAATATGAGCGTAATAAGAAAACTAAATTGATCACGTTAATTGTGTACGAAATTGATGCATATCTTTTGCATACAATGCAACTGTTATCTTCATTCCATGTTACGTTGTTATGATATAGTCTGACAGGCTTTCGCCAAAACAAACGTTTACATTTACATAACAATTACACATTTATAACAACGAAAAACTGATCAATCCGTACTTGTACGTAACTAAAAATGCGACATGTATGCCTTCTTGAGATTGAGAATCTATAACAACGAATATGTACATATCAACAAAAAATGACAATAAGTGGCGTTCAAACAGTTAAGGTCTTTCTAAATTGTTAGTTTTATCGCACATGCCATGAAAATGTATTGAACAGAAAGCTTAGCAAGGTACATGCACGTGTCTTTTAAAGATTCATAGATAGATGCAACGACACAAAATTGGTATAACGACCTAGCATTGATCTTAACGACCCAAGATAGTTCTTAACGACACAAAATTTATCTACCTCATTATGATGATGACGAGTAATAAATCTAGTCTGAAATAGGTATGCTCCAAATACCTTACTATCAAAACTTGTTTGTGTTGCTATGCGTTAGAACTACTTCTCCTATTTTAGGTTTTAAATTATAGTTGACAGAATATATATATATATCTTAAACCTGTCTGGAAAGTATGTGTTATTCAATTTCAAATAAATACGTTAAATTAGACTCTTAAAATGGTGACTACCCGGTTACTTTAATGTAATCTGATGGTTATTACCAAAAACTACAGTTCACAAAAAGGTTTAAGAAACCGAAAATCAATCATTTCTGAACTATATAACCGATGATCTCGTTCGAAGATATAATAATGATGACACAGAATGTACATCATCTAAACTACCAAAGTGAACCACAATGTAAATCATCTAAACTTCATAACTAAACCAGAATAAAAAATCATCTAAACTACATAATTTAATCACAATGCAAATCATCTAAACTTCATAACTAAACCACAAAAAAATCATTTAAACTACATAACTAAACCACAATGTAAATCTTTCAAGCTACCGAACAGAACCACAAAGTAAATCGTTCAAGCTATCGAACAGAACTACAATGCAAATCAATCATCTAAGTTACTAACCTGAACAAAAACCTATTTCATTTCCTTATTTTTAAAATGTTTACGAAATTATTTATATTTTTAAGAGTAAGTTTAACCGGAGGACCTTTCAATTTGTCGATTACTGTTACTGGCGACCTTTCAATCTGTATATTACTATTACTGGGGACCTTTCAGTATATTAATATTACTATCACTGGGGAATCGATTTTTTTTATTAAATCTGATGATAAGTATGGACAAATATTTGCAAGAAGAAGGCAGACATGTCACATAGAATGGTAGCTGTTTAGACTGTGACATACATTTATAAGCATTAAAACATTTTGCAGTATTACTGATACCTTTTCCATTACTGGGACACATTCAGTGAAGTGTATATTTGTTTTCATTTTTATTTTCTTACTACTGTTCAAATACAAAGCAAAAAGAAAACAAAGCAGAACAATTTTATTAGAATTTTTTGTTAAAAATAGCCAAATGACTAAAAAATCTAGCCAACATGTTCTAAAATACAGAATATTCGTTTCTTCAAAAATATATGATTTAATTGTCACCTTTAACTTCAGTGCATCAATAATTACTTGTATTACCCGAAAACAAACAAATACAGTTTGAAAGATTTATAAATTATTGAGAATTCTTTTTTAAATTGAATGTAGTTAATTACAGGTTGTGCAATTTGCAATGAAATATGCTTAGAACTAGAACGTGTATATTCATTGATAAGAGTACAAGAAAAAGAGTCATTTACTGAATGTAAAACATATTCCTGAGATGTAGTGAAAATTTATATTTACCCTTATCACAGTTTAAATCCATTTCATATGTACCATACAACATTTGTAAAGATTCGAACTAAAGAGTAAATCACCATATCTGCAATGCAGACTTACCCATGATGCATCTGCACAGTAAATATCTGGGACTAACCCCGGTTAAGTACATTAGGATTTTACAGAGGGTTGGACATCTTTCATGAAAGGCCATATGCCTACCTTATATTTTCAACAATGAACATTAAAAAAATGAGAAGATTGTGTGAATTAAAGGGGATATGTAATACATTCAAAACCACGCACGTGATTCGTTTCGAGTCAGGGAATTAAAAAAAAATCTATTTCATGCAGCTTAGGAATATAATTCACACCTAACGGCTTCGATATTATCCTACAACTTATCAGACTTAATAATTATGTCAACTTGGAACAAAAACACATATGAAGTTTTGTTACTCTATCTCTCGTTGCATATAAGTTCTAGACAAGATGAACATCAACTACCAAAAATGTAATGTATTATGCAGTTTATTTCAAATGCCGAATAGCAAAGGATGATATCCCTGCAGTTTTTTATTGCATGTTGTATATTGCTAGCTTATATTTTCACCTTAACAGCTGTTCATTGTATTGTCTTTTATTTTATTGTGCTTTATTTGACATAAGAAAGCACGTAATTTTAAGTGCATTTCAACGTAATCTACCGTCATAATTTTTCTAGTCTTTCATGCCATTTTTTCATAATTGTTATATTTACATTAAACTTGATCTGAACTGGATCAGATGAACAAATTCCATGTTGATCTAGCATTTTTATTTTAATCACTAATTAAAACACCAACTGGAATAATTTAAGCATGCCGTGCATCCGGATTTATTTTGTATATCAACATAATCCATAATATTACTATTGATCTCAATATGTCTGTTTTCCTTCAGCGATTTACCTAATGTTTATCTTTACTGCTGATTAATAATAGAGACTGATACAAAAATAATCAACAACGTATACTATTCAGATCTTGGAAATCACAGAAGACACGTATCTCATATAAATCCCAGAATGCAAATATATTATTGAGTATATCTTATTTACAACCTAATATTCCTTTTCAAACACCATATAGGCTGAGGCCACATGAAGCGAACAAAATGTTGGAACACGGAATAAATCATAACATGCAATTTGGTCAAGTTTGGTCAAATACTTCCTGACATATATTTCTTACATGAATGGTGTGGCTGGATGCAGATGGACTGACGAATGGTCAGACATCACGAGTTCAATCTGTTTCCGGTTTCGGAAAGTGAGGTTATCATAATAATCGGCAAACTAAATTATAAATTGTAACAAGGGACCTTGAAAAAGAGCCATATCTACCAAGTGATTCTGCATAAGGAAACAATTCACTAGCCAATGCTAGTATATTTGTTTGTACAAAAAGTAATCTCTTTTAGGAATGCCTGAAGATTACAGGGAATCGTCATACAGTTTGAGATGACTTAGTATTTGAAATTTGTTCTTAACTTATTTAACTTAAGTTCCGATAACTAGTGAATAATCTTCTAACTATTGTTTCTTCTGTTCTGAAAGAACGAAAGATATTGTTGCGTTGATAGAAACTTGGAAACAACTTCCAGCTATGTCTTCCTAAATAACGGCTAATGTAATTGAAGATAAAAAAATGCTTTAATCACAGTACCATATACCTAAAACCGACCTACTCGTCAGACTTACATAATCTACGATAATGCTTTATTTGCATCTACCAATGTTTGCATCAGCCTGCATTTCTGTTCAAGCATATGCATCAGACATGTCTTACATATTTGTTATATATCTGTTCGTACTTTCTGATTGCGGTATTAACACACTACATAGGTCATGAAACAGAAAATTGTTTCCCTTTGAGTTGTTTATGCATGCAGTATTTCACCAACATAAAGAAACAAAACCATCATTATTGAATAGATTCTTACTTATAACTGGTTTATCCTGGACACCCTTCCGACACTGTTAATACCGACACAGTGACAAAACGAAAACAAAACGTTTATTAAAACAATATTATAGATGATCCTAATGAACATGATCACATTGCTTGCATACAGGGGCAATCAGAAAGTACGAACAATACATCATTGAGAAATGAGACAAAAAAGCTAAAAAGTCAACTAAGCAATCAGCGCCCACAGATTCGGTCAGCAACGCCCGACCAGCTGCTGCTAGACCAGAAACACACTGTTCACTCAGCTCTATGGCTGCTATGGTTCAGCTTTGCATTTGCTATGGTTAACTTCTAGTGTCAGCTCAACAGCTGGTACCTCGTCAACTCCGATCAGCTAAAAATACATCTGACACAGTGTTCTAAGCATGAAACGGGCATATATATTAAAAAATAACAACGTTATATGCGTTACGTTATACAAATTACATTATCGGCAAAGTAATAAGCAGTTTCATAAGTGAATCTATATGTGTCCGATAAGAATCATACAGTACTAAACGTTTCTAAAAAAAGCAATTTTATGTTGCTAATAAAACTCTCTTGCTAAGTAACAGAAAAGAATAGAAAATATTTGCATTATGCTACATAAGCCTAAGCCCTGTAGAAATTGAACGTTGTAGCACAATAGTTATAACTTATAATATACATAATAAATTAATAAATAACTCACAAACCTTTTCAGCTGAAGATGTGCAAGTCCTTAAGTATACTGCTCACTGTCAAGACGTTCCGTAATGTAAATATTTAGTCTTACGATGAGTCATTTATACACAGACGATGCAGCCCTACATCGTCTGTGCACTTGATATGTTCAGTTTTCCTATCGAATGCGCTTCGCACGTGCTGCATATGAAGAACCGAACTCACTGTTTCTATCAAAAATAGTATAACCATTCTCTAATAAGTGAATAAAAACAACTATCTGCAACTTTCTATTTTCTTGCATCTCAATGGCCAATGACATTCTGTTCATGGAAATAACTGTCTTTCACATTAGATCTCCTCGAATATGGTATCCAGACATTACAAATTTGTTTATTCTGGTAAAGACAGCAACATAATTATGATTGTTCAGATGACTGTAACACATAATAGTCCAGTTATGATGGTTTCAGTGACGACTCAGCCGCATCAGCATTGTAATGTGGTGACTTATTCTCAGAACAAGATACTGCTACAATTTCTAATTACATTAAATTCCGCTGATGCATTGCTTATTAATACTTAGTTTGGAAAGGTTAGATGCAAAATGAAGCTTCGAAAGCATGCATTCTTGTTATGTTATAATAGTCAAGAACTGGTTGTTATCTCAGGAACATCTCCATGCTCCATAAAGACTTACGTTTGCCAATTAATCAATTCTGATCCTTATAAACAGTTTACTAGCATGCCTCTTTTTTTGACTTGTGTAAACATTTGGCAAACGAGCTGAACCGAATACCTTTTTCAACCTTTTTTATGTGTGATTGCTGCGAATGCCTAGCTATGACAAGTTTTACTTAAAGAAGATGCTGCAGAAAGATAGGTGCTAGTAATAATTTATTAGAAGTTTTGAGTCTAACACACATTTAATTTAAATATCAATTCATGAGTTCCTCGACGAATATGGGTGTGTGATGACTGATGGACAAGTTTGGGAGTACGTACGCCTCAATATGTTTATTATAATTAAAGTTCATGTGCTTTCAAAGCTCAGGCTTTTGAAAATTATTTTTCTTTTCAAGTAGGCATTTACAAATAACACTTTGTACGTAGGATGATTTGTGTTTACTTTCTTTACGTAGGAAAGTACTTAAGGCACCAACTCGAGAACGATTAGATAAACACTAAGCAAACAGATTTAATTTCCAGGTTCAGAATGAGAAATGCATAAATATTTGTACTTGCGTCATGCCACTCATATTAGGTCCTAATGAAAACAAATATTTCCAATTAGACAATGTAGCAGTTGTTTGTACTTGACACTCTGCCGTAATGAGTTAGGATTTATGATATAATATGTATAGAGATAATACAATAACGTAAAACTGGAGCCCTGTATAAGTGCATCCCGCTCGTCATGGCTTTTCGTTGACTAGCCATTGCGAGTGCTTTCTGAAACAGTTGAGGCAGCTGTAGTGCAATTTCTCTAACAGGTCATAAACAACATTACTGTATGATGTATTATTTAAATAAACAGAAATAGATTAAATTGCTTTTATTAAAATAGAGATTTGTTTTATAATGAGTAAATATGACAAGTATGTATAAACCTTTTTGTTTTATCGATCTTTGGAATTCACTGTCCACTTCATTTTAATATGACGCAGCGATAGCCTAGTTGGTAGAATGTATGACACGTGATCCAAAAGTTTGTGGTTCGACAGCTTCACAGCCAACTCAGTTCGTTTGTCTGGATGAGTCCATGTGTCAAAGTGCCGATAGCAGCATCAAACAAGCGCACATTATTTGGAGTAACGTATCAGATAAAACATTGTATTTTGTATTAAGAAGCTGAATCGGTTGTAGAATTTCACTTTGATTAGTGTGAAAGTTCTGATTTGATTGGTGATTTAAAAGATCAACAGAAGGCGATCTCATATCGTGTCCATCAGATTCCGTTAGTTCAATGTGGTTAATTTTAATTAGATCGCAGAATAAAAATGGAAGAAGATTAAGGTTCAAAAGAAAATAACTGACAAGAATAATTGTATTTAGAAGGATTTATTAAAATAGACTTATCATTTTGTCGTAAATGTAACTATTTCGCATCCAACGATCTAATCGGATTTCTTACTTGGGTATACAGTCTGTGCTGACTGGATCCAGTACTGCTGTTAAAAGCCTGTCCCACTATCATATGGAATATTAGAACATTCTGATGCTTTGTGATAGACGGATGAATAATTGTACCATTGTGTTCTACGTTTGCTTTTTGCCAAACAGTAGCTTTGCAATTATCTTCGTTTCACCGCTTACACCAGTTTATCAGTTTGCGAATAATTATCTGCTATTTTGCAGATTATACAGTCATGCATCCTATATACTCTTCGTTATATGGGTGTAGTACCAACTTTCATGGGTGTATGAAAAGTAATACAATTATGGGTTATTGATAAAATCAAAATAAGCTGACCATCATTTATGTTGAATGTAACCAGTTTTCAATTATTGTTGTTCATATAGAGTCCTTTCAAAATCTGAATATTTTCGGAAACTTGATGTTTTAACTCTATAACTAAAATTTTAATTTATATATATATTTGGTTTACACAGGAAATAGTTGTACATGGCAATCAGATGTAGAAGCAATAAATAAATTTGCCTTGCAAACAAAATTTCATTACTGCAGTACTGGAAATATTTTGAAGGCACTTGTAAAATTTGTGAAATATTTTTTCTTTACAAATTTACAACAATTACGATACATTATTGTTGTGACTTAAAACAGGATGCTACTGGTACAAAAACTCACTGTTACAGCAACTATTTACCTTGCTACTGGCATTTCTTTCTTGCACTATGGCCTTGATTTGCCATTTCAATTTTCCTGTCCTTTGGGCTCCATTTTGGTTCTCACTGAATAACAGACATGTCAATAATATGCAATATATCTTAATTCCCTTATAATTATTACTATTTTCAGAACACATCAAAACTATGCATTATCCGTTTTAAGCATATGTGTATTTTTACAATAAAATAAGCATTGAATCCTTCAAAACATTTACTGGAAAAAGATGTAAAAACTTCATTCTTATGATTTGAACTTAGCGTGGATACGAATGAAGAGTGTAGAGTTCTTTGGTTAGGATTTTAAGTAGTTTCCTTTTAACCTATAACAAGAGACAATTAGCTTTATAAGCCATTGACCGCTTGCATGAAAGTTTGCATTTATTTCCTGCACAGTATGATAAATAAACACATTTAAAAGTATCTCGGTAGAATTTGCATTACTAGGAAAAAGTGTGCGTGCGTGTGTGTGTGTGTGTGTGTTTGTGATTTGAATATTTATCATAGCTTTAATAAGTGTTCAGTTATATCGGCTTGCGGTCTGCAATGTGACAGTTTACAGCGATGTCTAGCACTGGGGCGTCATACCACAGATCAATGTGTTTTCACTCCTTATACTTGTATATAAGTGCGTGGACCTATGCAATTTTAGTCAGTCTTATTTCTTTTATGTTCATATTGCAAAATGATACTTTAGATGTATTTAATATTGTTCTTAAATAGTATTTTGAGAGGAATCATTTGCTTGGATAATTCATTGAAACTGCAAAGTGCCCTCTCAGTTAAGCAAATATTTTGGGACCATTGTAAATTATTCAAAATGAGTTCTAGACAATGCCATTTTGATACAT
Source organism: Potamilus streckersoni (assembly GCA_016746295.1). Taxonomy (NCBI): domain Eukaryota; kingdom Metazoa; phylum Mollusca; class Bivalvia; order Unionida; family Unionidae; genus Potamilus; species Potamilus streckersoni. The sequence continues at coordinate 2,133,960 of JAEAOA010001385.1, read as the reverse complement.
CAAGATAAATGGCAGACCGGTGCATTTGATTATCTAAAGTTTATAAGGAACATACCATTCTTTCGGACTGGGTTTTTATAGGTTAATTTGGATTCAATTCATATTTTTTTAAGTCCATTTTATATTTTTATTTTAAAACTTAATAATTGAATTATTTATCATCATAGAGTCATATCACAAAAGCTATCTTTTGTAAAGTTTTGTTGGTATCTTCTTTTCAATTGTTTAGAAAACCAATTTTGTTTACAGCTGTATCGAAGATATATCCTAACAAAATCTGAACAAATTACCTTTCATGATGTAAATCGGTTTAGAGTGCATTTATCTAAGAAAATCGGTGTTGAAACTAAATTGTTGAATAAATCTTACATACAGTGAATTGAGATTGAGTCAAGTGCGTTTTGAAAATCAGTTAGAAGAAACCAACCTTGCTGATTATTGACTTCTGTAAAATACAAGATGTATTACAACAAACTGTTAAATATTTAATAATTGAAAGATATTAAATTATTTGATGAAAGCAAAGTATAAAACAAATCAGACAGGACTTGTCGTAATTAGGTAAAATATGATAAAGTTTTAAAGGCTTTTTTCTTGGTAAACATGAATAACGATTTGGATATTCAAGTTCATATGAGTTGTATTGATTATTAAATATCATACTTAATGCATCAATAAGAAAGATTTAAGTTTCAAATTTTTGTGTTTTTTTTTCTCTCCATGAAGTTCATTCAAATACATCGACACACGTGTTTATTATCGGCAAGCTGAATTTCTAAACGTCGGGAAAGTATTATTGACGTTTAACTGCACTTGTTGTGTGACTGAAATCTTTGCCACCAATCAATCAACGCGAGTCTGGGTGTTACTTTCCTCCTATGTCTTTTAAATCTCTTTACTGCCTCTTTTGTACACTCATTGTGATAGAATGAACATAAGGGAAATAGTCAGCATTCAATAAACCAGCTAAGACAATAATTATGTGGTCATATTGACAGGTTTGTTTGTCTTAGATGATGTTTTCCGAGAAAGTCATTAAAACAGCAATATATTAAATTGTTCGAATTTATGACCGTTCTAATTGACAGGGAAGCTTTAAAACACAATGTGGGCTATTTTGCTCATTTCTTTCGAATGGCTATTTGAGGACGCCTACAAGATACCCAAAAGTTACAGATTTTCATGCGTGATACCTTTCTATAAGGTATGAATTTTCTCTTATTTAAAATCATGACATTACATCGTGAATCTTCAAATAATATTTTGTCGTCATTGTTGGTTGCTGTGCTTCCCTTGTCCGTTTATAACACATCACAATATTTGCAACTGGTTCACCTTGATAGTTCGAGCTAAGGTATATATATATATATATATATATATATATATATATATATATATATATATATATATATATATATATATATATATATATATATATATATTCCGTATCGGATACAATTAAATGAAAATTAAAAAGCTTAATACTGTTAGTATTTAAGATACTCATCAGGATATTTTCTTATAACCTTAATTCGCTTTATGGTTTCGTCAATATAAATTAAACTGATGGTTTTGTTTTCATGAACAAGATTTATTACTTCGATAATATTTAGTTATTACTTTTTTATTTGTTTATTTATCTTTCTTACTTTTTGTTTTTAGTATTCTTATTTGTAAGATGGAACATATTAATTTGCATGTTGCTAAGCAAAGGAACGAAGTTTTACGACACGAATGCCTTTAATAAGGCGGTACTTGAATAGAAACGTCTTAGCCCTTTCAATCTACTCTGTTAAAAACTAAAAAATCTCTTTGTTCCAAACATCAGAGACGTTGAATAAAAACACCCTTGAAATCATGGAAGCAATTTAAGTTTTTATCTTTAGAGTTAAAGTGAATGTTCTTAACTACCTTGCACAGCTCCTCTTGTCGCCAAATGAATATGTGTACATCAAGAAGAAGAAATGATACAATTTTGGGGAACAAAGTGTATATCCCATACTGACATGAAAGGTTTTTATTTACAATAATATATTTTGCTTCTTTGCATTGTCACATAGTAATAAAAGAAAATTCTCTGCTAAATTCCTATTCAAAAGTTTTGCATTAGCCAGACCGGTTACTGCACGTGATCGTTTGTTTTATTTTGTCAGTCTGGTGATTTCTGATTCGTTGTTTCATACCTGTCGTCAGCATGTGTATTTTTAACACTTTACTGTGCCTTGCCTAGACTGTCTCATATGCTGGAAAAACATATGTACAACAAGAAAATTTCATTTTTTTGTTTTAATTCATCATAATGTTTTACGTGATATAACCCTGTTCTTCGGTAAGATTGGTCTGTTTTCGGTTTATAGAGATTTGCATGTATATTATATCTTGTCATATTATAATATAAGATTCTAGACAAGGTATGACATTATAGAATTAGCAGTAATAATAGCATCAGCGGTAGTTTTAAAAATTTGGCCTCGAATTTTATATACAGCTTACAATACATCTTCTAATTCCGTTATTAGAATATGATCCTTTTTCCAGTACATCTTGTTTTCAAATGCATGTTGTATACATGTACTAGGGTCGTCGCTACCATACAGCAAATTTATGCAAAGCGTAGGAACCCGATAAATATTTTCTTATACTATAGATTAGGCAGGGGCCCTATCTAAAAGCTTTGCACAGAAGCGCACATGGAGGCCCAAATTATTGTATCTACGTTGCTTCCATGTAGGTCGATCTTTGTTGTTGTTAATTGTGATAGAACATATTTAGTTAAATACATATACCATTAATGAGATTTATGGGAAATGACCGCATTTTACACTCCGTAAAGTATGGTTTGGTTCGGGCAAGGCAGCAGTTATTTTGTTTGTTTAAAGTTACCGAATGGAGTTCAAGTTTTAGTTCTGCATGGAAACTGACACTCGGAGACAATCCTGGACTAGTTAGTAGTCATTCCTTGATAGACGCAACGCAATGTTTTGGTGCCCAGAAAAAGAGGGAGCTTTGTAATTCTGATTGGTCACGCTATGAAGGGGATATGGTTTCACACGAAACGCTTAAAGTTTTGATGTATAGATGTGGACTTGGAACTTCAGTCTACAGTTTTCTAAGAGATAGAAAAAATAAGACCTAGAGACTGCGGGGATTTTAATGAGTAACATTCTCGTTAAACCAATTGTTATCCAAGGGCAGACATTTATCTGAAGAATTCGATAGACAACAAAAGCTCGAAAAACAAGATAAATGCATACATCTCATATACGTTGTTTATGTTGTGGTCTAATTGCTTGTATGTGCATATATTTGAAGACATTTGTTTGTTGAGTCGTATATTAATATTCTTGATATAGTATTCTTATGTTGAGTTGTTTATCTGAGTCCGCACAACATTATTTTGTTTTACATGTACGTTGGCTACTTGCTAAATTATATTCTCGATTATTGTAGAAAATCATGTATCCTGAATTCTTGTTTGATCTTTATAAGAAATTGTGTATCTAACGTAACTATATTGAGTTCATTTAATTGAACTCGAACAATGATATTGTATTTATATGCATGGATGAATGGATGAAATGTTGATATTATGGAAGTCGTTGGAACTATCCGAACAAATTTATTATGTATAATGGTAACCTTAAAGTAAGGTGAGGAATTTCATTAATTTGCGTGTAATGGGATCGAGTGAGAGGTTAATATCTCGTGTAACATAAATGTAGCGTAAATGGCCATTCACAGACCATTAGTCTGGGAACTAGGCCGTAAGTTCTGATAGGTAGCCATATAGTTTGTTTGAATTCGATAAATTTAACCTCTCACCTCAAAGGGTCAGACTAATGATTTATTCCAGTATAAGATGACGGAAGATTTGGGTTGCTTTGTTTTATTTTTATAAGGTAAGATAGTCTGGATAAGACGAGTTTACAGGCCAAACGGATTGGAACGCAAATAGGGGGTAGTGTCGAATGAATAGGCCAGACATATAGAATGTTTGGTAAGAAAGAAGAGTGGAGCAGAATACTTACTGATGCAAGAAACCAAACGTACAGTCTGAGAGAACCAGCGGAACAGAATCGGATACCAGGTTATGAATTGATACAAGGCAGAGTTTTAGGATCTTACACTCGGACTCGTAAATGATGATTTTGATTCTATCGAAACAGAATCGGCTATTTTAAAAATCTTATTCTTCATTTTTGAAATTCCTTAATTAGTTAAATACGAAAAGAAAGAAGTGCATCTTTCGAATTGTAACGCTCATGTCATTTATTTATGAAATTCTATTGTTTTGAAATTTAATTAAATTCTGTATTTATTTGTAACGGGGCTTTACTTATTCTGCACTATATATTAGCTCAGATTACATATTTATTCCATTCATAAGTTTATTCATACTTTTTACTGACTTTATTAGATACCGGGCAAATTACATCGTTGGCGGTCACCCCTAGATACGAAGCCAAAACCAGTAAACCTGCCACAAATAGGTTGAGGAGGGGTTTACAACACACAGCAACACCAAAGTCTGTTACACTGTTGCATATTAACATCAAAGTATGTTCCACCGTTACATGTTAACACCAAAATAGGTTCCACTGTGGTCAGTAATAAACAAATCAAAATAAAATCTGAGACATTTTATCCTCTCTACCTCCCGCGAGTGATAATACAGACCAGCCTCGAAAATACCTGGGACAACTTTAGTTTTATAACATTGAATCCTCTTACGATTTACTGACATTGTTAAATTTAAACGACTCAGTACTGCTATCTCCATCAATGTGCTTGTTTGGAGCAAAAATTTTCACTTTTTTCGATTATCGCCGTGAAGCACGTGCAGAACAATGTTGACTTATTATTTTTCAGCGAAATGAATGGTGTATAGTCGATGTACCATTACTTGTGGATACTGGATTTTTTACTCCTCACTAGTCAGCACAGCTAGCACCATGAAATAAAGTTGACGTGCAGATATTGCATGCATGTATTTAGAACCTAACAATTGCTTGACAACCATGAATTTAATTGCGTTGGAAACAGTGAGAAATCACATAAAGAACCGGACAAAATTGTCTAGAAAATTTACTGCAGTGTAACGTGAAATGATGGTACAATATGTCATATAGGCGGCTTGAAAATGTCTGCAGGCGAGGTACATTCAAATACAACGCAAGTTGCTGAACAAGTATCATGCGTGTTTTGTTTTACTGTCGTGATATGTTACAGAGCGACCTAGCAACCAAAGTCGTATGCTGACCATGACTTGGTTAATGTGTTTATTAAATTGCTCAAGGTTACCTTGGATGGGATGAAAACGATAGCTGCTGGCTTGATTCTAATCAACAATGACATTTGTGAGTTTTCAGAGGCCACTCAATGCTAGATCTCTGTTAGTCCCTTTGGGACAAATGACAAAGTACATAATAGCTGTCTCATTACTGGTGCGTACAGAAGAACCGAGCACAGCGCATTTACTACGCAGTTATGAATAGATCTAAACAAAGCACACATCAATTAGTGCTCCACACATACGATGGTCAGCTATTAAGGCAAGCAGTATCAACAGCATCAAATGCACCACAAAATGGTATTACCCCAAAATGCTCAAAGAATATGGCTTTTGTGGGGACGAACACAGTTTATTGATTCACTACAGTTATTAACTCTTACAACTTTGGTGGCAAACTCTCGCAGTAGGAAACGAAACTTCTCAAAACAAAAAGTTTTTTAAAACACACAACAGTACATGGCATGACAGAAGAAAGGAAAATCAGCGATATTTCAACCGTTATTGACTTCCCCAAGCAGGCACAACTACAACTATTCAAGAAATGTGATATGTTTCCAAACTCATTTTGAACGCTGATTATTGTTCTCGGCTGAATCATGGAAAAACCATTTTGTTGAAAATGATTATGAGATAGCCCAAATTGGTTTGGTTGTATATAATTGTACCATCGATCAACCTTGTTATGATGTACTTAGTGAGTTTACGATAACGCTTCAGTCGTCGCTAAGAAGCAAATTGTTCACGGGTGATTTTTTTCCAGTAAAGATGAAACTCCTACCAATTATCGCGTTTTATCAAAGTGAGACATATCTTGTTGGGTGTGAGGATATGGTGCTTTAACACCAAGACGGCCAAGTGATAACATTGTGCAATGGCCGGCATAAAACACATTCGAGATTAACGATACACACACGTAACTAAATAAATACGAAATAACTGTAACATGTTAATCATAACCAAAATGGTGGTGTGAGGCCCTGGGGCAAATACAGCAATTACTGATACGCTGCTACGTCCTGGGGTCACGCCCACTATGAATATAATACGAAATTGCCTACATTTTACATATACCAAAATGATGGCGCGAGGGCCCTGGAGCAAACACAACAACAACTACAAATAACTTCAAGCAGAGAACCCTGAAACTCCTAGAACTTTTAAACTGCTACGTCCCGGAATCTTGCTCACTAAGAAAAGATATTACGATATTGCTTACATTTCATAGATGCCAATGTGGTAAGACGTGATTCTGGGGCAAACACTTTAACAACTAGAACAACCCGCAAATGGAACTCTACGGGCCTTGCTTTGGGGGCGGCTCTTCCTGCGCTCTTGTCCTGCTGGTGGATTGGGTGGCGTTCGTGCTGTGTGAACTGTGTTGAATGTCGAAGTTTTGAGGTCTGGTCCGAAGCGTCAAGGCCCAGCCCTGGGCCAAGAGCCTCCACGTGGACCCTGGCCGATGGCTAACCACGGAGGAGGTTATAGGAGACCCACCCTTCGGGTAAAATCTCTGGTCTTTTTTACACAAAGAGGCTTTAAGAGTCGTCGAGCAACCGCACGTGCATATACGACTATAATAGCTAAATGAATGACATGTTAATCGTAAGTGATGCGCATGTTATCAGAAATGTTCATTGGAACTGACGTGGGGCTAACTACTAGTGGGATGCGTTTCGAAACATGTTTGAGGTCAACCAGGCCTCGTATGATTTCCTCATCAAGTCTACAACGCTGTAGAAAATATCGCGCGGGTATTGACCAAACAACTTAGCAACCACGATAAGCATATAAAACGTCAAACCTGCACCAAGGTGATAACAGAAGCCACGCGAGCTCAATTTGAACTTCTTTGTGGGCCGAATTGAAAATTAACAGGTGCGCCATTATATCCTCGAGGCTAACATGGAGTGATCGCATTAGCGCGCGAGAACGTGTGGGCATTGACTGCATAATTAGACGTAAAGACCCGCAATGATTGTTTGTTTCTACAACGGAGAAGTGGTGGTGTTCATCGACAAATAGAAGCTCGAATGTTATTCAGCAAGGAGGCCCTTGTACAAGATTTTGGGCGAAAACGATAATGTTCATTACAGAGACCAATAAGTGGCACATTTAGTATGGTCCTGAAAGGGCGTGGTATTAGGGCTCAAAACATGCAGTCACCGAACATTTAGATATTCTGCACGTATAGATTTTCAATAGTTGCATTGCAATTATACCAGCTAAAACGGGTAACTGGTTAGAAGTGCGCATGCTGCACCAGGACAAGATTAGACTTGTGAAGTTCTGCCAGAGGAGTAATTATACAACGCGATCACATCATTAGTAGAAAAACTATGATGGATTCGCAATGTTACTGATGCTTAAAAAATAGTCCAAACGGAGCAATAGTTACCAAGACAATTTCACTAGCGATATATTAACACCTATGTATGATTGTAATGCCTGAAGATGTTCTTATTAACGGTAGTAAAGAAAACACATGACACATCTTTGAAAATATAACCATTGTCAGTGCCACGAATAGGATTTGTGGGCCCTAGGATAAACTCTCCAGTATGCCCCTATAAATTACTAGTTGTGAAGGCGGAGTCTCCTGACCGTTGTGGACCCCGAAAATTCTTTCCTACTCTGTAAGCGGTCCTGCCATTTCTATTTCATAATTTCGCAATAACGTTAGTCATTCTGTTATTGTTGTTGTTGTTGCTGCTGCTACTGCTGCTACTACTACTACTACTACTACTACTACTACTACTACTAATAATAATAATAATAATAATAATAATAATAATAATAATAATAATATTATTATTATTATTATTATTATTATTATTATTATTATTATTATTATTATTATTATTACTATTATTATTATTATTATTATTATTATTATTATTATTATTATTATTATTATTATTATTATTATTATTATTAAAGTCTTTGGAGAAAGCAGGACCAAAGGACTTAATTTCGTTCGTGAGTGCGTGTATTATATAAAATGATACATTTTTCAAGCTTTCCTCCGCGAACGATAAATCAAACTTAGAAACCGTCGTGAACATCTACAGATTCTCATGCCTGTCATATCCCAAAGATTAAATCGTATGCAGCGAACGAATCAGAAGGAGCTGCGCTAAAAAATTTGCGGACGAAATCACTTTATGAAGATTTTAAGTTCAAACATGTATGTCAATCAAAATCACTTATTGACACGTGATATAACAATATGTACTAAGATTGATAAATACAATACAACTTAAATAAAAAAAATATATTTATTAGCAAGCAAATACATAATCTCAATTATCGCACAAATACACACATATATAATGATTTGCTGCACGCTGAAGATATAGAGGTCTATTTTTAATCACGAAATATCAAAGTATATAGTTCACGAACTTTTCGGAAAATATCTGCCCGCCGCTTTCCAGGAAGTAGCATTCATTGCATGCATTTGATAATGAAACTATACTAAAACCCTTGAGTTTTAGTTCGATTCTATAGTTTCATCGAAAATGGACTGTTTACGAAACTAATAGGCATAAAAACGGAACAGCGAGCGAATGGTCTATTCTTCGCAGCATGTACCTCATGACGCAAGGTAAGTGAATAATAATAATAATAATAATAATAAGAAGAAGAAGAAGAAGAAGAAGAAGAAGAAGAAGAAGAAGAAGAAGAAGAAGAAGAAGAAGAAGAAGAATGCTCATACTGTTTTTGCTTAGACACATATTTGATCAAACTGACTCGCGCGTTTCCAAATCAATCGATGTTCGTAAAATATTTTATGCCAAGTAAGTACGTCTTTTAAATTTTCAATATGCAGTCTTCTTGTTGGAATTAGTATTTATCTTTATCATCAATTGAATTACTGTCCAAAAAATATTTACACATGATTTAATGAGATCTTCCAGTGATTTGCATATGTATGTATGTATGTATGTATGTATGTATGTATGTATGTATGTATGTATGTATGTATGTATGTATGTATGTATGTATGTATGTATGTATGTATGTATGTATGTATGTATGTATGTATGTATGTATGTATGTATGTATGTATGTATAGTGATCCCGGGATTCTATAGAAGGATGATGGATAATATTAGGCAGAATTAATAATTTTAAAAAATACTATCATACCGGTTAGAGAATTTTTAATTCGTACTTTACGGAGATTCGAACCCACCCGTATCACGACGTATGTCTCCTACAGCTGCGTTTAGAGTTTAGCTGTGTTTTAATTTCCTTCATCACGTTGGTCACATCCTCCCTCACCGCAAATTCTCTCCAGCAAGATTAAATATGAATACATCCGATTAATCTACTATCGATTTAGATGAAAGTCCATCTTGCCATTATCCTGACGAATATATAGCAATAAGACGTAAACCAGGAGTCGGCAACCCACCTTACTGGTGGTAGGCGCTGGTTCATTTAGTAGTTATTCTAAAAACAAGTCGCACGCCATGTAAAATAGGTTGCCGAGTCCTGATATAAACCGTTAATATGTAGAATGCATTTTGTTAAAACTGCTTAAAAGGAAATCCGCCTCCGCGTGCTCACGTGCGTGTGTGTGTTCGTGTGTGATTTGGATTTTTAACGTAACTTTAACAATTTTTTGTCATGTATGGAAGTTTATAGTGATTTCTAGCACTGGCGGCATCATGCCGCAGACGTGTAGCATCATATCCCACCTAGTCACTATTATCCAAACACAAGGCCGACCAGTCTTAACACTAACCTCTTAAAGTTGAGCTCCAAGCTAGGCAGCTGTAGGTACCATTTTTATAAGTCTCTGGCAAGAATGGGATGGAGTTTAAACCCTATACCTCCGGCATCCGAGGCGGGCGCTCTAACCACTTTGACCAACGGAGCGGTTTAAAGGGGACGTTATAATAAAATTCAACACACGCCGTTAAGCGTAGCCTTTACCTTGGTGACTAGTTTGAGTTGCAGGATGAATTGCACTGCATCATGGGAGATATAGGATTGTATCAGACCGAGTTACAAATACATAGGTGACAGCAAGATAACTGTTGTCAAGTTCAATATGTAGAGCAAATTGAATAGTGATACAAAGGAATTACACATGCTAGACTCAAGGAGCTTGCCCATATGGAATCTTTGGTACTCCTTAACAGAAGTCCGTTTGGTCCCAATTTAAAATTGCTTGAAAATTAGTATTTTATCTTCTTTCCCTTTCTTATGTATTTCAAATTATGCACTCAGTATTTTCGGCCCTCATGGTCATGCTCCTTATGTTGACGGTCTCCTTTCGTGTGCTTTTAAAATATACATGCAACATGAATTGAGTGGCCTATCTGCCCTTCAGACCAGGTACGAAGCTTTTCCCAGCTGTTGTGTGATGTAATATGAACTCATTAACGTTAGCCCTGCCTACTGGACAATCACTTGTTTTTCCATCATTGACGTCATTTTGTTCAGTACACAACCGGAGAGTGGAAAACAAGCAGCCTGATGCATTTATGAGTTGCCCCAAGCCTAACTGTACATTATACCACGAGGCAGGAATTGTTATTTACTCAGATGTAAAACTCGTCTCGATTACAACTTAAAATGCAATATGCCCTATAAATAAACATGATAGTGTGTTCGAATCCTTAGTGTGAAAAAGTTGTTTTTAAATATTGGTAATTACTCTGGTGTTTCGTTGACTTAGAACATGATTCTGTGACATTTTTCTGACCAAAATGTAATTGAGATTTAATTTTCGGTTTTGGTTCTTCTTTTTGTTTGCTGATTTTTGGGGTGAGGGTGGGAGTTAGTCCTGTGCACAAGTTTATTTATCTGTTTGCTTAATAATGGTACAGAACAAATGCCAAATCACAAATTGTGATTTGAGATAAAACAATTTTAAACGGAGAGTTTTTTTTCATAACGATAAAGGCTGTTAATACTATATGTCTCGGGTAATACCAATATGATGCCTCTTTATAGGTTCAATTAATAATGTACATTGTTTTTCCTCTGGAAATAGGAATAATATAACTTTAAGATGCCAAACTGAAGACACAAGCCAATCTTTGCATGGCAAAGAGCATTTAATCAAAGAAATTTCTGCTACTTACAAAGTCTGATTTTAAGAAACAAAAATGATAGCGAGTGAAACTCACTTTTTTAGAAACGGAATATGGTGGGACTTGATGACTGATGAAGTGGCGCGACCAAAAGTGTGCACAGAGAGAGAGAGAGAGAGAGAGAGAGAGAGAGAGAGAGAGAGAGAGAGAGAGAGAGAGAGAGAGAGAGAGAGAGAGAGAGAGAGAGAGAGAATTGCTTTATGTATTGATATCGTTCATTGGTATATCAGGTTTAACGCTCTTACTCTTGAACACAGATAGGTGGAGGAATGGGCGTAGGGAAGGGGAATGAGTGTGGAATCGAATATATAAAAAAAATATATATATATATATATATATATATATATATATATATATATATATATATATATATATATATATATATATATATATATATATATATATATATATATATATATACATATATATATATATATATATATATATATATATATATATATATATATATATATATATATATATATATATATATATATATATATGCCTAGTTAAGAGTATATTTATATAACCTAATTTATTTAGTTATATATGTCAATAATAATAATAATAATAATAATAATAATAATAATAATAATAATAATAATATTATTATTAGTATTATTATTTATAATGTATTGATTATTATTATTATTATTATTATTATTATTATTATTATTATTATTATTATTATTATTATTATTATTATTATTATTATTATTTAACAGTGACATCATTTAAACAAACAATGTTATAGTATGGATTTATGAATCTATTGATCTGCATCCATAGATGTGAACAAGATGAATTCAATTATCATATAATTATTTATCCAAATGTCATGACTTAATTTTCCGAACCAGCCCGTATTAATAGTTGAGGACTTTTCTTCCTTGCTGTCCCACTTATAGGCAGGTTTGCTGAATATACATAAATAATATAATAGTCCTGAACACCTCATGCGTTTAGAAACGATATGGACAAAGACTTTTACAAAGTCCAATTTATGTGATAAAAGAAAATGTAGATCAAGAGAGGCGTTTAAAGGTTACTCATTGCATACATACATACATACATACATACATACATACATACATACATACATACATACATACATACATACATACATACATACATACATACATACATACATACATACATACATACATGCATGCATGCATGCATGCATGCATGCATGCATGCATGCATGCATCCATACGTACATACATACATACATACATACATACATACATACATACATACATACATACATACATACATACATACATACATACATACATACATACATACATACATACATACATACATACATACATACATACATACATCTTTCTCGTTTTCTTCGTATTTGACATATACGTCAAACAGTATTTTCTTGTCTGCAATAACAAATTCGTTCTCTGGTAAAATTTGCATTTGTTGCACCGTACTTTTTAAATAAAATTTGTCGGTCACTTGGGAGAAAAATTCTACATTACTATGTAATCGTAGGTCAACTTTTTGGCAGTGTGCCATGAAAAATTTGGTTACACGTAACTCAGTATAAGAACGTCATTAAATAACAACCACGGCTGCCAAATCGGACTGAAAAATTACCGAAGCTAATACTAATGTCTGGTTTTAACATCACCCATTACATCCACCGACTACCAGTACTGGAAGGTGTAGCACAAAAATTGGAACTCAATTGTTATAAGCTCATTCGTACGGATTTACCGCTTCCGCTATCTTGATATAATTGGCGGTGTCATTGTTTACATTGGGTAGTGAACTAGATAGAGGATCCCATTGTTGAGTGACATTTGCGTGCAGGAAGACTATCCAGTGACCGAATATTTTATCTCGGTCAACTTCCTGGTCTTACGTGCGAGAATGGTTGACGCCTCGTTTTGGTTTCTGTCGGTAAAGCATTTCAATATATCTTCCCGATGCATTGTTTAAATCATTTGCAAGATATGTGTGCATCCATGCATACATTTATACATGTATGGAGCTACAAGGAGCGAATTGATTCAGGCGACACATGTATACCCATCTTCACCCCAGCAAACTAAAGGGCTCCTACCTACAAACTATGACGGAACATTTAAAAAGCTTTAGTGATATCGATAAAATATTTTTGTCACTTTTTTCACAATATAAACTTGGTACGAAATTGTAATAAATGTTGATTCCATTGAATCGTGAGGTATGATCTGTATGATAACGATTTGCAATGAAAAATAAAAAATAAAACGAAGGGCACATGAACATTCGCTTGCATTAAGTGTGATATTTGTACAAAAGCAAAATGTGCAATCACTGCGCAGCTTGAGCATTGAAGCCACAGCGAAAGACAGTGGTCACATTTTTGTCTGATCGTAAGCGTCTTGCAATGATAGATTTAAATTAGACGAACTGCCCATTTAGATTGTAATACACATATTAATTTTTCTAATTAGAGATACATGCTCCTGCAATGTTTGACACTCGTGCAAGAAATGCTTTTATGTTTAGCCAAACATTGTGTGGATAAATATAATGAAAATGGACAAGGTAACAAAGAAGCTATCAGCTTATAAAAAAGAGGTTAGCCCTGAGATTTAATCGGATTGGCTTACAGACCAATAGCGGACTTTTTGATGCATCAGGGTGGAGTTTACTCGGGTGTCAACGAATGTGGCCCCACTATATCTGAAAAACTTCAATTGAAGCTCAAAGCAGACAGCTTAGCAGTTTTAGGGCCTTAACACTGACGGTGTATGGAAGAATTTCTCGGGAGCTTGTATTCTTGATGACGTAAATATTGCCTTCGTCCGAACGACACAGCTGGAAAAAAAAATGCAAACGATAGAAAATGTCTGCGATAAAGTCGAGGAGATGGGAACTTTAAGAAAATGAACTGGTTTCATAGTAACGTAGCCATCATATTGCACAGAGATAAAACTGAGCACCAATATAAGGAAGCTCACACCACCATTAATAACATTAACTTTATATGGGGGTGGATATAAATTGTCTTCTCTTGATTTTTATGTGTCATATTTCAGGGCAGGAGTTGCGTTCAGACATATTAAATATAGACCACAGCGGTCAGTTATAAATAAGGAAATCAAATAATTTTTAAATTGATACAAAGGTGACTTAAAAATCAGCATGTTCTTTTCTCTATATATACATTCGATTTTTCTACCTGTCAAATAAGAGTGACTTTTTGCACAAAGGAATAAATTATTCATGAACTAGCTTGCACACTCCGAGTACAGTTACATATTGAAATATTCACTGATCTCATTCAAAGCCACAATCTATTAAATCACTAAATACTTTCTTTTTCTCGGCGTAACTGCATTCAAAGGTAAGTGAACAAGGTGATGGAAGATGTTGTACTGTATGCGGTTGATTTATTGTCCAACGTAGTGATTTTCCTTTGGGTCTGGAAAACGCTTACCTGCGGGTCATGAAATTAGATATGGGCCAATAATTCAAGCCAGGATTATCTAGTTACCTCGTCGGTTTGACTTACGACTTACATACTTGTTTTTGTTTTCCTTGTTGTGTTATGTTTTTGATGCAACTTCAACTTATTTCGAGGTCCTGGAGGAAGTTAGTTTATGTTCGACTTACGGAAGAAGTAGTCATAAAAAATAACTCACAACAGTAGTACTGTCAGAAACGGTTGTCAAAGAAGTGATATACCGTAATATTCAAATATTCACACAAATTTGCTAACAAGATGTTATGTATGTCATGGTTAATATGAACTATTCTGCAACCATTGACCTAACTTAACATTTAAATTGAAACATCTGCATGTAACAGACAATAGAACGTGCACGGATGCTACATAATTTTTTTTGTAATGTGTGCTGTACTACAAAGCTTAATAAAGTACTTGTTCCAAAAATTATAAAATGTATACTTTAAAAAAAACTTAAAATCAGCTGGCTTTATCAGCCAATATTTGTTACTATTTTCAATATAACTGAGATTTAATAATATTCACCTTTAAAATAATGTTATAATGTAAGCTGTCAGTTTACCTCCATAGTGAAACATAGGAGTCTTGTTCTACCTTGTGGAATCGACATCATAATAATGACTGTGTAACATAGACAAAACGAGACAGGAGATAATTAGAAAATGTCTCTAACAAAATATTGTCATCAGATATTTCCTACCACCATTAGTCCTACTACTAAATAATAATAATAATAATAATAATAATAATAATAATAATAATAATAATAATAATAATAATAATAATAATAATAATAATGTCAACACATGAATCTTTTCAATACATATATTTATGTTGATAAAAAAGAAACTTCAACATAATTTGTCCAATCTGACTGCAGTTTCTAGATTCCTAGACGTTTCAAAACTTCCAGGAAGGTGACACTTGATATATCTGATTTATAAGAGTTAAAGTCTGTCTCTGCTGTATTTCATATAAATTGTATCATTCTTTATCAGTTCAGATAGTCTAAAAAAAAGATATATTGCTCGAGAACAAATCATCTGTCACAACTTCCTTGATGCTTAAGAGGGCAAGATTCATATTAACAAAATTAAGACGGTATTGACAGTTTTAAAGATTTCTGTTTATATGCATACGATAAATGTATGTCTGTATGTGTTTTTCCTTCTTTTATTAACTTGCTTGCTTGGTTAATTAGTTATTATTATTATTATTATTATTATTATTATTATTATTATTATTATTATTATTATTATTATTATTATTATTATTATTATTATTATTTTTCATCATATTCTGCAAAATATATAAATACTAATTTTAGTCGTGTTCAGACCATTTATTTTGTACATACATACATACATACATACATGCATACATACATACATACATACATACATACATACATACATACATACATACATACATACATACATACATACATACATACATACATACATACATACATACATACATACATACATACATACATACATACATACATACATACATCTTTCGAATTGATTGCTCTTGGGTCATTTGTGAAAAAGTCACGTCAGTCGAAATATGGCTATTTTAATCCTCGTGGTTTCTTTAGAAATAAAATTACGGTATTGTTCAAGGGACAGAAGGCTGGTGGGAATATGGTACCTACAGGCAGAGCGGAAGATGTTATCCCTGGATTTTACATGTTGTACTATATATAATTAGAAGTGAAATTACAGAGAAAAAGTAGCATTATGTGTTTTGGGCATAATAATTGTCCCCTGAAGAGAATTGAAATTGTGGCAAGTTTTGCCATATTTATTAACATGGGCAACTAAAGACATTGCAAATATTCGTAAGATAAAAAAAAGACATTCGTGGAAATAACAAATGTCTCCTGGATTTAACTGTACATACTAGTATATTCTCTACCATACACTAATCTACCATATCGCTTATCTGAATGGCTTTTGCTGTTACCCGGACGATTGTGTGTGTGTGTGTGTGTGTGTGTGTGTGTGTGTGTGTGTGTGTGTTTGTTTATTTGTGAGAGGTAAGATAATAGGTGCCTACAGAAATACGGAATTACGGACAAATTTGATATTTGGCTATAAAATTCGTTAAAATGAACAATAGAGAAATAAGGAAATAAGGAAAACACAAGGTAATTACAATATCCTAGACACTTTACCGGAAGAACAAAAGAAAAAGACTGCAGCAGATTCGGTTAAATTACATGTTACCACGTGTGTACAATTAATCTCGATTCCAAATGAAAGCTAATATGTCATATTTTGGAGAAGAAAACGACATGAGCCATCTTTTTGATTCAAAAGCACTATTAAGGTAGATAAAATATCATCGTTCTATCATGTTCTGAAGAAAATGGATATCAAACTAGAATTCTAGACTAACTCGTGCACTTGCTATTCTACCGATATCTACACATTATATTCTTATCTATTTTTAAACTTTTTAGAATGGTAACATGAATAAACTTGAACTGATATTGTGACACAGTAAACTCAGTGACACAGGAGATTATTCACGAGGACAACACGTTTGAATGCTTTGTCAGGTAGCCATATACACCTCTCCCTCGATAACTCGTGCACATTACGGTCTACAAATATAGACCGCACTATAAGCGAGGGCGCGAGTAACCGAGGGGACTCCGAAAATCGAAAAACTTCTCTTAGGCTTTACTTTGACAAAACCTCGGTGTGGGGCTGGGGTTAGGGCCGGGGTTGAGAAATGGGCTGTTTAATGACTGAATCCCCGCTTTACAATCACGTAGATAATAATTGTTAATAACACGTTTTTTCTATTGAAGTTGTTCGTTATTCTCTATAAATAACATTTATTTTCGATATGTCCAACATGTGAAAGACCGTTTGAAATGGTTTCAGCAATCATCACCTGTACGCGAAAACATTCGTGTAATACGTCACTGCATTTTTTTTGTTAATTAGTCTGGTTCACGGAATGGTATGTAATAGTACACTGCAAAGTAAGGAGTCGGATTATTAGAGAACTAAACTAACTCTCGATACACTATCAAACAAGATTAAAAAACTAACGACATTTATTTCGTGAGACAATCGTCTATGTCGAAACTCAAAGTTTGTATTGTTCAGTTAGTACAACATTGATGTCGTGATTTCATTGGAAGTGATAATGAAACATCTTTATCATCCTTGATGATATCTCTAAGTGCCAGTTCAGGAATTCTCTGAAACTTGCTTGCCCACAATGGTCCGTATCTGTGAAGACAAGCTCCTTATTTTGCGAAGTATTCGTTTTGCTTGGCTGCCTTGCTATCTCTGATCACAGTTACGAATGAGTCAGTTAATTTAAGGTAGTTTGCGTTACATACACAATAACATTTATAACAGTGTTCGATTGGTCATCTGAAGTGTGTCCACCCAATCTTACAAACGGTCCGCTAGTTTTTTTTAAGTAGGATGGATTTGCGTGCCTTTTACCTTTTCTGTTATTCAACCTCCTTTATTTCATTCAATAGACATAATTGATATGATAATACCAAGGATGCAATATATTAATTCAGTGCAACAATACAAACAATACTTCCGCAAGTCAGTTTTCAGTACACGATCGGGACTTAATGGGGTTCTAAGATAAACGCCTGCAGACATAGCTGACACACTTTATATTTGAATAGAAACAAAACATTTCACTTAATATTTTTTAGTTTGATATTAAATTTTTTATCTACTGTCCACATCAGGTGTAAATGACATTTTCATTGATCTAAATTTCCTTGAATATCTTTAATTACGATGTACTAAGAATGCAGTTTGGAAAGAAAATGTAACCAATTATAAGAATTGTTTTGAAAAGCTGATAACTTCAAAATGTTGATTAAAATTTCAGGTCCTCTCTACCGTTTTCGACCATAAAACGAGCGATATATTAATAATGTGTCAATGAACACTGTGTCCTGTGTTATCTGACATAAGCGATACACACTGAGGTATTGATGCATACGCGACATATACGGAGTTCGTGGAAATCTTTAATATATGCATATATGATAACAAAATAAAGTTAATTTCTTTCATTTTGTGATCAAATACGCGTTTTATTTATCTATGTTACTGCAACGTGCAGCGGCGGGAAGGTACGCAAATTCAACATAATTTTCTTTCGTTTCTTTAGTCTTTGAACAAATGGCCTAGGTGAAGAGAACTTTCACCATCAGTTGTAGGACAGTAAAACAATAATTATTTTATTGTGTACCAATATATATACTGTAAATACGGCACAGGCACATATGTGTGTGTGTGTGTGTGCGCGCATAATATGTAGTCCAAAGAGGTGTGCAATAAGGCTTGAACATTGGTCAAACGACAGCTTTCATTTTCTAGAAACAAGTGTATTGTTTAAGCAGTAAATCTTTAACTGGCATTAATAGATAATTAACATAATAAATATTGTCTTTTGGATTTTGCTATTTTTACATTTCCTGCTCTTCCTATTTGTTTATACTATTTGCTGTTGACATTTCGAATCGGACATTTTAGCTTCAATGTTTGAATTATCCAATGCATCTTCAAAAAAATTACGAAGATAAGATTACACATACACAGAGTGTCCATTCCAATCACAGCATTCTACTTATTTGATGATTTCAATATCGGTTAGAAAATGGCCGTTTTAAATACTGCTGAAAAGGTTTCTAACATAGCTTTTGAAATCTTTTGACAAGAAATATGTATTTCACATTTTTTTCTATGTTCTAATAGATGCACACTTTTAATGATATTGAAGGAAGTGAACCATTCTAGAAATGGGTGAAGATATTATACAGTATTTATGGGTTTCACTGGCCTGGATTGGTTGATAATGAAAGTAAGATTTTAGTTTTAAAAATATCTTTTGAGAGTCATCTTATTAAAACACCAAAATCCATACATTGTTTTATTGATATAATTCAATCTCTTTAGGGACTTGATTTTGGAAGACTCATTATCGAAATCAGCACCTGCCTCTGGTATGGTATTGAAAGCACACGTATCAATGGCCTAAACCACAATATGGTTACATTAAGTCGTCCAGTAAATTGTTATTTGAAGTTCCATTATATTATTGCGAAGATAATAATTCCGTAGCAACGTTAAAAATTCGCACAGTGACGAAACATGCATTATGCAACAACGCTATTATCAGTGTTAGGGACAATTTTCATGGATTGTTTTCAATTGCTAAAAAAGGCCCCGAGTGGCCGAGTGGTCTAAAGCGCTGTCCGTTACGGATCACTGCCATCTCACCTCTGTCAGCGTGTGTTCGAGTCTAGGATTCGGCGAATGTGGATATGTGAGAAAGCTTGCCAGTAGCTTCTCGTGGGTCGGTGGTTCTTTCCGGTGATTTCCCGGTTTCTTCCTCCACCATTATACTGGCCGCCATGAATAGCCTATCGTGTGCTGAAAAATGTCGTTAAGCCCAACAACAACAATAACAATTGCTAAAATATTAATGCGGAAACATCTTGGATTTGCGTTTGTTCAATCCCTTATTTCAACAATATGAGAAACTTTATAGTTTATATGGTAACTTTGTCAGGCATTGTTTAAATATATACAGTGTATGATTAGTTTGACTTTGTTAAGAAATATATACATTTACCATGTTTGTTAAGCTGATTGCCGCCAACTTGTTCAGTTTTCATGGTGTGTGGAGAATGACCTGGTGTCAGAGTCCTTCACGTAAACAAATTAGTGAAATACTGTGTGAATAACGCTGTATTGTTAATTGTACCATAAGAATAGGAGTTTAGTAGTCCGGTGTTGAGGATGGTAGAAAGAGATTGTATTGAAATTTCGAATCAGCCAATATTCATTATCTGTTAATGAGGATGCCTTAATTAATCAATATAATAAATATCTCAAAGGCATTTTGCTCTAGAAATGTAAGTAGCATCAACAATTAAATGTATGTACTAAGGTTTACATGTTTTAGGACATGAAGTTTTATTGAATTTTATGATGTATTATTGGTTTTCTTTTACTTGTACAGTTTTTATCTTTTATTAAGTTATTGATGTTTTGTCTTATGCATTGCTGACAAAACGATTAAAACTAAACATTTCAAGATGTTATAACCTCTCAGAATCGTTTTCTTCCTAGATATGACATACCTCGTTTCAGCAATTGTTATATTATAATATGGTTCATTCAAATACCCTAGGGACAAACGAGAATAAATTTTCAGACGAGTAAATAAATTCAATATGAAATATTTTTTATAAGCCAATCATAATGATTAAACCAGAGCGCATTAATAGACTCTCTCTCTCTCTCTCTCTCTCTCTCTCTCTCTCTCTCTCTCTCTCTCTCTCTCTCTCTCTCTCTCTCTCTCTCTCTCTCTCTCTCTCAAGCCTTCTTTCGGGTTATAAATCGTAATTTTTCTCCTCTCTTACTCTCCAACTCATATTCGGGTCATTAACCGTAAGTTTGTCCTCTATTTGCCTGTGTATGGTTACGTATATTAAATTATTACCCAATTCAAAATATAATAATAGACAACCTAATATTTGTAATGGTTTTCTTCTGTGTAGAACATTACCCACTCTCTCGTTACCTCAGATATCGTTTCATCGTAATTCAGCAGAAATTAAGGCTAATATAGGTCACTTCGCAGCCGGATAGCTGATACAAAATCCTAATACGGAAAGATTACTGTCCCTCCATAGTGGCTATTCTCCATTCCTATATGGACTATGACGTAATATAGAGTACTTAATAATCTGTTCATATGCCCTACTGTGTACTTTAAATCACTAACTGGACTAAATGTTTGCCGAATTAATGAAATTCACTTCATGTCTTGACTATCATATTTGCTAACTAACAGTTCGTTGTCAAAACATAATAAAATCTATAAATTACTTAATTCGTAGGGTATATAGTTCATATAATTTCAAACGGATAAATTTAAACAATACTCAAACATTCGTAACAAACATAATGCGTGTAATTTCTAGAATAAACGAGTTATATAACATTCAAGAGAAATATTTGCAAATAGTTGACTTCCGAAAATTGACGTATGAATTTAAATAAATAAATTAAAAAACAAATAATTACGAACTCGTTTCGCGACAATTGCATGAGATTAAATCACATCTTGTGCTTTCCGAGACTCGTTCGTTTTTAGGTAGCAGAATCTTTCTCCATCTTTAAGATCCGTGTCCCTCAAGCTTCCAGGCAACCGTCTCTAGAACAATTTAAATGAGAAGTTACTTTATACTAATCTTGAAGCTAAAGCCTTATTACATTCCCGCAGAGATTTAGAATGACGAATTTTCGCGAATGCGATTACTTGCAACATTGATTTTTGTATGGAAACATAAACCCCTTAGCCAATCACGATTAAAGTTCTCTAAGCGCCGTAACGTTACACGCGCCCATTCAAGTTAAAATAATTTTCTAGTTCGCTCCAATTACATAAACAACTTCCTGAAAAATTCAAATGGCACAAATATGTTTATGAATTGCCTCCACTCTGTCGTTTTTCCGCTACTTAAAACTACATTCACCTTGTCTCTCCATACGTCCGACCGTTATTCCAATTAAAAATTAATCATGCCTCAAACTGCGGGTGTTAAACCATTGCAATAAGTTTAGTGATTTATACGGTATCTAGCCATTAGTCAATTTGAGTTGTTTCGTGTCAAACGGACTGCAACAAGGTTCACTCAATTATGTGTTGCACAATTGACAGTTACAAATTGCTGTTTAATTTTTGATGATTAAAACTAGACTTGAATAATAATGTTATTAAAGCTAGCTAATGGCGAAAAATTCCAACGGAAGGAATTATTAAATGTAGACATAAAGGAGATAAACTTAGGATTGTGACTCTCAAATTGGAGACCCATGTCCCTCCAAAATCGATCATACAAACTTCCGATTCGAATTAAAACTCTGCTGCACTCGGTTATATGTAAAGATCAAACACGTTTTTCTTCTTAACCGTACAATACCTTGGAATGAACATAAGAAACTATGTCTTATCGATATACACCAGAAAGCACAAGAGCCAGCGTCTTTTGATTTGATTTTCAAAATGTATTGCACTCAGGATGCAATGCCTTTGTTAAACAAATATGCATTAATTATTTATTTTTGTTCAGCTTATATATTTGTCACAACATTATATTGTGTGCCATTTTTATTGATCAAGACTCAAACCTGATCTAGTATTGAACGAGGATAGAGACAAGAAGACCAACTTTCTTCTTTGCAGCTTTGTATAAAAGACAAATCTTATTAGCTTTAATTTTAGATTTCGGCTTAGACATATTGCCACAAAACAGTTTTTGATAAATATTAATTTAAGTTGTAATGGTAAATGAAATTTCTGTAAGGAGGGAACAAAACTCGTTGAGCACTTATTCTACGACTGTTACGTTACTGATCATGTTTGAAAATTATTGGTGGAATGTATCCAAACTTAAGGCCCTAATTTAAAATTACATGAAAAGATGTCTTATAGAAAATAAAAACATTGATGATATCATTAACTTCTTAATTTTGCTTGCCAAAAAATTGATATACAGATCAGATTGTGTATCAAACATTCTAACTGTCACCTATTATAAAAATTGCAGAAAAGTCAGGAAAAATAAGTTGCCAAACTAAATAACTGAAATGATGAGTTTAAGAAATAGTGGACCGTTTTGTCAACGTTTAGTTTGATTTCTAAGTTTGTTTTTGTTTCCTTTCACATCAAACAAACAAAGAGGCAATGTAAATCACCTTGAAGTTTGTAAATGATTTGTTCATTGTTTTACAATATTTGTGAGTGTACGTGTCTGTGTGAGTCTAAATAACGAACATTAGTAAACTTCAGGAAGGAAAATAATTTTAAGGTAATGCCCCGTACATATAATCAGGTGGTGATGTAGGAAAACTTGTACAAAAATTCTGACAAGTTATGATCAATGGAAAAAGAATCAACAAAAACCTTTCTTCATTGGTTGTATTAAGACAATTTAGCCAATGTGATAAGAAAACGTGAACTTACTAAGGAAATATACATCAGCCATGAAGGTATGTTTTTCACAGCATGTAGATAATTGTATACTTGCCCTTGATGGTTGATAGACATATGTCCGATACAGGGAATCAAACCACGGACAAAGGGCCCCGAGTGACCGAGTGGTCTAAAGCGCTGACCGGATCACTGCCATCTCACCTCTGTCTGCGTGAGTTCGAGTCCAGACTCGGATAACGTGGGTAAGTGAAAAATCCTGCCAGTAGCTTCTTGTTGGTAGGTGGCTCTTCCCAGGGTATTCCAGGGTTCTTCCTTCACCATTAATACTGGCCGCCATGTATAGCCAATCTTGTGCTGAAAAATGGCGTTAAGCCCTGTAACAACAATAACAACGAAAGACTAAACAATTGGCACAGGTGAAGCAGACGTTGCCGAATTAATTGACCTCTGACCTCCAAATCAAGCAAAACTAAACACGATTGACTTTCTTATGATAACAAACACAACACGTACTTAATGATGCCTATGTTATGGTAGGTATTGCTCCAAAAACTTAATCAGCTGTTAAAATATTTTCACCATTGTGGCATATCGATTAGTCGGTCGTCAACGATTGAAACACGGAAGTTTCATTGGCTGTTTCGATTATTCATCCTGAGCAAAATGATAAACAAGAAGAAAGTAAGCAGAAATGACTGTTGACTTTCATAGTAAAAGAAAAGTTTCCTTCTCTTTAACTAAAGACCTATTTACCAATGGGCGCCCGCAAAATTTTTTTTCAGGAGGGTTAGGATTTTGTGCGGGGGTGGGGGCGATCAGGATTTTTAGGGGCGTCAGTCATTCACGGCCGGGAGATCGTAGGTTCGATCCCAGGCAAGTCATACGAAAGACTTACAAAATTTGTACTAACAGCTGCCTCGCTTGGTGCTCAGCATTAAGAGGATACTATAAGGACTGGTTGGTCTGGTGTCAGGATAATGTGATTGGGTGGGACATCATGCTGCGTGTCTCCGGCATGAAACCCCAGCTCTAGACAGCACTGTAAACTGCCTCACTGCAGATATCGTAGCGAAATGACTGAAAAATTGATAAAGCTACGTTAAAGATCTAAAACACACACACACACACTTATTGCTATAACATATTGCTTTAGAAAACTATCCATGTTGTGATGAACCAATCAATGTAGTGGTAGTACTCTGTGTAGATGAGTGATAGTCACTATTACTTGGACCAGACACTTTGAACATACATACATACATACATACATACATACATACATACATACATACATACATACATACATACATACATACATACATACATACATACATACATACATACATACATACATACATACATACATACATACATACATACATCAAGATATCAATTCTAAAAGAAAGAAACGAAAATATTAATTTGTGTACAACATATTGAAATCTCTAGTTATTGGAAGACAAAAACATCCAAATTTAAGATAGTGCTTTGATATTGATTTGGAGTGTAGGAGAAGCGTGGTCCAATCAATATTCATATCCTGAATATAATAAGGACATTGAAATGAATTTAGAATAAGCATTTATTATTGTTCAGCTTTCACTTGGTAATGGAAAAAGCCTAATTAATAAGCCAGTTCAATAGTTCACCAATCGGATAGAAGCGGAATAATGTTTTATCTCACCATTCAATCAATAAAACCTTATTAAATTGCGTTGTGATGTTGGGAACAAAGTAATTGATAATCACCCTAGGGAATAATTAAATTAATTAAGTTCACAATGTGAATGACCACTGGAAGGTTATGGACATGATCCAAAAGGTCGTTACTTGGACAAATACCGTCTACACACTCACACTCTACCCCCCACACTAAAACTTGATATAAAGTTAAAGCTGTTCTTGGCTAGCACGCAAGAAGCACGCGTGATTTTTAGACAAACATCTTTTGAGACTGGATCTAGCACTTGTGATCAGGCAGCTTCCAGAATAT
The DNA here is from genome assembly GCA_016746295.1 of Potamilus streckersoni. Classification (NCBI taxonomy): domain Eukaryota; kingdom Metazoa; phylum Mollusca; class Bivalvia; order Unionida; family Unionidae; genus Potamilus; species Potamilus streckersoni. The sequence goes on along the minus strand of JAEAOA010001385.1, from coordinate 2,108,083 downwards.
AAAAAGGCTTTGAGCTGTTTTATTCTCAGTGTGTTTCCATGCTCAAAAGAGTGTCATGTCTATTTCTTACAGGTAAGAAACTTATGCTTTATACTCGCTTTTGGAAGTTAAATATTTTATAGTGAGTTGTGGTATCCTTCTGAATTATTTTTATTTCATTAATATAATGTAATAGTGAGTTCTCTTTTCTACTATGAAATATTTTACTGATTTAATATTTTACTGAATTGATGTTCATTGTATTTATAATATAATATTATTGAGTTCCCTTCTTCCACAATCATAATGTAATGAAATATTTTACAGCTTCGCTGTTCATTAGTATTTGTTTGAAATAATGACTAGCTTCATGTTATAATTTAATTGAGAATAAATATATATTCTTTAAATAATAAGTATAACATTCACAGATCTTTTTCAGGTCTTTACCTTACAATAAATTAAATAAAATACATTTATTACAGTTATTGAATTTTAGGCTCTTTAAATATTTAAATCACTTGTATTCAAAAATACAGAAAAATGAATGGACAAATGAAATACTAGATTGTGGAAGAACTATTTAATAAGTATTGTAATATGTATTGTATGCATGTTCAACATAAATAAATTTACATGTTGTATCTTTAGAATATATATATATATATATATATATATATATATATATATATATATATATATATTAATCTATATATATATATATATATCTATCTATAACTAAATATATCTATTTATCTATATATATATCTATATATATATATATATATATATATATATATATATGTATATATATATATATATATATATATCTATATATATATATATATATATATATATATATATATATATATATATATATCTATATATATATATATATATATATATATATATATATATATATATATAGATATATATAGATATATATATATATATATATATATATATATATATATATATATATATATATATATATATATATATATATATATATATATATATATATATGTCAATAAAGTGCGATTCCAAGCTCCAAAAGAGTGTCATGTCTATTTCTTACAGATTCTTGGTACCTTCTGTTAGCCAAAGCATTCCCCACAAAAAGATGTAACCGTATCTACACCATTATAAATGACACCTTATTCTTTTGAATGCTGAACTTTCTACCTTCTCGTAACTAGATACGAGAAGAAGGTTATGATAGAAACGTCTAAAACAACATCAGACTTTTCTTATCATAATACATAGTACTCGTCGAAATTAAGGAATTTTTACAAGCTATTCAACTGCCGTTACAAAAATTGAAAACTATTGACAAAAATCTATACTAATGTAAATACTTCCTCTCTTTCAGTTATGAGATATCACGACTTATCTGATTTCAGGTAGAAAGCTACAATGAATTTTAAACTGACTGAATCTCTTTCCTATTGTTTGTGTGCTCCTTATTTCCTTTCCTTTCTTTAAGTCTTTATTATATCTGTCCATACACCCTGTTAATTCAACAATTGACATTCAAAAGTTTAAAATATCAAAATAGTGTTAGAAGCTTTTTCTAAATTTAGCAGCCGTCATATATATATATATATATATATATATATATATATATATATATATATATATATATATATATATATATATATATATATATATATATAAATATATATATGATAGAAGTATAAATCTGATCAGAAATTCTGTAGAATGATAGAGGTATATGTGACAGATTGGCGGCGTGCAAAACACACCAACCTCTTTCACTACGGTTCGTTGCTAGGGAATGACCTTAGCGGTGTGATTTACCCAGTGTCGATAGATAGAAAGAAGAACGCAGATCACTGAACAAGTATATTGATGAAATAAACACTACGAGCCCCCATTCAATTAACAAATATAAAATTTAATCAGTTTATAAACAGAATTCAAAATGAAAAGAAATCAATGACTTGGCATCAAAAAAAGAAGGAAAATGGTACTAACATGTACTCAAATAAAAGAGACAATACAAATTTCTTTAAATATAAAATTACTTTCACGTTAAATTGCTATCCTCATTGCCAATGGGATGTGACCTTTGAGTGTAACGATGAGAGACTTCATCACCTAATTTATGCAGACATCAAGACTTCCGTTCGTCCCTGCTCTGTCGATCTTTGTCTAGCTTTTTCGTCTTGGACTCTTGTCCGTCGAAATCTGACTTAACACTCGTCTCTGGACTTAGATTTCTGCGTAGATCTCGTTCTCGTCTTGTGATTGTTCAAGGATTTTCTCATGTGTATCCAGGAAAGCTGTTTCCTTCAATAAATAAAATGTCTCGCAATAGACAATAGGTCACATTCCCAAGTATATCTATATTTTTACGTTAATCGGCTCAGAAACAAAAGGCATAAATTCTGCCGCAGTAACTTCTGTTAGCTAACTGTTATGTTTACAAAAAAGGTCGATGCTTGTCCTGACCTTAATTCGGGTCACGCTAGGGATGGTCAATTAAATTCAACTCCGCTAACCCCCACTCGACTGCTGACTCTACCAATCTAGCAGTCTTAAGTTACATATGCTTAGACCCTCAGATCTAGCTATTCTAAAATAGTTTACTCGACCAATTAGATGTTACAAACTAGCATATAGATATACACTTAAGTGATCAATTAAATATTACAAACTAGTATATGAATATACATGTAATGTTAGGTCATACCCATTTTAGACAGAGTTAATCCGTAAAACTATGAAATATTACCCATCATTCCTTAAATCATTCATGAAAATTCATAATCACTCCTATGTATTAAAGATTCAGTCACATGCAATCTTTTCAACTAATCTAATGAAATTCTAATCACATTCACTCTTGCCAATTCTCCAAATGAATTTATAATTAGGAAATCAAAGAATAAAATGTCATGACTAGCATTTCACTAAAATCCTGCAAAATGAAATCATACATACATATATCATATCAAGAATACATTTGCAAAAAAGATCAACAAATGAAATAACATATTAAAATCGGGAAACTAAGATTGCGTACCTTTTTGCCGTTTCTTTATGTTTCCACGAACCTCACGTATAGGCCGTCTCCTAACTGAGAGAACTATCCGGCCCCTTACTCAATACGAAAACGTACTTTTTTACGAATTCGGAGTCATACTAACTTTCCTTGCGAAAGATCGAAGAAGACTAAAGAATTTCCCTAAAATGAAACCTTTAATTTCTTACAGAGTTACGCCCATAAATCCATATTAACCAATCGGAATAGACTATTTCCTAAACCTGTTCGTAGAATTTTTGGATTGACAAGAAAACTAAACAACTAATCATACCGTAATTAATCATTTACTTTGAGCTATCATCTATAGCCAGATGCCGCTTTTAACCCTGCCGATTTTGGGGAAAGGTCTTATGTCATTCTCTTGTACCATAGCATCTGACTCGGTCATGTTACGTCGGTTAGAACGAATTCCCTTTTGACGTTCAGAGATGAAATGAAAATAATCATCTAACTATCTCTAGCCCTTTCTACTTCAATTAAGATGACTTTGATACAATTCCTTTAAACAAAGCTTCTAAGGGTTTTCAAAATTCGACACATCACAGTATAGATCTTGACAATGATCCTCACTGGGGTTCATTGTTTTAACAGTTTTCCAAGTACTATGTTTCATGTAGAGAAATTTCGATGTCAATTATTAACTGTAAATGGGAATCACAGCAATTCACATTCGTAATATTGGTAAAGTCGTGAAAATACTTATAGAACGGCACATCAATCAAAACTGCTCTCTCTCTCTCTCTCTCTCTCTCTCTCTCTCTCTCTCTCTCTCTCTCTCTCTCTCTCTCTCTCTCTCTCTCTCTCTCTCCCTCTCTCTCTCTTTCTTGTAAGACATTGTGCATGCTACTGCTACCCTTTATATCAAGGTATGTAGAAAGACTAGATATTACTACATTTTCTTCCTATATTAACTATTTTTGTTTCTGTCATTACTTGCAAATACAACAATATCTAATTCTTTGATATTATTTGACTGTTAGTCCTATTTTTTCCATGCAATGCAGATAAAATAATGAATACTTCAAAACCACTGAGAATAGGATCCTGAATTCCTTTCCTTTGATAGTAGATGAATTCTGCAGTGACACGATGTTTTATTCTAAATAGTCGCTTCAGTTATACTTCCGAAGTTTGTATTCCAAAGTTTGTATTCTAAGCAGCACAACTTTGTATTATAGTTGTTTGTGAAATGCAATAAACTTGATTGGTAACCTTCGTAAAAACAAACAATTTCAAATAGTCATATGATTTTGATCTCTTCTTGTTCACATACGTAAATGTTACTATTTATACCCAATGGTTATATTTTTAAATCCTCATTTATAACTCCCCTAAGTAGTTGCTTACAGGATTAAAAAAATTACAAAACTTAGGAAACATGGTACAGACAAAAGGGTGTAAAAGACATGTATTCTCTTTGAAAATAACCTGCGAATAATGAATAATCTTGGGCATAGGTAATAATGTACTTTCAAAATACAATTAGAACGGACGGCAGGAGATTTTAAAGTTCATTTAGCTACACCTTGTCGTTTTAGATAACGACTGGCTACAACGTATGTTTGAGTTTTAAAAAATGTCATGATATAAGAAGCTTCCAATAAACATGCTTTTAGAGATTCAAACAACTCTCCCCCATCAGAGAGGAATCGATTATATTTGATTTTGTCCGTCCCCTCTGTACTAGCATCCATATCCCAAGACCGAAACAAAGAGATTAGCACTGGCAAGAAATATGGGCAGTTTCGATATAAATGCTTCCAATATGTTAACCCTATCTACACCTTGGCTGATCGAGCTGATATTTCTGTGCTTCGTGTCTGTGTATTTCACTGGATTCGGCAGTAAGTCGAATTTCATTGGATTCTGTGGTAAGTCGAATGAAAATTAAGTTGTTCAAATTTGAATACCATTTCTGCAGGATGTAGACAAGGGGGGGACACGCTGCTTGAATAGACTCATAAATAAGCACTTTGCAACTGCTGGTCGGTGTTTGTACAAATAATTTTCGCTCAAATATACACGTGATGGTTTCTTCTTTGGTACGTAGTCATAGTTTCTAAGTTCAACTTACAAAATATCGTTTGAAGTTCTTTGCCTCCACGATGTTACATACTACGGGAGACGACTCCTGAAATCATATAGATGTCGCTAGGACAAAGCACTAAAATATCTACTCGATCCGCCAAGGTGTAGATATGGTTATCATTTAGTAGTCTTGGCTTGCGAAGTTGAATTCTAGGATGCAACAGTTTTTGATCATAATGTCACATGGATTAGAATATTCTTCTTTCCTTTATTTCTCTACTTGCTTGATTGTTATAGGGTACGATTTCAAAGTAAAGATGTACTACACTGTCTGCATGATTCTGTTTCAAACCATATCTGAATGAGTCTAAGCAAGCGTACGCGGTTAATTACAACGTTGCCAAACGGGCTTTTAACCCCATTTAACGAATAAAATTTAAGTGGTTGATTTTATGTCATGAGCTTTAAGATCTACTCAGATACAGGCGAAAGGTTTCCTATGAATAAATCAACAACATATGAACGTGATAAGAAGATCATTTGAAGCTGGAAATCACTAGTTACAGTTCCAAGACTTCAGCATATACTTGAAAACTTTCTGAACATTTTCGAGAAAGTTTAGGGATCTTATAAAAACTATTGTTATTTCTCAATAAATCATCGATCTTGAACATCATAATAAACTCATCACATAACTAATAACAAATAGAACTTCCAACTGCTGTAGAGATGCTTTCGTGCTCATTTCCCTATTTTAAGCCAATTTAAGTCTCGTTCACATCTCGTTCACATGTATTGAAGTTGTCCAACAAGTTCAGCTGTTATCAGAATTTCTATCTTTCACACTTATCAAAAGCATTACAAAACTAAGAATAATTATTGCTTAATTTTTTGAGAAAACATATATTTGCTGTTCACTAGATATTATGAATCACCGGTTGCCGCTTTCTTCCCTAAACGATGCTGCAACGGGAAATTATTTCAATAATGCCTCGAAAGTAAATATTGTCACTAGCCATGTTACCGGGCACTTTATTGGAAACAGAAATGTGTCACGTCAAGGAAGTTAACATCGATGTATACTTCCTCTGCTTGTGTTCCGAGAACTCGTTCAAAACAAGCAAACAATAGTCATTCCACAATCAGATCAATAGCCAAGTTGCCTAAAATGCATTTATGTTGGCTACACATATTAGTCCGTTAACTTGCATGATTAATGTTGAATGCTATACGACTTTTGGTGATAATGCAATATTTTTAAATCTGAAATCGTTGTAAACTCATAAACTTGAACTATTTTCTCTCATTCTTTTCACCTATTATTCGGATTTTTGGGCTCTCAGACTTGTCGCTCATTAATCTCTCTATTCTGATAGGCGAGTTCGTTTAATATTAAAACCCTAGAACAACAGTTTTCGTTTCCAAAATAGATTTTAAAATGGGTGTTTATAGAATGGCGTTTTGAGCTCATAATTAATTATATCGTGCCAGGGAAATACAAACTAAGATCCTTTCCCAAAGACACTTTTTAAGCAACAAATCCGTGCTGGGCTTGGCTAGTATCGAACAAGCGGCTTTTATATTACGCGTCAAATGCTTTGCCAACGAAGCTACCAGAACTCTCCAGATTATACTTTAAGTATATTTTATTGCTAAAGGGAAACTATTTAGTATCTGAACTGAATTTAAGTAATAGAATGTTAATGAGGCCATTTTTAACAATACATATGCGCTACATGAAAGAAGAGAACACATTGTAAATTCATTCATGTTGGTCGAGACCCATAATAGAAAAGAAAAGAAAACTTCTAACCAAAAGCACATATAGGTGCATATATATTGCGAAAATATATTTTATGAAAAAGCTAAAGGTTATGTATCCCTAAGGTCAATAATATATTCGCTAACTGTATGGTCTTTAATATGCATTGTGTGAGATCAATATTTTTACACTTAATCAGGAATATGTTTATTAATAAATTTAGACTGTACGAAACATGATGGTCTTTTTAAAAGCTATGAAATATGGACGTAGAATGGAAACCACGCAAATGTTTTTTTTTTCTACTGCGTTTAGTTTCTCGATCGATATATCTGTATAGTTGTTATTCCTTCATCGTCGTTGTCTTAGATTCATCCATACATCATAAGGATTTGTTTCTAATATTTTAATCGTAATTATCTATCACCTTTGCACACTTTGTGACAGAAAGTCTACCTAGTGTTAGGCTAGTACAATGGGGCTCAATTTTTACCCAGCCTTAATTAGTTCGTCTTGAAACATTTTACTGATTTTCACTTGAATTGTTTTCTATTTCGGTGTCTTGACCCTTTATGTGCAACGTGAACAATGTACATGGGTATCACGTACCTCTTTCATTCTGGGTGTCGATAGTAGAGCATTGCTCTGCCGTTTCTGTCAGGTAGTAGTGGGAATACACGTAAATTTTATGAATGTGTTGATTCGCTTTCGGCGGAGTGTACCACATATGAAAAAGTATCAAATTCCGTTTTTTAGCATTGTCTCCTTTCTTCGTCACATACGTTTTGTGAACAAGGAAGTTCGGAATATTATTGAAAATGGCGGCAAAATACTCAAATGATTGCTTTCTGGACTTGACAGAAAAGGCCTAAGATGTTTTGATTGTTTTGGTTTTGGTTACATGTATGGGAGGGGGCACATCATATAAGTCTCAGAAAGTGAAATGTTTGATTACTAGTTGTAGTTAGAAGGTACAACATATCTTGTACACAACCAGCTGTAATAAAAATCAATATCAGTACATGTTGTTGTTGGTGTTATTATAGGGTTTTACGCAATTGTTCAGCACAAGAGAGGCTCTACATGGCGTCCAGTATAAACAGTGGAGGAAGAATCAGGGAAAACCCCCGGAAAGACCCAACGAACCACGAGAAGCTACCGGCATGCTTTCTCACATACCCACATCGGCCAGCAATCTAGACGAGAGCCCCCGCAGACAGAGGTGAGAAGATAGTGATCCGTAA